>CAWUFW010013584.1:0-466949 GCA_963921515.1 Calotriton arnoldi | reverse complement strand
CAAATCTGTCAATAAACACAAGGGCTCTTTTTAGAGCCACCCAAGATATAAACATATATGCTTGTTGTATATTTACTTTTTTTTTTTTTTAATTTGGGGGATTCGCGCACCCAACGCGTTTACACTGGAGTCGCGCACCCAACGCGTTTACACCAGGGGGCCGCGCTGGGAGTCGCGCACCCAACGCATTCACACTAGGGGCCGCGCTGAGCGCCGCGCTGGGTGCGCGACTCCTAATTTTACCGTAATTTTTTTTTTAGCTCCTACCACTAATTTATATTCTCCCCGGGGACCCCATCCCCGGGGCCTATACATAATGATGGAGACCTTGAGGGGAGCCCCAATGCCCCCACGGTCCCGCCGGCTCCCCGTGTCCTTCGGGAGCCAGCATTGCTTTTCCACATGGGGAGCTGCTGACATGCAGCTCCCCGTGTGGAAAGCATTTGCTTTGAATTTTGGAAGAGAGAGCAGGTTTCCTGCTCTCTCTTCCAAAATTCAAAGCAAGTTTAGCATGACAGGACGGGAGCCGCGAGGCTCCCGTCCTGTCATAGCAAACTACAGTGTCCTGGGGGTAGGCACCCCGGGACACTGCAGGAGCCGGCCCTGGGGGTGGTCGTCCCCTGGGCCATCACGGGCTCCAGGAGGGGGCCGCGCAGCCCCCTCCCTACATGTTCAAAGCCCCGGGAGGTGGTGGTCCCCGGGCTTCGGGGTCCAAAACGGACCCCACTTTAAAAATCTTAGTGCCCCGGGAAGTGGCGGTCTCCGGGCGTGTGGGGGGTTCGAGCCCCCCACACAGGTCTTTTAATTTTTTAAAAATAAGCCCCGGGGGTGGCGGTCCCCGGGCTGCGGGAGGGCCGAGAGCCCTCCCGCACCATTTTGAAATAAAAGCCCCGGGGGTGGCGGTCCCCGGGGCTTGGGGGGGCCTTACAGGCCCCCCCATTCATTTTTATTAACTCCCGCATGCCCCCGGGACTTGGCCCACCCAGGGGCCAATTAAGAACGAAGCGCAGGTTTTTTTTTTTTATCGGCTGGATCCGCGCACCCTAAGCGCATCCCGCCGTTTAAAAAAAAAAATGCTTTTCTGCCCAGGGGGTCCTTGTGGGACCCCTGAGCAGACCTAGGGGGTCAGGGTGTTTCTACCCTGCCCCCTTTGTGCGTTTTGCGCACTTGTTTCTTGTGCCTCGCTTCTACCGAGGGACAAAATGGCTGCCAACACTTCCTGATTTGACAGCCACTTGAAAGCCAATTAGCATGCAGCTCGTGATCGGGAGGGTGCGCGCAGGGTGCACTCAGGGTGCGCGAATCCGACGCGGCCATAGATATATATGTGATTTTCCTTTTGATTTTCTCAGGAACTACTGAACGGATTTACACCATGTAACAGAAAGGATTCTTTCTGAACCAAGAACTACCTCTTTGCCAAATTTGGTGTAATTCCGTTCGGCAGTTCGGGCTGTAGCCGTGGCTAAAGTTTCCTATGGGAAAATGAATGGGGAAAACACGTTTTGGGACCCCCCTTTTTTCTCGGCCCCCGCTTGATGAATCACCCCAGAGTATGTGAGAGTTGGAGTATAAATGACTATACGTGAGAGTCAGTGATTGTGATTGTGAGAGTGGCTGTATGGATGAGTGTGTACTTGTGTCAGTGATTATATAAGAGAGTAAGTATGCGTTATTATCTGTATAGGTGAGTAAATGGGAGTGTGATTGATTATTTGCATGACTGACTAGGTGTGTGAGTAACTCCATGGATGAGTGGCGGTGTGTGAGTGTCTGTATAGGTGTATGAGTGCATATGATAGTGTTGTATTGATGAGTGACTGCATGTATGAGTGATTGTATGGGTGAATGAGTGGATGTGTGGGTAGACCTGGGAATAAGTGAGTGCGCATGTAGTAACTGGTATTGGAGTGTCGATGGTTTCGAAAATGGTAGTCTGTATTTTACAGTGGGTGTATCAAAGGTTATATTAGAGTGTGAGGAGGTGCATCAGATTTTCACGTGGATGATGTCATCAGTGATGTCATCAGTGATGTCACTGACCATGTCATGAGTGATGTAATATGTGACGGCATCAGCAGTGCATTGCGGGGGCGCGAGTTATAGTTAGCTCAAATAAGTATAGCGGCCGAATTTCTCTGGTTTTGTACGAGTGAAATGTCCAACTAACCATAACGTCCCTGAAAACCTGTGGTTTTTTCAGTGAATTTCTAAAGTTTTTTAAATGCTAATTACTAACTATAACGTCCCTAAACCTCTGGTTTTTTCAGTGAATTTCTAAGGTTTTTTAAATGCTAATTTCTAACTATAACATAGTAGTCGCATTTGCAGAGTGGTGCAGAAAGGGGGCTGGGCCTCCGACCAGCGCTCAGGAATTCTGCTGTGTAGGACTTACAGGAGGTACCAGGAGGGCTTCTTGGCCCCCAATGTCCCTCAGGAGTAAAGTGGACTACATCCCCCAACCCGTAGTGTGCCAGAAGGCGCGTTTGCAGAGTGGTGAAGAAAGTGGGGCGTGGCCTCCGAGGACCTCTTAGCAATACTACTGTGTGGGACTTACTGGAGGTAACAGGAGAGGTAGTTGGTCCCCAAGGACAACTTTTGGGGCCAACTATCCCTCCTATTACCTCCAGAAAGTAGCACCCAGCAGCATTGGTAAGTTCTCAAAGCAGGCCACGCCCCCTTTGCCCACCACTCTGCAAACGTGCCTCCTGGCGCGCTCTTGGTTGGGGGATGAAGTCCCCTTGCCTCCTGAGGGTCCCTGGGGGCCAACTAGCCCTCCTATTATCGCTACTTAGCCCCACACAGCAGGTTTGTTGAGAGTGGTCCGAGGCCACGCCCCCTTTTTACACTACTCTGCAAACGCGCCTCCTGGCGTTTTCAGAGAGGTGTAAAAGGGGTGTGGCCTCGGACCACCTCTCAGCAATCCCACTGTGTGGGGCTTACTGGAGGTACCTGGTGGGCTAGTTGGCCTCTAAGGACCCTTAGGATTCAAAGGGACTCAATCCCCCAACCCAGAACGCGCCAGGAACCGTGCTTGCAGAGTGGTGCAGGGAGGGGGCGGGACCTCCGGCAACATGCCGGCTTCGCTGTTCTTTGTCTTTTTTTTAGAAGGGTGGCTGTGTGGCCCCCATTCTCTTAATTTTTTTGGGGCCCTGGGGACCCCATCCCCCAGGGTCTGAGCCATTTATTTAAAAAGCAGGAAGGGGGCCGCACGGCCCCCCTCCATAGGTTGATTTTGGCCCTGGGGACCCCATCCCCCGGGGAATGGCCACTTTTTTCATTAAAAAAAAAAAAAACCTACATTTAAAGGAGGGGGACTGCGCGGCTCCCCTCCTGAGGCCTTTTTCGGCCCCGGGGACCCCATCCCCCGGGGCTTTGCCTCCTATTTCTTTTTAAAATTTTACGGGAGGGGGGCCTCGTGGCCCCCCTTCCATTGGCTACTTTTGGCCCCAGGGACCCCATCTCCCGGGGCCTGGCTCACGTTGGGGACCACGGGGGAAGCCTCAATTTTTTTTTTTTAAACATATTTTATTGGTTTTGGTACGATACACATACACTTGCTGTCATCAATTAATTTTACATGTCACATACAGGGGGAGCCTCAATGCCCCCATGGTCCCAGCCGGCTCCCCGCCTCCTGCGGGAGCCGGCATTGCTTTTGGACAAGGGGAGCTGCAAACATGCAGCTCCCTTTGTCCAAAAGTAATTCTGCTTCGCTTCATGGAAGCGAGAGCAGTGTTCCTGCTCTCGCTTCCATGAAGCGAAGCAGGAGTTTGCAATGACAGGGCGGGAGCAGTGCTCCCGCCCTGCCATTGCAAACTGCAATGTCCTGGGGGTGGGCACCCCTGGACATTGTTGGAGCTGGCCCTGGGGGGTGGCAGTCCCCAGGGCCATCGAAGGCTCAAGGAGGGGGGCCGTGCGGCCCCCCTTCCAACTTGAACATAGCCCCGGGGAGGTGGTGGTCCCCGGGGCCGGAGGTCCGCAACAGACCCCTGTATTTGAATAATTAGTGCCCCGGGGAGGTGGTGGTCCCCAGGGCAGTGTGGGGGGGCTTGAGCCCCCCACACTTTGTTTTTAAATTAAGCCCCGGGAAGGTGGCGGTCCCCGGGGCTTGGATGGGGCCTGCGAGACCCTCCCACCCTAATTAATTAAAGCCCCGGGGAGGTGGCGGTCCCCGAGGCAGCTTAGGGGGGGCAGGAACCCCCCCACGCATTTTTTTTTAAAAACCCCGGGGAGGTGGCGGTCCCAGGGGTTGCGGGGGGGCCACGTGCCCCTGCATACTATTAATCATGCCCCGGGAGGTGGTGGTCCCCGGGGCTGCGGGGGCCCCCGCGGGCCCCCGCATATATTTTCCTCATTGCCCCCGGGACCTGGCCCACCCTGGACTTATTAAAACAAAGCGCGAAATGCTTTTTTGGGCCCTGTGGGTCCCTGTGGGACCCCCTGACCGAGGCCTATGGGGTCCGGATGCTTCTACCCTGCCCCCTTTTCTTAATTTTTAACCTTTTTTGTCTTGTGACTCGGTTCAACCGAGTCACAAGATGCTGCCAACACTGTTTGGTTTGGAGTGTTGGCAGCCAATCAGAGTCAAGCTCGTGCTCAGGAGGGTTCGCGGATCCACCGCGGTCACCAGATATCGCTATTTTATTATTTTTGAATTTCTCAGAAACTACTGAACGGATTTACACCATTTAAAAAAAAGAACGCTTTCTGAACCAAAAGCTACCTTTTTGCCAAATTTTGAGTATTTCCGTTCAGCAGTTCGGGCTGTAGCCTTCTCCAAAATTTCTTATGGAGAAAACACGTTTTGGGACCCCTTTTTTTCTCGGCCCCCGCTTGACGAATCATCCAGAAAGTTTCAAGACAGGAGCTGACCGGAGCGCCCCATTAGTTTTGAAAATTTCATGAAGATTCGTCAACCGGCGCAAAAGATATTGGCAAATCAAAAAACGCTTTTCCTATGGAAACTAGGTCCTAACGGTAATATATATATATATGAACAAGGACACTGTGTTGTCCGAAACGCGTCATAAGGCTTTGAACAATAAAAGACCTAAATTGCCACAAAACTCTGAGTCCGTGACTCTTCGCCGACGGGGAAGTGGGGAGAGTCGATTACCTGTTCGAATATATATATGTATATATATATATATATCCAAAAACAAAAGACTCCAAGCAAAGGAGCCCCCGACCCTACAGGGCGGCCTCTTTATCAATGGGCATGGAGCAGCCCATCATTAGTCAGCACGACAAGAAACACAGAGAGGCCCATTTCAGGATACACAGCATTTTAATCCGAAGGCAAAGCAGCACATATTTCCAAGTCCTTACGCATTTCGGCAGTTGCCTTGATCACAGGTGGAAATCATTAAAGTGCAAAGTGCATCGTGCATGCTTTTTATACTTAAAGTCACATGACCAGTTCTTTAAAATACAAATCCCATAATGCATTGTACTGTTACTGATAAAATGTCACATGGAATCTCAATAGATCCTCATTTCTCTTTTATATTTTCAGTTCTTTCTCTGTACCTGCATTATTGTAGTGGAGTTTAAATACACGCAGTCAAGTGCTTTCAATATCTTGCGTAGTGCTCTCATCCTACGTTGCCCTCCGAGAAATGCTTGTGTTCCTGAACGGTCAAAGTGGGATGTCATCCCCTTCGACTCCCTTCCTACAAACAGTTATCTCTTTTCGCTGCCGTGGCATTTCCTGAGTAGGCGGGTGACTGCGAGTGGGTCATGCTCCCGATTTACATCCAAAAACAAAAGTCTCCAAGCAAAGGAGCCCCCGACCCTACAGGGCGGCCTCTTTATCAATGGGCATGGAGCAGCCCATCATTAGTCAGCACGACAAGAAACACACAGAGGCCCATTTCAGGACACACAGCATTTTAATCCGAAGGCAAAGCAGCACATATTTCTATATGTCGAGAGAGAGAGAGAGAGAGAGCTATCTAGTGCATCGCAACTTCGCTCTTTTGCTGTGTTGCTCGCTCAGAACCTTCCCAGTTCCTTGGATTATTCACCTTCTTCTCTGGACCTGCTGCTTGAGATGCCTTATACAGTAGTATTTCTGTATTCCAGTTTGTTTTCTTCTACAATGTTGACGTTTTCATGAGTCTGTTTCCCATTTACCTTTGATCCAGTTTCTATTCTGGTCCTCCTGTCTCTTCAAGAAGACAAGCTCTTGACAGTGAATAGTTTGAGGCCACATAGACAATGTCTACATGATAAATTGCAACATTTGCCCATCTTGCAGAAGAAAATAATAAATGTCGATTTTGAAATAGGCAAAGTGAAGGCACTGTTACAAATTAAAGACTATGTCATAGAATGTAGATTTATAGATTTAATATATAGGTTACTGTTAACGTGATAGTTCAGGCCGACTTAGCTTCCGGGAACTGAGAGAGTGAGACCCAGCTCCTGTTTTCATCTCACTGTGTTAGAAGCTTAAATGGAAAACAGTTTTCATGTCACAGGCCACTGTCATTGTGATTTGTGGTCATGGATCCTGGCCTTTATTATTGACATATAGAAGTAACAGAGAAAACACACCCAGACAGCCTAACATACACTGCCCATGAAGCTTCTAAAGCTCAGGCACTTGGGGCATGTCCTATTTAGTGTTGCTGGTTGTTTCACTCCTGGTATTGCTTACTAGGGTAGGAAGTAACACCCTAACCTGTGGTTGACATCTCCATTGAGGAGGCCCAGGAGGCACCAAAGGCTACGTTTGTCCCTCTATGTGCATTGCTAAAATGAGGGAATGAGGTGCATGAGTACGGTCTACCTTGATCTTAGTTAATCCCAAATTAGGACCTGAATTAGTTAACCTACTTATCAGAGAGCTGCTCTGGTGGTCAGCAGCGCCCAACACTGCCAGGAGGAGAGAGGGTTTCTGGCCTGACTCTTCCTCCTAATCCCCACTGCACTGACCTGCCTTTCTCCAGGGGGTGAACCAGGGGGTGAAGCTGTTTTGTGAGTCCTGGCTTCTTCTGGTTGCAGATGATTCAGCTTGTGCTGCAGTGGTAAAGCAATCCTCCTTTACTCCATGCATCATCTTACCATGCACTGGCTGCTGGAGAGGAAGCGCCTTCAAACCG
Source organism: Calotriton arnoldi (assembly GCA_963921515.1). NCBI lineage: Eukaryota > Metazoa > Chordata > Amphibia > Caudata > Salamandridae > Calotriton > Calotriton arnoldi. Next base: position 459,840 of record CAWUFW010013584.1, on the reverse strand, counting down.
CGAGGGTCGGGGATCCTGGTTGGGCGTAGCTTGACCTCGTGTTCCGCACAAAACACTGTACGTCCTGGGACAGAATTATCTGGTATTTCTTAAATCTGTACTAAAATTATACGGACAGACAACATCAATAACTTCCTAGTCAATATCCATACTCACCATTAATTTATATAAAACTGTTATTTAAGTTGACAGAAAACCTGAATAATTTTCAAGAAATCTTTTCCTGAGTAGAGACAAACAAATGGCACAGTGCACAGGCCGGGGCCAGGGAATCACATCATATATGAATATTGAAGGTACAAAAGAAACCGCAGAGGGAAGACCACAGAGTACACCAGCAAAGCAATCCTATCACATCCTCCCGAAAACATGAGGCACCCCGAAAGGAAAGCCTGGCAGGTCTCGAGTCGGGCTATGCTGCAAGATAATATGATTAAAGTGAAAAATGAAGTCTGTTATTTGTGATCTGAGGTCAAGACAATGATCGATGGAATAAGATGCGAGAATTAAATATTAGCCATCGAGCTACAAAAGACCACAGGCAAAATTTCAAATACAGCACAGAAAAAGGAGATGAAGTGCTGCGACAGAAAACTGCTAACTGTGAAAGACGGCTTAACGAGAGCGGCAGAGGCCCTTGCGAGATGCACAAGAGCCAAGCAGGCGCTGACCATAAAATGCAGTGCTCAAACTATGAAAAGCGAGCAGGTAAAATAAAATCGTCTAGCAAGCGAGCCTGGCCTTCCTGAAGGGTGTTTGGGGGTATGGAGTGCAGCCTCCAAACAATGTAAAATAAAAAATGGAGCCTAAAGTGTTGTTACTGTACAATTTTGGATAAAATGGGCTTAAAAGGCAATATTATTATTAAAGGCCATTTAAATATTCAGAATATGCAATTTGAAAAGGCTGCCTATAATTTTTCAAAGAGCACAAAGAAGTTTCCTTAACACTTAACTTCTACTTCCTTTCCTTTAACTATTCTGACTGCTTCTTAATATATTCTTGTTTGGAAAAAGGTAAAGCGATTGTGGTAGGGAGTATCACATGCAGAATAACGAAGGGTCACAATATCCTGGCCAGAAAATCGTAGGACAAAATATCAAAGAGGTAAGTGCACAGAGGGAGGTAAGGATTTACTGTTCTTAACTCCTGATCTACGCATCTTGAATAAATCACCAAGGTACGTGTATGTGTAGTTAGGTATAGAAAATCTATAGAAACCTACCTTTCAATACTTTGTCCCTAAATATTTTGATCACAATATTGGGCCCTTTTGATATTCTGTCCTTGAATTTCCCGACGTACACCAGGTAACGCTGACGTTATAAAGCTCTTGAGGTCCTGTGGTGGTGGCCGTGTTAGTGTAAGTGCCTGGATGATGTTGTTGTGCTGCTGCGCATAAGCACACCAGGGTCTTTAGTGTGACGTGAAGTCGCGCCCCAATGGAGCTGATGTCATCTGGTTTTTTGATCAGAGGTCTTCTCGCCAGTACCACTAGTGGTGTCAGTGCTGTCCCTTTTTTGCAGTGATGTGATGTAAAGACTCCAGATTACCTCCCTTACTACAAATAGTTGGACACTCAATCAAGTCATTGAAGGATTATTTTTACAGTTCTTTGTATCACCTATAAAGCGCTTTAGGGACTAGGTCCAGCCTTTCTCAGAGAAAAACTTAGAAGGTACATTCCCAATAGGACTCTTAGGTCCAGTATAGCAAGGAACCTGGTGGTGCCATCCTACAAACTCTCCTCCTGGTTAGGTAGCAGTTTTATGTTCTGCACTACACAGAACTGGAATCTGCTTCCCATGGAAATAAAATCTCCCCCCTCTCTTTTGAGTTTCCCCAAGCTCTTAAAATCTTGGCTTTTCACTAAATCTTAATTGTGTGCTTTATGTTTCTTTGCTCCTTAGCGCCAAGACTCCTCAGGATATTCATTTGCGCTTTACAAAACTTAAAGTCAAATCAAATCAAGTGATGTCTTGGCAGTGGTAGTAGCCACCATGGTCACAGCGGGTGAAACCCTTTTCATTGTCGAAAGATCTGAGGTGGGCTTTGCAGGGAAGTATATGCTTCTTGATACACTCCTGATCACCAGGACACACAAGGGTGTGAAAGAGTGTACTCACGAGTCTCTACTTCTAGTGAAACATGAGGAGACTTGGGTCGGACGTTCTGTGCAAGCATTGAAAGCCAGCTGCTCATGAGTTTTGCCTAATAATACCTCTATTGGGGGAATAGGTGAGTATCCCCTTAAATCCTTATGCACAGAGAAGAGAGACACTCTGAGAGAGCCATTAGAATTAGCCGAATATACCGCAAATGCACTGATTGAAGCACCAATCGCTTTACACACCACAGCAGTATTTTCATGATATAAGAACACTCTCCTATAGCTACCCTGCATCAGATTGTATATAGTAAAGCCCTTAAGAAAGTCACAACAGCATCCAGCAAAACCAAATAGCATCAAGAAAATGTAAAAAATGGGCCGAAGGGGTCAATAAGAAAGATTTGATAACAGCCCAACAACCGGAGAATGGCCTGATTAACAAATAAAATAATGAACCAAACAGCTATATCAAAAGTTGTAGAATGAGTTTATGGAACTGGCGAATGCAAAGTAGGCAAGGGTGCCACGGGGATTTTCAAGCGGCCTGTAACCGGTGTACCCAGGCAAAAAGTGCTGCCTACTTCAGACCTGACTCAGTACCCATAGATTTTATAGAGCACCTTAAGACAGCTTGTGGCGACCATCCGGTAAAGACTAGCGGTGCCTCAGCATACTGATATAAATCTCATAGATGATGGCAAATGAAACAAGCATTGGCAAAACATATAAGGCTGAAGCTGGCTGCCAGCCTTTTGGCTTTGCCAGTGCTAGTTTTGTTTTTCCATGGGAAGCTCACAGGCTAAAAACAAAAATATGTTTTGTCTCAAAAAGCACACATTGCCATAGTAGCGTCAGCACTGAAGGTAACTACTTTGTGTCCGGATGTGCGCTTGTGAAAGGGCAGAATGCCATCACTCACAGTGAAATTAGCCAATGGCTGAAATGGGCTGATCCACTGCCCCATACTGTACGCTGTGGTGCCATGTGAATACATAGTTTTCCTAAACATCCCTGCAAAAATTACTTTTTAAAAACATCTTTTACAATAACATTGCTTTCTCTGCAGTGTTAAACATCCATTACAACCTTCTCATAACATCTTTTTGTTTAAATTTGTTTTTGTTGTTATATCAGTTTCTATTAACATAGCTATTTCTCACATATATAATCTATCTATCTATCTATCTATCTATCTATCTATCTATCTATCTATCTATCTATCCTTGCAGGCACACACAAACACATATGTCATTAATTTGTCTCCTCCCAAGGAGAGACAGAGAAATACTATTGTCAGCACAAACAAAATGGGTCTAAGTCAATTGTAACAAAATTAAACAATTCCACAGTGTAGATTCAAACAGTGGGCTCCACATATGCCAATTAGGAGACTCTACCAGTGCATTATCTCTATTCCAGCATATATGGTAACATGTTTAATACACATAAAGTTCTTCAGTTTCACCTCTTGAACTAAGTATTGCCCAAGTAGAATCAGAAAATAAAAAAATGCTGAATGTGTGTAGCAAATCTACTTTTTCTGTGTGGTCACCCCAGGTTTTTTGATTTTTTTGATCCCTATCTTTGCTGGATTTAGAACTATGTGCTCTTTACTCTGCTAAACAGGAGCCAAGTGCCCATACTGCCCCTTTAAACATGGTTGGATTGGCTTAACCATAAATTGTATTTTCCCTTTCTTGCAAGGCAATAGTAAGTGGTGCAGAAAATAGACCAATGGCATAGAAAGTTAATGTCACTAGTGGGCTGCAGCACTTATTGTGTCAACCACTAAACTGACATGGAATACATGGCTTCAGGCCTACCATGCGCAGGCTGACTGCAGCAGACTAAAACCTGCTGTACAAATCACCCCTAAGCACTCTTTGTTGCCCACACGGTAGGGTGCCTGATACTTACAAGTGGAACACATGCAAAATTAAAGTGGGCATGTTCCTCCAGTGACTAGCCCCAAAAGTTATTAACACTGGCAGGACTGTAGCGGGATCCTAGAAAATGTCAAAGTACTGACTATAAACTTTATATGTAACATTTGACAGGAAATGGCTGAAAAAGTCATTCAAAGACTCTTTTGATTTTTTATTAAAAAATCAATGTAATCGTAAAGTTGGATTTTTAATGAATATAGAGGAAAGTTAACTTTTAGAAAGTTACATTTTACCTGCTACCTGCCCGAAACTCCAGTGGCCTAATTAACAGTGATTGATCTTTATGAAGTGTGAAAGCTGCTTCCAGAGCAGAACCAATGGTCTGTGTGTGGGGAGGGGTTTTTCTTCTCATTGCAGGAAGACCAGTTAGGGTGGACATAGGGACTTCTTTAACTTATAAAGGGCCTGCTCTTTAACAAGCCTTACCATTGCTTGAAGACTCCCACCATCACATCAGTCCTCCTACTAACAGAACCCAATCAATATTCTACCAGTGCAACATTCCGAAGCATCCTGCTTTGAATAAATATAATCTCTAATCACTTTTCAAACCTTTAGAAAGCCCTGGACCTGCACGCCTGGGGGGGGGGCGGTGAACTTGTGTTGGCTATGAAATGTTTTCTTTTCTCATCACTTCAAACGCGAGTTTCCTTTCTTAACTGTGGACACCAAAAATTACAGCTGGCTTATACTAAATACAGGATTTGACCTGTACTCCTTGAAGGCAACTAAACTATGAAGCACAGACAGGCTGTATACTTACTTTTGTTTTATTAGCTGGGTCTGGTGGCTCAGTGGACTAATGCGTCCATTGCAGGGGCCTGTGTTCGACCTCATGGTCACAGGTTCAAATCCCGGCGGGTCCACTCAGCCTTTCATCCATCTGAGGTCGATAAAATGAGTACCATTGAGTTGGGTAACAATAAACATCTGTTATTCAGCGCCAAGAGACCTCTGGGTGAACGTGCGCTTTACAAATACACATGTTATGTTATTATGCAAACACAACTTGTACCTATCACATGGAAGGTATATGTAAAAAGTATGTATGCATGAGTACTATTTTCAATCATTAAATTAGAATATATATATATATATATATATATATATATATATATATATATATATATATATATATATATATACTCCGCACAAAAGAGTTGCCCCCAAAGGACGAGCCACACATAGGTAGGTTTAGTTCTCCGTTTATTAAAAGGAAGCTGCAATGAAGTCTGCAGAATGCCTCGCATACACAAATGCCTGACGCGTTTCGTGCTGGCGTGCACTTTATCAAAGGCAAGTTCATGTGAACAGTGCAAAGCATGTCGGGCACAAATTTAAACAAGCAAGAAGCCATGAAACGCGTAGGGCTTTTTTATTGAAGTTTGGAAACGCATGCCGGTTGTGCTTGAATAAAGGACTCTGTTGTCAAAAATGGGGTCTTGCTTGGTCATTGAGTGCGTCTCTAAGCAGGGGACAACAGCGGTTTGACGATATATATATATATAAATATATATATATATATATATATATATATATATTCCAACAAATGTCCACAAAGGACCCGGAGCACTCTTGGGTTCCACATATGATTTTATTATGACCAGAAGACGCGTTTCGGCATATTCACCTTTTTCAATTCTGGAAATAAATACACAGGTTTGAGTAGGTATCTCATTTAATAACAGAGTTCACCTGCCCATTGGACAGTAATTATTGGCCATTGAAAGCAGTCAACATTTCCTCTTCACTAGTTACATAAGCAGGGGACAACAGCAGTTTGACGACATTATACGGCCAGTCCTGGTCGTGGAGACTGCACCACCTTGAAAATTAAAGGACTGCTGCGAGGTACTGGAACCTGCGCGTTAGCAGAATGACAAGTTTTAATGCCATTGAAACCGGATGCCTTTTCAGAGACCCACTGGAGGGTAAAATATGTATGCACTGAATAATGTGGATGGCAGAACCCACTGAAGGGAGATAACATTTCCGAGTGAGTACAACAAATCCCATAATACCTTGAGACGAATGCACCGGAGCAAGCCCACCGGGGGGCGGTAATTTGGTATTTAAATGAGGGGATTTGGGCTCTCTCGTAACCCTGCCAGAACCGCATGTGCTAGCCCGTGAACAAGCGGCAAGGAGCCGCGAAACGCGTAGGGCTTTTTTATTGAAGTTTGGAAACGCATGCCGGTTGTGCTTGAATAAAGGACTCTGTTGTCAAAAATGGGGTCCTGCTTGGTCATTGAGTGCGTCTCTAAGCAGGGGACAACAGCGGTTTGATGACATTATACGGCTAGTCCTGGTCGTGGAGACTGCACCACCTTGAAAATTAAAGGACTGCTGCGAGGTACTGGAACCTGCGCGTTAGCAGAATGACAAGTTTTAATTTTAATGCCATTGAAACCGGATGCCTTTTCAGAGACCCACTGGAGGGTAAAATAATTATGCACTGAATAATGTGGATGGCAGAACCCACTGAAGGGAGATAACATTTGCGAGTGAGTACTACAAATCCCATAATACCTTGAGACGAATGCACCGGAGCAAGCCCACCAGGGGGCGGTAATTTGGTATTTAAATGAGGGCATTTGGGCTCTCTCGTAACCCTGCCAGAACCGCATGTGCTAGCCCGTGAACAAGCGGCAAGGAGCAGCAAAACGCGTAGGGCTTTTTTATTGAAGTTTGGAAGCGCATGCCGGTTGTGCTTGAATAAAGGACTCTGTTGTCAAAAATGGGGTCCTGCTTGGTCATTGAGTGTGTCTCTAAGCAGGGGACAACAGCGGTTTGACAATATATATATATATATATATATATATATATATATATATATATATATATATATATATATATATTCCAACAAATGCCCACAAAGGACCCGGAGCACTCTTGGGTTCCACATATGATTTTATTATGACCAGAAGACGCGTTTCGGCATATTCACCTTTTTCAATTCTGGAAATAAATACACAGGCTTGAGTAGGTATCTCATTAAATAACAGAGTTCACCTGCCCATTGGACAGTAATTATTGGCCATTGAAAGCGGTCAACATTTTCTCTTCACTAGTTGAATTACATGTCCACCATCACAGTGTGTTTAATAAAGCACTAGTTGATCCCTTGAGAGATTTTGCAGCCACAAATTGATGATTCTCAGTAAATGTTGCACAGCGCAAATTGAAGAAATAACACACTGTGAACTGACCCGCACTCTGCCATCATGTACGAACAGTTTTGTCCTTAACAGGGGCCCTTGTCTGCCGCTTTTCTTGGCACATACCTGAAAGCACCGGTTTAGTAACCACCACTTGACATTTTGTAATGTCCCAACTCCTGTGTGCAGGTTTGCTAGTTCTTTGCGGCAGTTCTGATGGTTAAATTAATTTCCAAACAAATGCCACAGATTACCATCGAACTCCTGAGGGGACGGGTGCTTCCATACGTGAGCGTGGCCTCACGTCAAATAATTTTCCAACAAACGTCCACAAAGGAAGAGGAGCACTCTTGGGTTCCACATAAGATTTTATTATGACCCGAAGACGTGTTTCATCATATTTGCCTTTTTCAATTCTGGAAATAAAAAAACAGGTTTAAGTTCGTATATCATTAAATAACAAAATTCACCTGCCCATTGGGCAGTAATTAATGGCCATTGAAAGCAGTCAACATTTCCTCTTCGCTAGTTGAATTACATGTCCACCATCACAGTGTGTATAATAAAGCACTAGTTGATTCCTTAAGCATTTTGCAGCCACAAATTGATGATTCCCAGTAAATGCTGCACAGCGCAAATTGAAGAAATAACACATTGTGAACTAACCTGCACTCTGCCACCATGTACGGACAGTTTTGTCCTTAACAGCGGCCCTCGTCCCGCCACTTTTCTCGGCACATACCTGAAAGCGCCAGTTTAGTAACCACCACTGGACATTTTGCTACTCACACAGCCACTCACAGATCAATACAGTCACTAACACACCCACAAAACCACTCACGCACCCTCTCACAGACCCATATAGTCACTAACACACCCACTCACACACCCACAAAATCACTCACATACTCATACTGCCACTCACACAACCACTTACAGATATATACAGTCACTCACACACCTGCTGACAGACCCATACAGCCACTCACAAACCCACTCACACATCCACACAGCTATTCACATACCCACTCACACACCCTCAATACTACTCACACACCAACTCATACACCCACACAACCACTCACACACCCATACAGCCACGGACACACCCACTCACAGACCCATACTGCCACTCATTTATTTAAAAAAAAAATTTTTTTTATTGTTTTCTTTTAACCAAACCAATACATGCAATAGCAAGCGTACCTGTTTACACATTGCACATCTCATTTCAGTAAAGATCTAATTACTGAGGAAACTCCCCCACAACCGCTTAGGCAATAAATGGTATATAAAGCAATATTCAAAACATATTTGACAAACCCCACGTCTTCATACCATCAATCAAATTCTCCAAAAACATCAGCTTCATTTTCCTCAAGCGGTAGCGATTACCAATAGTGCAATGTATCAAATAACTCATAATGCAAACCCAAACCCACCCACTTATCCCTCTCCGTCTCATAATGGCGTAACAATAATTCGAAAATAAAGTTTATCCACAAGTCATAGTTATGTCCACATTAATTGCGTCTACCACGGTAATCCAATAGACCAATCCATGCCGTCAGAGGTAAAGGCACAAGAGTAAACATTGGAGCCATCTTCCTAAGGAGGGGTAGGTTCTCGGGGAGGAGTCTCTAACCCTGGCGTGCTCAAGTCTCCATCAGTGTCATCGTGTGGTGCATGCAATAATTGTACTAGCGCCTCCCAGGCCCTCGCCTGTTCCATCCCCTTATCATTTTTAGTTCGGGCTGCCATTTGCAGACGCTCGGTGCCTTCACATTCTGCCCATTTAATAAATTCAGCCTGCCATCTCTGAAAACTAGGGCCCCTCGGGGCTTTCCAGTGGGTTGTTATTTCTCGTTTTGCCAGTAGAAGCCCCAGGTCTATAAATTTACTGGTAACTTTGGTTTTAGCAGTACGGGGAAACCAGTGCAACAAACAGAGGCCTATCGTGGGTTCTATGTTTCTATCTGTAATATCATGCAGAAGGGCAACCACTTCTTCCCAGTATGTACCAAGTTGAGGGCAATTCCAATTCATGTGGCAGAAGTCTGCCCCTACAACTCTACATCGCGGACACATTGCCGTGGTCACATTAAAATATTTATTAATTTTCTCAGGCGTAAGGTATGCTTGATGAATAATGAAGAAGTGTACCAACTGAAAACGGGCGTTCCGGGTGCTCTTCCATGCGCTTTCCACCAACCCCTCCCACACCTTCTCAGGAATTTCGGTGCCCAGGTCCACTTCCCACCGCTGTCGGAGCGTTACCAGAGGGGCCAGTCGCTCATTCGTCATTCGACGATATAAGCAAGTAACTGCCTTGATGGTGCCAGCAGCCAGAACCACATATTGACAAACCATGGAGGTGGGCGGTTCCCGAAGTCCCCCCTTCCAATGCGTCTGGATGGCCGCTACAAGCGCTAGGTGTAATAAGTAATCCCCCCGAGCCAGCTCGTACCTGTCTCGTAATACCTCATATGGAATCATGGTACCATCGTCATACAGATCTCCTACAGTGAGCAACCCCCTCTCCGCCCATTCTGCCAATGCCGCCCAGTTGCCGCCATCCGGCATAGCATTACATACCGCCAGCGGTATTTCAGGGGCATACGGGCGCACTATCTGTGCTCGCCTGTGACTCCTATTCCAGCAGAGCTTAAACGTCCCCATCTCGCGAGTCAATGAAGAGATTGGGAGTGGCAGCTGTAGAAGCAATTTAGAAAGTATCTGCCTAATCCGTTGAGACCCCACTCCATCTTCACCGCTGCGGAACTCACGCATCACCGCCTGAGTAAGCCATTGCAGTTGCGCCGCCAGATAAGATTCGAAATCAGGACCTGCCTGCCCTCCCTCTGACCGCGGCCTCATTAGTGTATTGAGGGCTACTCTCCGACGTCCTCCAGCCCAAAGAAACCCAACCACCATCGACTGATGCTGCTTAAAATCCGACCCTGGGACCCAAACCGGTAGTGTTCTAAAATAATACAACAGCCTGGGTAGCGCTATCATTTTGAGAATGGCCACTCGTCCAGCTACCGAGAGTGGGAGCATACCCCAGAACTCAATACAACCCTTAAGCGATCTAATGGCCCTGCCCAAATTACCCTCCAATAAGTCGGCTTGGGTGTGATAGATACGAGTGCCAAGATACGTCAGACACTGTCGCTCCCATCGTACCTCCTGTGTATACTCTCGGCCAACAGCCTGTTTCACCACCGGGAATAAGCAAGTCTTTGTCCAATTTACCTTCAAACCGGCAATCTTACCAAGGTCGTTCAACAACACCTTCGCACCGCGAAGGGCACCCTCTGTGTCCGCCAAAAATAAAAGGAGATCGTCAGTGTACAATGCATTATGATGGATTTGCTCTTGTACGTTCAACCCTGTATAATGTAAACCCGTCCTAGCCCGTGCTGCAAGCGGTTCCATGGCCAGGGCAAACAGCAGAGGAGAAAGAGGACAACCCTGTCTCGTCCCGCGACCTACCGGGCAAGTATCCGAAATCAGCGCTCCCGTCTTTACCCTCGCTGTAGCCTGTTTATATAACAGTGATGTCCATTCCGCAAAACCCTCTCCCAACCCGAAGCGCCTCATGACGTGGAACAAATATGGCCATTCTAAACTGTCAAAAGCCTTCTCAATATCTATCGCCAGTATGGCAGCAGAGTCTTTGCAATATGTGTCAGCTTCCAGGACATTAATAAGGCGTCGGACATTCTGAGCCGTATTTCGTTTGGGTATAAAACCCACTTGGTCCGTATGTATTAAGTGGACCATAAAGGGGAGAAGGTGAGTCGCTAGGATGCGGCTCAAAATCTTATAATCCGTGGTCAGCATTGACAGCGGGCGATAGGCGGCCCTATCGTGGGGAGGTTTACCTGGTTTGAGCAATGGTAGTGGCAGGCAAAAGGCGCTCTTTCTTGGCAGTATTATATAATGTCACCAACCTACGGGCCAACAGGTCAACATGCGCGCTATAAAACTCCACCGGTAGGCCATCCATACCAGTGTTTTTTTTCCGGGCCATATGTTTAATCGCGCCTCGGACCTCTCCTAGGGTAATGTCCTGACCCAGCAGCTCCGCCCGGTCACGATCTAATACAGGGAGAGCCGCCGCTTCCAGAAACTCCTGGATAGCCACTTCGTCTGGGGTCACTTTGCTTTGATATAAAGCATTATAATAACCGAAAAACATGTAATTTATCCCCTTCTGCGTATAGCAGGCTTCCCCATCAGGATCCTGGAGTTCTAGTATGACCGTCCCTCTACGTGCTGGGTTGGCTAGCCACGCCAACAACGCCCCAGATTTATCGCGCTCCACATGCGCCCTTACAGCATATTCTTTATAATCAAAGCAGCGCAAGCGTTCTACTTGCACCGCAACCTCCTCCCTCGCCGCTATCAAGTCACGCTGGCGATCCGGGCGCTCAGGCCTCTCCCTCTCAGCTTCCCGCAGCCTTTGGTCCACCCTCTCTAACTCCTGTAGTAATACTCTGCGCACTCCCAACTTATACGCTATGCACTGTCCCCGAATTACACTCTTGAAGGCATCCCAATCCACCATTAACGATGAGGCAGTGCCCGTGTTGCTTTGAAAATAATCAGTAATGCCAGTGCCCACCATGTCGCGGAATGCGTGATCTTCTAGTAATTCTGGGTTTAAACTCCAAGTTGGTATTTTGGGGCGTTCGGGCAATAGATTCACACATATTAACAGCGGGTTATGGTCTGAGAGCGTCCGAGTTAAGTACTCGCTATGCTGTACTGCAGCATGTATGTCAGGAGAGCAAAGCATCGCATCAAGGCGGACATGGAGGTCGTGCAAGACAGAAAAGAATTAATAAACCCGGGCAGTCGGGTGCGACGTCCTCCAGGTATCTATCAGCCCCCACCTATGCTGCCAGTCCCACCTGACCCTTGAAAGTGCATGAGTAGGCGCCTCTGAGAGGGGAGGATGGGATCTATCCAATTGGACATCCGTGACCGAATTAAAATCCCCACCCAGCAGCACCGACCCAGTTAAGAACGGAGCGAGTTTCCCAGACATTTGTGCGAAGAATGCCGCTTGCTCTGTATTTGGCGCATATATGCTGCCCAGTACTACGTCCCTACCATTTAACCTCCCCGCAACCAACATATACCGGCCCTCAGGATCCCTAAGCTGACGAAGGGGCTGAAAGGGAACTCCCGCCCGTACCCATATTAAAACCCCTCGCGCAAAGGCGGAATACGTTGTGCAGAAAATCTGTCCTCTCCACCTACGCTGCAATGCCACATCTTCCTTTGGTGCTATATGTGTTTCTTGTAGGAAAGCCAGGTGGACCCCCCTCCGAACTAAATAGGTATGTATTTTATGTCTCCGTACCATAGTGTGCATACCCCTGACATTCCAAGATAAGCACTTCAAATCAGATATCAAACCCATGGCATCGATCCACATTGACTCCACGTAGCTAATCTCAAAAGGTTACGCCATTTCCCCCCCAGCATTCCCCACATCACAAAACCAACAAACCCAACAACTCCACCCCAGGACAGGCACTAGAACATTAGTCCCCATCCAAACTACACCAAACTAGTTTCCCTCTGGCAACTACAGAGGAACAGTGGGGGACAGTGGTTGCAGTCCGTCAAATACCAGCTATCAGCGCACAACGCAAAAGCCCCCCTTCATGCCCCTCAGTGCATGTACCGCACCCGGCCCCGAGGGGCTCCGCATTTATAGAAGCACTCAACTCCCATCCAATCCCGGCCCACAATCCCCACCACACCAAAAATCCGGAATTTTTTTTGATAATCAAATTTTTATTGGCATTTAAGAGAAACCACAACAACATTACAACGATAGCCAGTGTCAGCACAGTAGCTTGTAGAAGCATAGCAAGAGAAAAAGGAGAAAAAAAAACCAAAAAAAAAAAACCCCACAAACCCACATCCCCACTCGCTGTCCCAGGGGCCCCTGTAAGTTTGTCCCCATATCCAAGACCACCACATTGGTTATAATATGAGGTTGAACCATTTACCCCAAATTTTCCGAAACAAATCAGGACAGCCTCGGGCCTCAAAGAGGGGTTCCTCTTGAGATCCGCACCAGTCCACCCCACGTTTCCATCTCCGCACTGTAGGGGGTTTGCTCTGAGACCACAGCGCTGCAATGTCCCTCTTGGCCACAGCCACCGCGGTGCCAAGGAGACGCTTGTCGGCTCGTGAGCCACCCAGGCCATCAAACACCCCCAGAAGTAGGCGCATCGGGTCATGGGGGATCTCCCACCCCAGGGCCAGTGCAAGCTCCTGTTCCACCCCCGCCCAGAACGCTGTAAGAGCGGGACATTGCCAGGTCATGTGGTAAAAATCAGCGGGGGAGTGGTCGCAGCGTGCGCAGTTCGGGGTAGGCCGCAGTCGCGCCCTATGCAGCCGTTCAGGGGTGAGATATGCCGTGTGTAGGTAGTATATTTGCACCAAACGCAGCTTAGAGGAGGTCGTGAGGGTCCTGGGGGCCATCAGTGCATCACGCTAGTCTTCATCCTCTAAGGGGCCCAGCCAACCCTCCCAGCGGGTGCGCAGTGAGTCCAGGGATGCGGGGCCATTATTCACTAGGGAACGATAAATCCTTGATACCCCCCATTGCCCAGGTTTCCCATCATCACTTGTGCCTCCAGCGGATTAAATTCAGGAAGGGAGGTGGGGGACGGGATGTGCACAGTGAGGGCGTGTCTTAGCTGTAGGTATCGGTAAAACTGGGAGGGAGAAGGGAGTAGCGTTGTTGCAGGTCTGTGAAGGTCCTTATGTGGTCCCCTGTCCAAACATCCCCAAGAAGTGAGATCCCCAGGTGGTCCCAGTGGTCAAAGTCTCGTAGGGAAGAAGTCTCCCGCAGCCAAGTTCCATGCCACAGGGGCGTCTGCTGGGTAAGTTTCCGGCTCCATTTCGTGTGGCGCAGGGCGGTGCGCCAGGCCAGGAATACGGCTTTGGTAGGGGGGAAGGATTTGGGGTATCGGAGCCCCATACAAGTATGCCTGGAGTTGTGAGAAGTCCATCTTTTGGAGCTCGACTCGGTACGCCGGGTCGGACCAGCCGCCGGTAAACCAGTCGTGGACCACAATGAGCCTAGTGGCCAAGTAGTAGAGATGTAGATTAGTCACTCCCATACCCCCGTCGTATGGAGGGATCCGGCAGTGAGCCAGCGCCATCCGTGGTCGTCTGCCCCCCACAAAAATCGGGTAAGTACGCCATCGAGCTCTCGGAACCAGCTCCCTGGGAGGTGAAGGGTTATATTTTGGAGAACATAAAGAAAACGGGGAAGAACCATCATTTTAAACAGGGCGCTGCGGCCTAGGGGATTGAGAGGGAGAGACTGCCATCGTTTAAGATCCGTCTTGGTCTTGTTGACCAGGGGCGTGAGATTAAGGGCCCACTCGAGTTCTGGGAGCAGGGTCACCCAGATCCCCAGGTACTTAAAGGACTGTCGCCGCAGGGGGATGGTGGATTGCCAATCGAAACAGGATCGGGACGGATGAAGAGGGACCAGCGTGGATTTTGCCGGATTAAGGCGCAGGCCTGAAACCTGTTCGAAGGCAAGGAGAACCTCCATGCTCCGTGGGCCGGAGACCTCCGGGTCCGCCAGGAAGAGAAGGACATCGTCCGCGTAGAGGGCGATTTTGTCCACTCGAGAGGGATCCCATTCCCACCCTCGGATGAGAGGGTCTCCCCGGACGAGTCGGGCCAGAGGCTCCATCGCCAAGGCGAATAGGAGCGGTGAGAGCGGGCATCCTTGACGGGTGCCCCTCCGGATGGGGAATGCCTCGGAGAGCGCTCCATTGACCAGGACCCGCGCCGTGGGGTTGGAATATAGGACATGGATGAAGCTCCTGAAGGGGAGACCAAAACCCATCAGCTCCAGGACCTCCTCCAGATAACGCCAGTCAACGGTATCGAATGCCTTCTCGAAGTCTATGAGAAGCAGGGCCAAATATGGAGTAAGCGACTGGCGATGGGCGAGAGCGAGGTGAAGGCGACGTATGCAATGCCGAGTACTACGAGCGGGCATAAAACCACATTGGTCCGGGTGGACCAAGTCATGCAAATGGGGACGGAGGCGTTGCGCCAAAACCGTGGCGAAAATCTTCACCTCTGTATTAATGAGGGAGATGGGGCGATAGTCCGCGCAGGCGAGTGAGGGCGGTTGCGTCTTGGGGATCACCACTATGGTGGCCACATCTGTCTCTGCGGGGAAGGCGCCTGCATCTACCACGTGGCGGAACAGCTCCACCAAGTGCGGGACCAACAACTCCCGATACGCCGCATAATACTCCTGGGGATAGCCATCTGGGCCGGGGGTCTTACCAGAGTGCAGGAGAGTGATGGCCCTGTGCACCTCCTCCGGGGGTGAGGGGAAGGTCAAGCGTCTCCGAGATTGCACGGGGAAGGCTGGGCAGCCAAACAGAGGCCCTGGAAAGCAGCTCGGCCACTGGGGCCTCCAAAGGCCGGGCCTCATAGAGACGGGCATAGTAGTCCGCAAATGTCTGGGCTATGGCCCGGGAGGAGAGGTGATGGGTACCAGCTCCATCCTGGATCTCGGGGATGATACGATTGGCTCTGGGGTATGAAACGAGGCTATGGAGGAGCTTCCCGTTCTTGTCCCCCCATCCGTAAACGCGCGCCACCGAGGATCGCCAAAGCATTTTGGCAGATTCTAGGGATATTTGGCAAATCTCTTCACGGAGGAGAGCGAGCTGTCGGGAGGAAGATGCATCATTGGAAATAGGATGGGCTGCCTCGAACTGCGCCACCTGGGTCTCTAGCTGCAGCAAGCGGGCATTCTGGGCCGCGCGTCGCGCATGAATCAGCCCCCGCGCTACGCCGCGCATCGTGGCCTTACCGGCTTCCCAGACTGTGCCCGGGGAGGGGACCGAGCCCACATTAGCGGCTAGGTAGTGCTCAAGTTCTTGCCGGAGGTGTTCCACAAAATCGGCGTCCTGTAAAAACCAGGCGTTCATCCGCCAGACCGTGCGGATGCCCTCCGCGGGCCGCCCGAGACGGAGAGAGACGGGAGAGTGGTCGGAAATGCCGCGGGGAAGAATAGCCACTCCAGTCACACTTTGGCAATCGAGGGCAGGCAGCAGTAGTAGGTCTATGCGAGAATGATTATGGTGTGCCGCCGAGGTATGGGTGTATTGGTCCAGTCGGGGGTTCCATACCCTCCATACATCGCAGAGGCCCAGAGCAGCGGACCAATCCGAGAGACGCTTAGCGGAGGCAAGGCGAGTCACCGAGGAGTACCCGTGGAATCGCGCAACGGCTGCAGAACAGCATTAAAGTCACCCCCGATGACCGTCAAACCCTGTGAGAAAGCCGAAATCAGCGTCGTGAGGCGTTTGAGGGTTGTGGGTTGTATCGTGGGAGGAATGTATGTGCAGAGGAGATTTAGAGGGTACCCCTCGACCCTACCCGTAACGGCGATAGAGCATCCCTGGACATCAGTCTCCACCCCTGTCAGTTGAAAGGGAAAACCCCTACGCATCAGTATGGCCACCCCTCGGGATCCCCGTGCGTAGCCAGAGTGCCAGACCCTGTCAAACCCATATCGGGCAAGGAAAGTGCAGTGAGTCCCCATAAGATGTGTCTCTTGCAAAAAGAGGATGTCGGGCGTTTGGCGCTGGGCACTGCGGAGCACCGCTGTTCTTTTGATCCGGTCTAGGTTCCATTCACGTTCCACGATAGTACGTGGAGGGGTCTAGGAAGGACGGACATCAGGGTGTTGGTTAAAGGGCCCATGGGCCAGTGCCTCGGGGGGAGTAACCCCCCGGCACGTGGATAGAAGGGCTGGATCCGGGAACCAGGAGTGGGCCAGAGGCCAACATAATGGTGGGCGTGTGCACTGCGCTGATAGGTAGAGTCGAGAATGAGGCCCATTTATTCCGAGAAAGCGCGAGGCGGGGTCAGTGGCATGTGTGCTGAAAAGGCTATACAGAGCAAAAAACAGCGGCCCATAGGTGGCCAAAAACAGAAACCAGTTGGGAGACAACGGTCTACCCACCCTCCTCGCCCCCAACCCCCCACCCTACACTTCCACAGGTGAAGCATCTGTCGCCCTGAAAAAAACACCCTAAAACAACAGTAATCGGTCCAGAAGCTAAACTAAAACGGTTAGCAGGACGTGAACATAACGTAGATGGACCCCTCCATATAGTAGGATGTAAGATTCGTGACAATGGAAAATACATTTAGAACTGTTGTGCTGTCACTCGGAGCAGTTCGGAAACCAATGTGGGGACCCCCATGTTCTGGGTCTCTGAGCTCAGGCTCCCTCGTCCTCCACAGATCCTCGAAGAGCAGGGCTCCTTGACAAGTCCGAATCCGATATGGCAGGACGTGGAGTCTTGGAGGGGGCAGGGATGTGCCTCACGTCTTTCAGAGAGCCCCCCGGGCTGGAAGCAACCGATCTTGGGGATGGCTCCCGGGGGAGGGACCGGTGGGACACCGCATCCGGCGATCTGGATACCCCATCGCGGCGGTCCCCGGTGCGGCGCCGTTGGGGCTTGGGCAGGTCTCGGTGGGGTCGTGTTTGTTCTCGCCTCGGTGGGGTGGAGACCCGTGGGCCCCGAAGGGGACGTTCCTCCGTGAGCCAGGTCCAGGCCGCCTGGGGGGTTTCAAAGAAGAGTGCTTTGTCCTGGAACACCACTCTGAGCCGGGCCGGGAAAAGGAGACCATAGCGAAGGCCCAGGTTGCGGAGCTTCAGCTTGACCTCATCATAAGTTCGACGTTGGGCCTGCACCTCCCTAGTGTAGTCCGGGAAGACCATGATCTTGCTGTTTTGAAACGCCAATGGGCCTTGCGCTCTAGCCGCTCGGAGGATGGCATCCCGATCTCGGAAGCTGAGGACCCGCAGGATGATGGGCCGGGCCGGAGCCCCGGGGGGAGGCCGAGGACCCAGGGAACGATGGGCGTGCTCAACCGCGAACCAAGGGGAGAGGGAGTCCTTGGGCATCCAGGAGCGGACCCAGGTCTCCACAAACGTGTCCGCGTGTCCCTGTTCCGCCCCTTCGGGAAATCCAATGAGGCGTAGGTTGTTTCTCCTTGACCTGTTCTCCGCATCCTCTGCCCGACGGTGAAGCTCCAAGGTCTGGGTCTGGAGGTGGGCCACTTGAGTCTTGAGTTGGCTTATATCGTCCTCGGCTGTGGAGACGCGTGACTCCGTCTCCGTAATTCGTGCCGTTGCGCTGCGCAGATCTTGGCGAATGAGGGCCTCGTCCACCCTCACCTCACCTATCTTGGCCTCAACTGAGGCCTGTGACGCGCCAATCGCCTGGAGGATGGTGGAGAGGTCCCCCCCCACGGGAGCAGGAGGGCCGGGCGCTCCTCCCCCAGGGCCCCGATCGGTCGTAGTATATTGGTCCATCGTTGTTTGGGTTGGGGGCCAGGGGTCTGCACGGTGCGGGTCCTGCCCATCGCCACCGGGGATGAGGCCCGGCCCCGTGCGGACAGAGGAGGGGGAGCCAACAGTCTCAGCAAGGAGGAGGGGGGAGGGAAGAGGGCCCCCACACCCAGACCGTCAGCACTCAGGCCCGGGCGCCCAGGCCAGTCCCCCTCGCCGATCCACACAGTCCAAAAGAAAGGTCAAAGGGCCGGACGGAGGGGGGTAGGCCGGCCGCCCCCAGAGGATGGACAGCAGGGGTGCAGGTAGGTCCAAGACGAGGGGGTCAGAGAGTCCGGTGGTGCGTTCCGCACTGCGTATCCACGGAGGCCGGTAGGGAGTCCGTGCCCGCTAGGAGGGCCTCAGTCCGCCCAATAAGGGCCCCAGCAGGAGAGAGGGGGGCCGTCCCGGGGGCCTCCCCGCCAACAGGGATCCGGCAGGGACGGTGTCTGCAGGCGGGTTCCCCACACCGCCACCCGACAATGGTGGCCGGGGTCGGCAATGCAGTGCAGGGCAGCAAGGCGTGAGGAGGAGAGGGGAGGGGGGGAAGGGGCCTCCACAACGTCCACGCTGCCCCCCACGCCACCCCCAAAGATCACCCCACTCACCGCCGGTCCACAAGGATCCACGCAGCCCCAGGCGCCGGATCAAGAGGGGGGAGGAGGGGGAGCCAACAGTCTCAGCAAGGAGGAGGGGGAGGGGAAGAGGGCCCCCGCACCCAGACCGTCAACACTCAGGCCCGGGCGCCCAGGCCAGTCCCCCCGCCCCGCAGATCCCCACAGTCCAAAAGAAAGGTCAAAGGGCCGGACGGAGGGGGTAGGTCGGCCACCCCCAGAGGATGGACAGCAGGGGTGCAGGTAGGTCCAGGACGAGGGGGTCAGAGAGTCCGGTGGTGCGTTCCGCACTGCGTAGCCACGGAGGCTGGTAGGGAGTCCGTGCCCGCTAGGAGGGCCTCAGTCCGCCAAAGAAGGGCCCCAGCAGGAGAGAGGGCCGTCCCGGGGCCCCCCGCCAACAGGGATCCGGCAGGGACGGTGTCTGCAGGTGGGTTCCCCACGCCGCCACCCGACAGTGGTGGCCGGGGTCGGCGGTGCAGTGCAGGGCAGCAAGGTGTGAGGAGGAGGGGGGGGAAGGGGCTTCCACAACGTCCACGCTGCCCCCTACGCCGCCCCCAAAGATCACCCCACTCACCGCCGGTCCGTAAGGATCCACGCAGCCCCAGGCGCCGGATCAGGAGGAGGCCGGAGCAGCAGGCCACACCGCCGAGGGTAAGGATGCGGGCCAGGAGACTGGAAGCCGGCACCGCGGCCAGGGCAGGCCCCTTCTCCGACGAGGTCGGTGGGGGCCGGATCAGCGACGGAAGGAGGGAAGGCCGGGGGCACCCACACCGCCGCCCGACACCGACAGCCGAGCCCGGCAGCCCCTCGACCTCCACGAGTCCCCCGCCGCAGCAAGCCTCAGGGAGGGCAGTCGGCAGAGGCAGGTGGTAGCCAGGAGCCTCCCATGCGGGTGGGTCGCGGGCGCCGCCGCCAAACACCTCCTCACGGCCCCGTGCGGCCCCCCCGCGGGGCCGCTGCTTTATCAATGCCGTGCACGGCCCAGTGGCAGGGGGACCTCAGCTCAGGAGCAGGTAGCCCGGGAGGCCGCCATCCTGAATCCGGGGGCCTCCGAGTCCGAGGGGCCAAACCAAGGCGCCGGGGGGGCCAAATCGCCCGGCAGCCGAACCGGAGCACCGCCGAGGGAGCAGGGGGCTCCCGGTGACAGCAAGGATCGTCGTGTATGGGTGGGTAACAGGCGGATGACGGAGGGGGTCCGGAGCACTCTTAGAGTGCGACCGCCATCTTGACGCCTTAGGCCACGCCCCGAAAAAAATCCGGCATTTAAAGTACCAATAACATAAGGCCCATAGTTCGATGAACAACCTGCAAAGCAATCAAAGCAGTGAAACAGAATGAAAACTTTCAAACAATATCATCAGCAGTTCCTGCTGTGACATGCGACATCTGCAGACTACTAGCCTGGGTGTCGTCCATGTCCGTGCCTGCAGCTGAGACATTCGTGTCCGTGCTAGCCTCTGAGTCCTTTGCAGGGTTCCGGAGCAAGTCCGAGACCGCCCTTAGGGCCTCTTGTCTGTCTCTCTCAGTCTGGGAAGCGCTGGGCACCTTCAAAGTAGCAGGACACCGTCGCGGCCCCCTCCGGCGCTGCGGCAGCTGTTTCGGAGGCAGAGCAGGCACATCGGTCCCAGCCGGTTTCCTGCCTGTCCTATATGTTTCCAGCCAATCCCATGCCTCCGACGGAACCCCGCAAAAGTGCGTTGCTCCATCCAGGATAATCCGCAAGCGGGCCGGGAACATCAGTGAATACTGTAGCCCCTCATCACGAAGAGCTCGTTTGACAACCAAGAAAGACGCACGGCGGCGCCGAACCTCCAGTGTATAGTCTGGAAAGATAGAGACCTTACTGTTGCCCACTGTATACGGCCCCACTGTGCGTGCCGTCTGGAGAAGATGGTCTCTGTCCTTGTAGTGGAGGAGCCTGGCCACCACCGGTCTCGGAGGACGACCCGGCGCCAGAGGGCGGGCCGGGACTCGATGCTCTCGCTCCAGCGTGTAGAACTGCGTCAACCCTTCCGGTGCCTCTGTGTCGCGAAGCCAGTCCTCCAAATACTGGACCATGTTGGATCCCTCAATCCCCTCCGGAAGTCCCAAGATTCGGATGTTATTCCTCCTATTTCTCCCTTCGGCATCCTCAGCTCTTTTCTCCAACACCAGGAGTCTTCGGTTAACGTCGCCCACCTGTTCCGCAATGGACTTCTGCGCTGGTTCCAGGGTCGCCAGGGAAGACTCGGTCTGCTCCACTCTGTCCGCCAATTTGGCGTGCTCGGCTCTCAACAACCCCAAGCCCACTGAAACCGTTGCAATATCCTGATGCAGGGCCTCCCGCGTGTCCGTAATGGCCTGAAGTATTCGGGCCAGCTGCTGCTGCACTCCTGCGTCGTCTGGGCCCTCAGGAGAAGTTGGGTGCTTCTCCTCCTGACTCGCATCCCCTGGTTCCAGCTGAGCCGCCTGTATCCTTCCCCTAGGCTTCCCCATAGTGCCGCTGCGGTTCAGATTCGCCTCCTCAAAGCTGTGTATTTCTTCCCCACCACAGAGCCTCCTCCACAATAATCACTCACCAGTGCTCGATCGATGCGTCAGGAAACGCCATGGGGGGTCACACTCACTGAACCATCAGAGCCGGCCGGCCTCGCACTCCAGTAGAGAGGCAGTGGGACTCCCGACCCGCAGGACTATCCAAGCACGTGTCAGATTTTGGACAGGAGGAAGTCCAGCCGTCCCAGGAGAACGCCTGTTGTCCCGCGGTGCGTTCGGGCCACCCCAGGGTTTAATCCCCCCAAGCCAGTGCCAGGTCCCGGAGGGCCCCGGATATGATCTGATTCAAGATGGCCCTCAAAGCACCAGAGGTATTGGCCCCAACAGGATCAATGCGCGGGTCATGTAGGGCGCCCGTGCAATCCGCCATCCACTAGCGCCTCTGACGCAATGCAGCCTCCTATTGGGGGCCCCCCTCCGTCCCTCGTCAAGAGGGCCGGCTCCGAAGTGTCCCAAGAGCCGTGGCCGCCGAAGTAATCCCCACCGCCTCCACATGCGCTCACCCAGGGAGCTCACTTCGCTGGGCAGTGACCCATATAATCAGACTGGCATCAGTTGTAATTCGTCCGCCATTGAGGTCGGCGCGGGCATTGAAATATCCGGCTGCTGCTTTTTCATGTATGTGGGATGCGATAATGTAGTCTCGCAGTCTCTTGTACCATTCAAGCAGCAGCAGCCCTTCTCCACTCCACAGTAGGCCGCCCGACTCCGCCCGTATCCGTGCAGTTCGCTGACATTCGCTCTCACCTCCGGATAGCGCAGCAGGGTGCCGCAACACCCCCTTCAAGGCACCACAGTGGCGCTAGGACTGTCTCCGTTAATCTCCGCTAAGAGGCCCAGACGGGTCCTTCTCCCGTGCATAAAGCGAGGCTGTCCACCCAAACCAGGCTACTCCAGCCTGCGACCGTCGCAATCGCAGTCTCCTAGCCCAGGCAGCCCCGCCTCCTCCAGCCGATGTGAGCAGGGGTTCACCTCAGGCAGCGGTGGACTTCGTGTACAAGTCGCCTTAGCCCGCGTCTCCGGCGGCACCGGGACAGGCGCGATCACTCACCGCTCCACTGTCGGGTCTCTCACTCCCCGAATCGGGTCGCGGGATCGGCCTTATTCTGTCCGCCCTCAGGCCAGCGCCATCTTGTCTTCCCTCGGCCGGCCGTCCTCTTCAGTCGCCATCGCAGTCTCACAGCACAGCTCGGTCGAGGGAGGGCTGCAATCAACTCCTCCAAGCCTCTCGCTGCTTCTAATTCCCTCTGCGGTTACCCCTCGGGGACGGGACGGCCGCGAGGCCGGATAAATCACGGGGCCGGCGCGGAGCTCAGAGCTCACGCGTCTGCCTCCGTCAGGTTGCAAGCCACGCCCCCACCCATACTGCCACTCATGCACCCACTCACTAACTCCTACAACCACCCACACACCCATTCACACATCATCAAAACCACCCACAAAACCACTCACACACACACTCACAGGCCCATACAGCCACCCACACACCCTCTCACTGACCTATACAGCCATTCACACACCCACTCTCAAAGGTTGCAGGATATAGTTAGGAAATAAAATTTGAAAAACCTTTGAAATCATTTTAAAAAACAGAGGTTACAGGGACATTATAGCTAGGAAATAACATAAAAAAACATACAATTTCACTGCAAAACCAAAGAATACATGGACATTATAGTTAGGAAATAGCAATAAAGAAACCATAAAATTCAGTGAAAAAACTAAAGGTAGGTGTTCGAGGCCGCTGTGCTCTGTGCCATTCCTCGTGTGCTCCTCGCACTGCCTTAAGCTTGTTCCCCATCGCCTGTTTTATTGTTGCCTGGTTTGTTTTGGCTTCTGTCTGCCTGCTTTGCCGCTTATTGGCTGTTGCCAGCCACTTTTGATTTATTTTGCTCCTTTTGATTCCGTTGCCCGTTTCCCTCAGGTTCAGTTGCCTGTTCCCCGTGCCTGCTGCTGCTGCCCCTGCGGCCCCTCCCTCCTGCCGGTTTCTGCGCCCGCCTCCCAGCTGCACGTCCCTCCCCCCCTCCCTATTTAATGGTGGCCGCTGCGCGGTCGCGCCGCTGGCGCGCCAAAGGCAAGCCCATCTGCGCCCGTCCGCCACCCGACCGCGTCCAGCGCCAGGGACCCTGGATCTCCTACCAACCACCGCTACGACTCAGCTGCCCTCCTCGCACTCAACCCCGGAAGAAACAACAACTGCCAGCAGGCCAAGCCGAACAGGACCCACGGCCAGTTCTCCTGCCACCACTGCCGCCAGACCTTCACCACTGCTCTGGCCGCCAACCCCGCCGACACCCTAAGATGTATCCTCCTCAACGTGCGCTCCTTGCACAGACACGCAGTGGAGATCTGGATCCTCCTGGACACCCTCTCACCCGACGTTGCCTTCTTTACAGTAACTTAGACCAACGCCTCCTCCGCCCCGGACATCGCCATTGCCATCCCTGATGGATACAAGATCCAGAGGAAGGACTGCCCTAACCTCTCGGGAGGAGGCCTCGCCATCGCACACAAAAACTCCCTCCGCCTGTCCACCTCCAGCGACATCTTCCCCGCCGCCGAACACCTGCACTTCCAGGTCCAGACCAGTCCCAACTCCACACTCCACGGGAACCCTCGCCTAAAGACCCCCCCGGCCCCCGAGCCCTCTTCGCCGACTCCATCACCGACCTCATCACACCCCACACCATCGCCTCCATGGACTACATACTCCCTGACCTGAACTTCCACCTCGACAACCCCAGCGACCCCAACTCCACCACCCTACGAGACAACCTCGCCAACATCGGACTGAAACAACTCGTCACCACACCGACCCACAAGGCAGGACACAGCCTTGACCCCATCTTCGCAGGAGGAAACAGCGTCCACTTCAGCCACACCACGCAACCCCCGTGGACCGACCACCACTGCATACACTTCTGCGTCGACAAACCCAAGCCGCCCAAACCCGCTCCACGCCCCCCGCAAAGGAACTGGAGCAGAGTCACTGAAGAGCAGCTCAACTCCACCCTCAACCACAGCACCCCCACCTCTGCAACTGACACCAACCTCGCAGCCAGGGAATTCCACACATGGATCTCCAAATGCTCAGACAAACTTGCCCTGCTATGCAACTCCGACAGACAATGCCCCAGGAAAGCCGCCTGGTTCACCACCAACCTCCAAGAAGCCAGGCGCACATGCAGAAGCCTGGAGAAAAACTGGAGAAACAACAAGACACCTGAAAACCACACCACCTACAAGAACGCCATGACGGAATACCACCAACACATCAGAACCACCAAAAGAACCTTCAGCCACAACAAAATCCTCGCCAACTCCAGCAACTCCAAGGAACTCTTCAGCGTCATCCAGGAATTCACCAAACCCCCCAGCGAAGCCACGGACATCACCCCTTCCCAGGACCTCTGCGAGAAGCTGGGATCCTACTTCCACCTGAAGATCAAAAACCTCTACGACATCTTCAATGACGACACACATGACTCCGCAACCATCCCGCCATCCAGCAACGCCAGCCAACCCACCATCTCCTCCTGGTCACCGATCACTACCAAAGACACCGCCACGACCATGAAAGGCATCCACTTGGTGGCCCCCACAGACCCCTGCCCACCACACATCTACCACAGAGCCGCCACCGCCATAGCACCAGAACTACGATACACCATCAACGCCACCTTCGAGACCGGCACATTCCCTGATGACTGGAAACATGCAGAAGTCCTCAGCAGATCCGACGGACCTCAAGAACTACTGCCCCATCCCGCTCCTCCCCTTCACTGTGAAAGTCATGGAGAAAACCGTCAACGCAAAACTTACTAGGTTCATCGAGGACCACGCCATCCTCGACCCTTCCCAATCCAGATTCAGCAGCAACCACAGCACAGAGACAAGCCCTTCTCGCCGCCACAGACGACATCCGCACCCTCCTCGACCAAGGCCACAGCACAGCCCTGACCCTACTTGACCTATCAGCAGCATTCAACACCGTCTCCCACCTCACACTCGCCACCAGACTACACGACGCCGGCATACAAGGAACCGCCCTCGACTGGATCCGATCGTTCCTCACCGGCAGAAGCCAAAGAATCAGACTGCCACCTTTCCTCTCCGAACCCATGGAAATCAACTGAGGAGTGCCCCAGGGATCATCGCTCAGCCCAACCCTCTTCAACATATACATGGCCCCCCTCGCCACCATCATCCGACAGCCACGGCCTCAGCATAGTATCCTACGCCAACGACACCCAGCTCATCCTCTCCCTCACCAAGGACCCCTCCACCACCAGACTCAACTTCCAGGAAGGAATGCAGAACGTTGCAACCTGGATGAGCAACAGCTGCCTGAAGCTCAACTCAGAGAAGACAGAAGTCCTCGTCCTCGGAACCACCCCATCGGCATGGAACAACACCTGGTGGCCCACCGCCCTCAGCAGCCCTCCGACCCCCACGGACCACGCCAGAAATCTCAGCATCGTTCTCGACTCCTCCCTCTCCATGAAGCGGCAGGTCAACGCCATCGCCTCCAGCTGCTTCAACACCCTCCGCATCCTCCGTAAGACTTTCAAATGGATCCCCACCGAGTCAAGGAAGACAGTCACCCACGCACTCATCACCAGCAGACTGGACTATGGAAACGCCCTCTACGCCGGCATAAACAAGTCTGTAATCCGCAAGCTCCAGATGATACAGAACACCAGACTCGTCCTAGGTATCCCTCGACACAAGCACATCAGCCAACACCTACTGAATCTCCACTGGCTCCCCGTCGAGAAAAGAATCACGTTCAAGGTACTCACCCACGCCTACAAATGCCTACACATTAGCGGACCCCAATACCTCAATGACAGAATCACCTTCCACATACCCAAAAGGAACCTCCGATCCGCCAACCTCGCCCTCGCCGAAACCCCATGCATGCACAGAGTCAAAACAGGGGGAAGAGCCTTCTCCCACATCGTGGCCAAGACCTGGAACGAGCTCCCGATCTACATCAGACGCGCCCACTCCCTGACCACCTTCAGGAAGGCACTCAAGACCTGGCTCTTCGGCTAAACGGAATTGCTGACCCCCACCCCCCCACCCCAGCGCCTTGAGACCCTCACGGGTGAGTAGCGCGCTAACAATGCCCTGATTGATTGATTAAATTGACTTCCATTTCTTCATTGGAATCTACTGTTGGGTGGAACGTAGCAGCTGCAGAGTCTTCACTGTCTGTTTCCACCTGAGCAAGCAGCAAAACCAAAGTTCAAATGATATGCAGTAAGAGTATGTACAAAGGTCTTAGTGAGTCTTCCTTAGCCCTACTCTATGTTCTTCTAAAGACAACCTTAGGTTCCTTTAGCTGCCTCGGGCCTCGGTACTCTTCTTTCTTCCCTACAAAGTCTATTTAAATGTCTCTAATAATAAACGGTTCAAGTATATGGACAGTCAGTTCCAGAATGAAATGCTTCAGTTCATCAACTAGCACAGGGAACTCAGTCGCATCCCGGAAAGGAAACTCAGCCACAAAATAATAAGATGTCTCAAGGCACTCAATTTCACTAACAAAGATAGTTCAAAAGTAATATTGAATTGAAGATCAGGTTACCGAAGGTTTAATTGAACTTTCACAGTGATTCAAAAATTTCCAGAGCTCGTTCCCCCTGTCATTTGTAAGGAAGTAAGTCCATTCAGAGGAAGAGTACTCTGACAAGGCACTCTTGCTCGCTTTGACCTTGTGAGTGCAGCCCTCCCTCCTCGTCTGTCACTCAGATCAGCATCCTCATTATACTCCTGCGGGACCAGTCTCCCCCTCTACTGCCTCCTCGGCCAACGTTCTCCTGTGGCCACTTGCAGTTCTACAGCACTAGGCCCTTCGTCGAGGTCCGAGTCTAGCTCAGTCACAACTACAGGACTAGCCTTTCCTTCTTCCTTCTTGATAACCGACTCTCCCAGACCCCTCTCAGGCCAAACAAGCGCTGTTTCAGGTACTAGCTGGTCCCCTACAGCTTGACTAACCTGTTCCTGTGGTCTCTTGACCACCACTAGCACTTCTGGTAGAAGTGCTGTTATATCATCAATGGGACACGGAACACTGCGAGTGTAGGAAGCAAGCACCCAGTTAAGGAGACCTCTGCACTTCACAGCAGTCGTGGTGACAAGGATCACCTGGAACGGCACACGTCGCCAGCGAGGCTCCAGACAGCTCTTTCAGACATGCTTTTTCACCAGGACCCAGTCTTCAGGTCTAAGGTCATGGCATTGCTCCTGGATGAGACGGGGCTTTGGCAGCTTCAACCTGACGAGACACAGAACACACCACATCAGGCAGCCAGACTTTGCATGCAATCAAGTATCAGATTATCAATAATGTTTACAAGCGCATTTGCAGGCACAGCTGGCAATCTCATTGCCCTGCCCATGATGATCACATGGGGGGACTAATCCTGTTCTATGATCAGGTATGCTGTGGAGACTCATCAACACAATCGGCAAAGCATCAGGCCATTTCAAAGATGTAGAAGCACACACTTTCACAAGCCTGGATTTCAAAGTCCCATTGACCTATTCCACCAGACCCAAAGCCTCAGGTCTGTAGCTACAATGCAGTCTCTGTGCAACTTGTAAAGCAGCGCACAGCATTCTCAAGATTTCATTGTTAAAGTGCGTTTCAGTCAGATTCCAAAGAAGTCGGGAAGTGAAATCTGGGTATTAACTCCCTCAATAACTTTGCTACTGTGAGACTGTCATTTCTTCTTGTGTGGTACGACTCAACCCGTCGTGAGAAGATACACACAACAACCAACACATATCTCAATCCATTGCATACAGGCATGTCAATGAAATCCAAATGCATCCTGTTGAAAGGACCACCTGACCTCCCTATGTGACTGAGTGTTACTGCAGTTCTTTTCCCCACATTGTTCTGTTGGCACACAATACATCTATGTTCAACCTGAATCTTGGATTGAACAAAGGCTGCCTAACCAGCTAGACCATTGTGTCTCTTCACACATTATTAGGGCCATGATAATGCCTGGCCATCATGGGTAAAAGACTGCTAAGCAACACTGGTCTCCCATCTCCTGAAACCCAAATCCTCATCTCTCTTGACACAACTTGCTTTGACCCAACTCTACTGTTCTGCCTCTGACACTTTTTTCTGCAACCTCTTGACTTCCTCCCAAGTACCAGCTGTAGTTAACAAAAGCTTGTAGTTGGTCCCGTCTGTTCCCTCATTTGTATACTCCCCATTAAAGGTACACACATTGTGAGCACCGTATCTTGCAACTTCGGCGGCATATCTATTGCCAACTGTCACATAATCATCCCCCTTACAATGTGCCACACACTTAATGACAGGAATCTGCACAGGCATCTGCAATGCTTCAAGAAGTTTTCTGACTTGCTCCCCATTCCGCATGGGTGAGCCCAAGGAAGTCATACAACCCCTCTGGGACCATAACTGTCCGAAATCATGTAACACCAAAGCTCTAATGACTGTGAGTGAAAATGTTCACTCTCAGCTAGTTAGAGACACAGCAGGTTCTAATAAGAACAGTCAATTCAGCCTCTCGGAATGAAAACACTCTCTGGAGCCATGAAGCTTCTACTACTCCTGAAACCGTACAGATTGCATAAGCAACTTGTAAATTTCCTTCATGGTCTTGCAAACAAGAGTCATCCACAAACAATGGAAAATCAGATTCAGGCAGTGGCTCATCTTGTATATCTGGTCTTGGCTTGGTGCACAATTTAGTGACATTGAGACAGTCAGGCTCCACTTCATTTTCATCATGGTTAATTTCAGGAAAGGCAACAAGGTGGCAAGATTCAAAACAGAACATCTTTTCAAGCTTCTGCTCATACCGGGTCAGGCGGCTGTTTGTCACATGCTGTGTGCAAGCATGCATCAACAGTATTTCCACAGAGTGAGGCCTTTACACCATTAAAGCATGACTCCTGACGATGCCTTCACATCTCTCTATATTGACACCGGCGGCAGCCACAGATTTAAGGCATCCAGACAAAGCTGCCACTACTGGATCTAAGGTAGCTGAAAAATAAGTCACAGGTCTACGAGCACTGCCATGTGTTTGTGTAAGCACTGAGTGAGCGCAGCCCTCCCTCTCGCTACAAAAAAGCTAAAATGTATTGTTGTAATCAGGCATTCCTAGTGCTGGGCCAGGAAGAGACTTTCACTCAACTCTAAGAAGGCAACCAAACAATTATTGTCCCAGGGTACCGGATCCGACAAATCCTTGTGTGTCAGCTTCTGTAAAGGCTTGACGACAAGGGAAAAGTTGGATACCCACTGGTTACAGTAGCCTACCATTCCCAAGGACATCCTGACCTCTTTCTGGGTTGTTTGCGGTTTCATTTGCAAAATCGCAGAGATTCTCTCTTGCGACACCTTTCTTACTCAGTTCTCAATATGATGACCAAGATACAAGACTTCTTTCAAACCCTGAAAAACCCAAACCTCGGACCTCACAGTATCTCTAAGGTCCAAGGATAATTCTTCACTTGTCATCATAGGGTACAGTGCAACAATCGGATTCTGATTAACCATTTTAAAGGCAACATCCTCGTCATGGGTCTGAAACTCCATGCCTCTCGGTGTACAATAAATGGTGCAATTCAGCTTGCACATAAAGTCACGTCCTTACCAACTCATAGGACTCAAATCACAGACCACAAACTGATGATTATCCTCAGAATTTCCTATTCTTTCAGGGACATCCTCAGTAATGGGATTCCTCATTTGTTGATTAGCAACTCCAACAACTTGGATACTTCTTCCCAAGAGGGGTAGGTCTGGAACTTCCACTGTTCTCACATTAGAATGGGTAGCACCTGTATCAACTAAAAATGATATGCTGTGGCCCCTCACCGTCTACATATGGGCCACTCTGGTTTACCTCCAAGACTGCGCTAAGCATGCAATCTTCCTACCCCCTCAGTCACAGTCAGGAGGACTGATCGGAGCCAAAATTCTCAATGGTCTCAAACATAGGATATTGCTGGTAAGAAATGTTAGCCTGAAACAAATTCTGGTTCACATTCGGAACCTGATTCGAATCAAATCTGGGACCATTGGCAGCTTCCTGTCACATTGTGGGTTGTGGAACTTGCATCACTGGGGCTTAGCATTTAACACAAAGATAGATACACAGGAAAAACTTGGGTGGCATATAACCACACAAGGCACCATTGTGCTTGGCACATCATCCAGCATGGTCACAAAAGGATTAAGTGATCAAATGCATGCCATATTTAATTTCGAAAATACATATCGATAACTATGAATCAAACCTTAAATAGATAAACAGGGGCAATCCCATAAGGAATCGACGGTTCACAATGTCAGTGAATTCTCCCCAACCACCCTCCCAGACACAGCATGTGTAGGTGGATGGAGATACATTTCAAGATGGATTATGGGGACAATAGGCAAGGGGCAGCCAGGGGGCAGAAGGGGTCAACCCCGGGATCAGGGACGCGGGGAGAAGGTGAGCACAACTGGGGCCTCAGCCTCCCCAATGCACCATCACCATCACCATCATTCTACTGTACTCTAAAAACAGGACCGCTTATCCGGGCTCCAACTCCGACACAGCACATGAACCCACAAAGCAGGGCATCCACAGCCATCAATCCCCGGAACTATGTTAGACGGCAGGGGTGAGCATATCCACCTCCAAGAGGCCAGTCAA
The DNA here is from genome assembly GCA_963921515.1 of Calotriton arnoldi. Lineage (NCBI taxonomy): Eukaryota > Metazoa > Chordata > Amphibia > Caudata > Salamandridae > Calotriton > Calotriton arnoldi. The sequence goes on along the minus strand of CAWUFW010013584.1, from coordinate 428,357 downwards.
CGTATCCACCCACAATTCCAAATCAAGCTCAGCATGTTCATCCGTGCTCACAGCTCTCAGACATCTCTCCTCTGCCACGTCACATTCCTGCATGTCCACCAACCCTTTACCACTCATCTGGGTGTGGGCTGTGTCCAGTGTATGGCCAGCCTCCTCTTGGCCAGCACCAGTCCTAGCAGTGCAAGCCTGTGGAATGCGAGCCCCACGCTTAGGCATTGGGAGTACCCCCAATAAGTAGTGTTCAACAGAGGACTCTACCGACACCCTCATGGTTGCGCGCAGTGTCCTAATGACCTCCTCCCAGTACCCTCGCAGTTTGGCACAGTCCCAGGTCATATGAAGAAAAATTGCTGGGGTCGACCCACAGCAGGAACAGGCTTCCGAGTGAGCCCTGTTCATCTTGTGTAACTGCAGTGGGGTCAGGTAGGGTTTGTGCAAGTAGTAAAACTGTGTGAGTTTAAACCTTTTATTGCTTGCCACTTTCTTAACTTGGGCAAATGCTCTTTTCCCGGCCCCATCTGTGAGGGACATTGCCAGTGCCCCCATCCACCTATCCTGAACCGCCATCACGTCTGTATGGCAATCCTCTTTAAGAGCCTTGTATATATGCGAGATCAAGCCTCGGGTTGACCGAGGGTCTAGTATAATCCGAGACTCCACTGGCTCAGAGGGAAAGGTTGGCAATATCTGACGATCGTGCAGGATACTTTGGCATATTGTAGGAACTGGCCTTGGTGGAGGCCAAACACATTACTAGTTTCCACCATCGTGAGGAATACACCGTTAGAGTATAGGTCTCCAACAGTAGTACAACCACCCTCGAACCATTGTGTCAAGTCCATCACTGATTGGATTGCACAAATGGGTTTCAACCATCTCAGCAGCAAAAGTCTAGCATAGGGGGCCCCAAACAGCACCCATGTGACCTGTTAGAAATGGGATCTCTAGTTGGCAAGGGCTTGCACCTTTGTCCAAGTAGGGACCCTTCTTCCTAGTCAGGGTAAGGGTGTTACACTCGTGAAGTAACCCCTGCTCACCCTCGTGGTAGCTTGGCACGAGCAGTCAGGCTTAATTCAGAGGCAGTGTGTAAAGCATTTGCACATAACCAACAGTAATACAGTGTAAGCACTACAAACGGACACCACACCAGTTTAGAAAAATAACCAATTTTTATATACTCAAGACAAGACCAATTACGACAAAAATCCACAATACGATACTTTAAAAATGAATACTTGATAAGGTAACTTCTTCTTTGCAGGAATAACACAAAAGCAAAGTTCGTACGAGTCGGTAGCTCCGTCCGAGTCTACCGCGATGCTGAAAACCACAGAGTCTAACAGTTCCAGCCGACCGCGTCGATACGGGCCAGCAGAGTCATGAACAGACTCGGTCACAGTACCTTTCTCGTTGTGGCTGGTACGGAGTGTACGAGCCGGTCGGCGTTCATCGCGGTTGCGGTGCAAGACGGAGCGATGCAAGGTGCGGTGTCCCTCGATGCGGTGCAGGCAGCGGCTCGATGAGCGTCGTGCAGACGGAGTCGGTGAGTCCAAGGCGTGCGATGCAGGGTGAGACGATGCTCGATGAGGTGCTGACAGGTTGCGATGCAGGCGACCAAGCCGGAGTGCGGGAGCTGGCGTCGGACAGCGGTGCGAGTCGGAGCGGTGCGTCGCAAACGTGCGAGCGGTGCCCCAAATGCGATGCGGTCACAACTGTTGAGCCAGTTGCAGCGACCGCGTCGGTCGGGTCCGGCTGGTTCAGTGAAGCGATGCGATGCGAACTGCGGTGCCCACAGGTCACGGTGCAAACAGCGGCTCGGTGTTGGCGGCGTCGGACGTCGCCCACGGTGAGACCAGGGTTGCGATGCGAAGCGGGCGATGCGGTCTGCGGTGCAAACAGGTCACCGGTCAGGGATGGATTCGGTTGACGGAGTCGGTTGCAGTTCCCTTCCTCTGTGGCAACTGAAACAGCGTTCCAGAAGCGGTACCCAGAGGCTTGTGAAGTCTTTGTAGTCCCTGAGACTTCTTAACAGGAGGCCAGCTCGGTTCCAGGCCCTTGGAGATACTCAGCACAAGTTTGTAGAAAGTTCAGTCCTTTCCCTGCCCAAGGCAGAAGCAGCAGCTGCAGGCCAACCCAACAAAGCAACAACACAGCAAAGGGGCAGTACTCCTCCTGGCAGCTCTTCCAGCTCTTCGTCTTGGCAGGTTCCTTGATTCCAGCGAGATCTAAATTCATGGGGTCAGGGCCCCAATATTTATATCCCAAATTCCTTTGTTCTCTGAAGGCAGAGAGGCCTTTGCCTAGTCCAAACCAGTTCTGGAGCACTTTGTTGACAAGTCCCCGTTCCTTCTTTCAGAGAGTAGGCCAGGGACATCAGACGCACCACAGGAGGTGGAGCCAGCATTGTGGAGGGAAGGCACTGTCCTATTCAGGGCCCAGGTGCAACCCCTCCCACCCATCTACATGTAGATCTTGCTATTCAGCCCTGTGCTGACTCACCCTGTCTCCTGGCATCCCCCAGCCCCTGTCACTCACACTCCAGACAAGGAATACACAACCTCGCAGAGGCAGGCTTGGATGGTTAGACAAGAAAATACCCACTTTCTAAAAGTGGTATTTTCAAACGCAGAATGTTAAAACCAACTTCACTAAAAGATGCATTTTATCATTCTGTGTCCAGGCATACTAAACTCGAATTTCTACCTTGTTCCCGGGGTCAGTTAGGATTATAAGCTGTAATAATCAAAACTGCCCGTTCTGGCCTATGGGGAACAGGTAGCCTTGCAATAGTGAAAAACGAACTAGGCTGTAATTCACTATCAGGACATGCCACACACACCAGGGCATGTCCTACCTTTCGCATACAACGCACCCTGCCCACAGGGGTACCTTGGGCCTACCTTAGGGGTGACTAACATGTAGAAAAGGGAAGGTTTAGGGACTTGCAAGTGTGCGCACTTGCCAAGTCGACATGGCAGCCCCAGGCTGCGCACAGGCTCTGCAATGGCAGGCCCGAGTTACTCTTTACGGGCTGTTTGCGTGGGTGGCACAATCCAGTGCTGCAGCCCACCAACAGCATTTGGTCTATAGGCCCTGGCACTCGCAGTGCACTTTACAAGGGACTGACACATAAACCAAATAGGCCAATCATGGAAACGCCAATCCGTAACACATTTTATACAGGAGCACTTGCACTTTCCCACTGGACAGCAGTGAGGAAAGTGCGCAGAATCATTACACCAGCAAAAACCGAGTCAAAACCGGGAGGTCAGAAAGCAAAAAGTCAGGGAAACACGCCAAAAGATGCCAAGTCTAACACATGTCCCCTCCAGCTGAAAGTAGGGAGAACTACCCAACCCCATTGGAGTTCTCTTCACTAAGACGGAAGAACCTGGACAGACCATCTGCGTTGGCGTGTTCTGTACCAGGACGGTGTTCCACCGTAAAGTCCATTCCCTGTAGGGAGATGGACCACCTCAGCAGTTTTGGATTCTCACCCCTCATTTGCATCAACCATCTGAGGGGCCTGTGGTCTGTCTGAACCCGGAAGTGAGTCCCAAACAGGTATGGTCTCAACTTCTTCAGCGCCCAGACCACAGCAAAGCTTCCCTTTCTATGGCACTCCACCTCTGTTCCCTGGGAAGTAGTCTCCTGCTAAGGAAGACTACAGGCTGATCCAGGCCCTCTTCGTTCAGTTGTGAGAGCACCGCTCCCACACCATGCTCTGAAGCGTCAGTCTGCACAACGAATTCCTTGGAGAAGTCAGGTGCCTTGAGCACGGGCGCCGTGCACATGGCTGCCTTCAGGGCATCAAAAGCTTTCTGGCAGGACTCAGTCCAGATCACTTTCCTGGGCTGCCTCTTAGAGGTCAGCTCTGTTAAGGGGGCAACGATGATGCCATAGCCCTTAACAAATCTCCTGTAGTAGCCGGTGAGACCTAAGAAGGCTCTCACCTCTGTCTGGGTCTTGGGGGCTCCCAAGCCAGAATGGTGTCAATCTTGGGTTGTAGGGGCGCCACCTGGCCGCTTCCTACCTGGTGTCCCAAGTACACCACCGAACCCTGCCCGATCTGGCACTTACTGGCCTTGATCGTGAGGCCTGCACCTTGCAGAGCCCTCAACACTTTCTCAAGGTGCTGTAAATGTTCTTCCCAGCTGGAACTGAACACAGCAATGTCATCCAGGTAGGCGGCACTGAAATCCTCCAGCCCAGCCAACACCTGATTGACCAACCTCTGAAAGGTGGCAGGGGCATTCTTCAACCCAAAGGGCATCACCCGGAATTGGTAATGACCTTATGGGGTTGAGAATGCTGATCTCTCCTTGGCCCCATCGGTTAAGGCAATCTGCCAGTACCCAGACGTCAAATCAAATGTGCTGAGGAACCGGGCAGCTCCCAACCGATCAATGAGCTCATCAGCTCTGGGGATGGGGTGCGCGTCAGTCCTGGTGACGGCATTGAGCCCACGGTAGTCCACACAAAACCGGAGTTCTGGAGTGGCACCGGCGCAGCAGCCTTTGGGACCAAGACCACTGGGCTGGCCCAAGGACTGTGGGAGGGCTCAATCACCCCTAACGCCAACATCTTAGAGACCTCCTCCTTGATGCTGGCTCTGACCCGGTCAGTCAACCTGTAAATCTTGTGCTTCACAGGAGGGCTGTCACCAGTGTCCACGTCATGGGTACACCAGTGAGTAACACCGGGGGTCAGAGAGAACAGTGGGGCGAACTGTCCCAACAACTGGTGACAGTCCCCCTGCTGCTCCTGAGTCAGAGTAGGGGAGAGGATCACACCTTCTACTGACCCATCATGCTCCTTGGTAGACAGGAGGTCAGGGAGAGGCTCACTCTCCTCTTCCACCCCATCATCTGTCGCCAAGAGCATACTCACTTCGGACCTCTCGAAGTGGGGCTTGAGAGCGGTTCACGTGAAGGACCCTCAAAGGGTTCCTTGGAGCCTGCAAATCCACCAGGTAGGTGACGTCACTTTTGCGCTCCTTTACCTCATATGGCCCAGTCCACTTGTCCTGCAAGGCACAAGGTGCCACTGGGGCCATGACCCACACTTTTTGCCCAGGTTGAAATTCGACCAGAGTGGCATTCTGGTCATACCATCTCTTCATTTCTTCCTGGCTTGCTTCTAGGTTCGCCTGAGCGAGTTTCCTGAAGCAGGCAGTTTGGTTTCTAAAGGCCAGCATGTAGCTAAATACATCCTGGGGAGTTTTCCTGGGAGCTGCCTCCCAGCCTTCCTTTACCAAACTCAGAGGTCCTCTGACAGGGTGGCCATACAGGAGCTCAAAGGGGCTGTACCCAAGAGACTTCTGAGGCACCTCCCTGTATGCAAAGAGTAGGCATGGCAAGAGGACGTCCCACTTACGCCTCATGGGTTCTGTTAGACCCTTGATCATGCCTTTCAAGGTCTGGTTGAATCTCTCCACCAGACCGTTTCCTTGTGGGTGGTAAGGAGTGGTGAACTTGTAGGTTACACCACACTCCTTCCACAGGGATGTCATATACTTGGATATGAAATTGGTCCCCCTATCAGAAACCACCTCTCTGGGGAATCCCACACGGGAAAAGATCCCCATTAACGCCCGGCCCACCACTGGCGCCGTCGTTGTCCTGAGAGGGATTGCCTCCGGGTACCGGGTGGCATGGTCCACCAAGACCAGGATGTACCTGTTGCCCATGGCTGTCTTGGGATCCAGTGGCCCCACAATATCCATCCCTACCCTTTCAAAGGGTGTTCCAACAACAGGAAAAGGTTGGAGAGGAGCTTTGACCTTCCTCCCACTCTTACCACTTGCCTGGCAAGTTTGGCAAGACCTACAGTGTGCATCTGACTGCCTTCGCATTTGGGGCCAAAAGAAGTGGGTGACAAGCCTGTCAAAGGTCTTGTCCTGCCCCAAATGTCCTGCCAAAGACACGTCATGAGCCAGACCCAGTAGGAAGGTCCTGAAGCGCTGGGGTACCACCAGCACACGGGCTGACCCAGGCTCAGCAACCTTAGGCTCACTGTATAGGAGACCACTCTCCCAGTAGATCAGATGTGACCCGGACTGATTACCAGCTGCCTGGTCTGCAGCCTGCCGCCGCAGACCCTCCAGAGTAGGGCACTTCGTTCTGCTCCCTGCAGAACTCCTCCCTGGTGGGACCCCCTTCTTGCTGCCAATGGGTCAGCTCAGAGATGTCTCCCAGTTCGTCTACCTGCTCCCCTGTAGGCACCGGGGCGTCCCCTCGAGGTCCGCCTCCTCCCGGTCCGTGGGAACTTCGGGGGCCGGTTTCCCGCGCCCCCTGCCCTTTCTCTTGGCAGGGACTTGGGCCACTGTTCCAGGCTCCAAGTCCTCTTGATCACCCTTTCTGGCTGCCATTGACCGAGTGGATACGCATGCCCACTCTGGCAACCCAAGCATCTCCAAGTGAGACCTGAGCTCAACCTCCTTCCATAAGGACTGCTCCAGGTCGTTTCCTAGCAGACAATCTACAGGCATGGTAGGGCTCACAACCACCCTCAAGGGACCTGAGACCCCCCCCATTCAAAGGGAACCTGCGCCACCATACACTGGCGCTCAGAGTTGTCTACAGCAACTACTTGGTGGAATGCCCCTGGGACTACCTGCTTCTCAGAGACCAGGTGACACCAGACTGAGGTCAGACTGGCTCCAGTATCTCTGAGAGCCTCTACCCTGTTCCCATTGATGGTCACCCAGGTGCTATATTTCTTTGTGTTAGGGGGCACCTGGTTTCCTGGGACCATCTCACTGTCCCCTAGTGAGACAAGGGTCATTTCTGCGGGATCCCCACCCTCCTGTGGGCACCCCTCCTCCCCAAGCGCTACACTAGCCAACACTTTGGACTGTCCACCGGTGGGTGGCTGTGTCCCCTTTGGGCACTTGGGGTCCCCCTTAAAGTGACCTACCTGGTCACATGCATAACACTTGCGGGGGCCGGTCTCAACAGGCTTCCCTGTAGAGACCCCTTTCTTCTTATCACCGGGGGCTGGGAACCTTTACCCTGGGTACTAGTTTGGGGCCCTTTAGAGAACTCCTGTGCTTTACCCTTGTCCCCCCCACCTTTCTGCTGGGGACCCTGCCCACCTTTGGCTGAGTCTCCCCCAAACGCTTTCTTGTGGACCCTGGTACTCACCCAGCGGTCCGCTTCCATAGCAAGCTTCCTGGGGTCAGTTAGCTTACTATCCACTAGGTGCTGGCGCAGATCTGCAAAACATAGACTAGACAAGTGCTCCCATGCAATCAAGTTGTAGAGCCCCTGAAAATCTGTTACGCTACTGCCCTTCACCCAACCATCCAGCGACCTGCAGAACACATCCACACATTCCAACCAAGTGTTGGCATCAGACTTCTTACTGGACCTGAACTGATCCCTGTACTTTTCAGGAGTAAGACCATACTTAGTGAGAAGGGCATCCTTCATGTCAGCATAGGTGAGGTGATACCCCTTACCCAAAGCTATCAGAGCATCCCTTGCTTCTTCAGGAAAAAGTGGCCACAATCCTGCTCCCCAACTCTCCTCAGGGACCCCATTCATGTGTATGGCTGCCTCATAACCCTGAAACCACCTTTGTATGTCATCCCCCTTCTTGAACTCCTTGCCTACATTCTTGGGAATGTGCACAATCCTGTCTGCCTTTCTGGACGAATTGCTGCCACCATCTGAGCCTGACTTACTCCTAAGTTCTAGCTCCTTCAGTTCTCTCTCATGCTCTAAGAGCATCTTCCTCTCCTCTATGGCCAATCTCTTCTCCTCCCGCTCACTCTCCAGCCTGAGCTTCTGCAGCTCAAACTGCCTTGCCTCCCGCCTGTCCTCCAGCTCCTCTGGGGACAGACTGCTGCTGCCTGACCTGGCAGGTTCCCCCCTACCCAAAAGCATATCCACCCTGGAAATAGGCTCCTCCACCTCCTCACTGAGATTACCAGGCTGCCCACTGGCATGTCTGGCTGCTACCAAGGCCCTCAGCGCATTCTGTAGCTCCTCCTTCCTTGTGAGGCCTTTAATTTGGACTTTCAGGTTTTTACATATCGCTCGTAGCTCCTTTACGGCGTAGGATTCCAACCTATCCTCCTCAAAGATAACTTCCAGAGATGCAACGGATGATGCAATTGATTCAGGCATGATGAAAGTAGTGAGTTGAAAACTGGCAAGATCAAAAATAGGCCAAAAGTAAAAGAACCAGTATGTGGTACGTAATGGTCTGCGATATGGTAGTAGTGCACACCAATCACTGTAAGTCAAGTGCAAACACAAGTCCTATCCTCACCGCTGACAACCAATGTTAGAAATGGGATCTCTAGTTGGCAAGGGCTTGCACCTTTGTCCAAGTAGGGACCCTTCTTCCTAGTCAGGGTAAGGGTGTTACACTCGTGAAGTAACCCCTGCTCACCCTCGTGGTAGCTTGGCACGAGCAGTCAGGCTTAATTCAGAGGTGGTGTGTAAAGCATTTGCACATAACCAACAGTAATACAGTGTAAGCACTACAAACGGACACCACACCAGTTTAGAAAAATAACCAATTTTTATATACTCAAGACAAGACCAATTACGACAAAAATCCACAATACGATACTTTAAAAATGAATACTTGATAAGGTAACTTCTTCTTTGCAGGAATAACACAAAAGCAAAGTTCGTTCGAGTCGGTAGCTCCGTCCGAGTCTACCGCGATGCTGAAAACCACAGAGTCTAACAGTTCCAGCCGACCGCGTCGATACGGACCAGCAGAGTCGTGAACAGACTCGGTCACAGTACCTTTCTCGTTGTGGCTGGTACGGAGTGTACGAGCCGGTCGGCGTTCGTCGCGGTTGCGGTGCAAGACGGAGCGATGCAAGGTGCGGTGTCCCTCGATGCGGTGCAGGCAGCGGCTCGATGAGCGTCGTGCAGACGGAGTCGGTGAGTCCAAGGCGTGCGATGCAGGGTGAGACGATGCTCGATGCGGTGCTGACAGGTTGCGATGCAGGCGACCAAGCCGGAGTGCGGGAGCTGGCGTCGGACAGTGGTGCGAGTCGGAACGGTGCGTCGCAAACGTGCGAGCGGTGCCCCAAATGCGATGCGGTCACGACTGTTGAGCCAGTTGCAGCGACCGCGTCGGTCGGGTCCGGCTGGTTCAGTGAAGCGATGCGATGCGAACTGCGGTGCCCACAGGTCACGGTGCAAGCAGCAGCTCGGTGTTGGCGGCATCGGACGTCACACACGGTGAGACCAGGGTTGCGATGCGAAGCGGGGCGATGCGGTCTGCGGTGCAAACAGGTCACCGGTCAGGGATGGATTCGGTTGACGGAGTCGGTTGCAGTTCCCTTCCTCTGTGGCAACTGAAACAGCGTTCCAGAAGCGGTACCCAGAGGCTTGTGAAGTCTTTGTAGTCCCTGAGACTTCTTAACAGGAGGCCAGCTCGGTTCCAGGCCCTTGGAGATACTCAGCACAAGTTTGTAGAAAGTTCAGTCCTTTCCCTGCCCAAGGCAGAAGCAGCAGCTGCAGGCCAACCCAACAAAGCAACAACACAGCAAAGGGGCAGTACTCCTCCTGGCAGCTCTTCCTGCTCTTCGTCTTGGCAGGTTCCTTGATTCCAGCGAGATCTAAATTCATGGGGTCAGGGCCCCAATATTTATATCCCAAATTCCTTTGTTCTCTGAAGGCAGAGAGGCCTTTGCCGAGTCCAAACCAGTTCTGGAACACTTTGTTGACAAGTCCCCGTTCCTTCTTTCAGAGAGTAGGCCAGGGACATCAGACGCACCACAGGAGGTGGAGCCAGCATTGTGGAGGGAAGGCACTGTCCTATTCAGGGCCCAGGTGCAACCCCTCCCACCCATCTACATGTAGATCTTGCTATTCAGCCCTGTGCTGACTCACCCTGTCTCCTGGCATCCCCTAGCCCCTGTCACTCACACTCCAGACAAGGAATACACAACCTCGCAGAGGCAGGCTTGGATGGTTAGACAAGAAAATACCCACTTTCTAAAAGTGGTATTTTCAAACGCAGAATGTTAAAACCAACTTCACTAAAAGATGCATTTTATCATTTTGAGTCCAGGCATACTAAACTCGAATTTCTACCTTGTTCCCGGGGTCAGTTAGGATTATAAGCTGTAATAATCAAAACTGCCCATTCTGGCCTATGGGGAACAGGTAGCCTTGCAATAGTGAAAAACGAACTAGGCTGTAATTCACTATCAGGACATGCCACACACACCAGGGCATGTCCTACCTTTCGCATACAACGCACCCTGCCCACAGGGGTACCTTGGGCCTACCTTAGGGGTGACTAACATGTAGAAAAGGGAAGGTTTAGGGACTTGCAAGTGTGCGCACTTGCCAAGTCGACATGGCAGCCCCAGGCTGCGCACAGGCTCTGCAATGGCAGGCCCGAGTTACTCTTTACGGGCTGTTTGCGAGGGTGGCACAATCCAGTGCTGCAGCCCACCAACAGCATTTGGTCTATAGGCCCTGGCACTCGCAGTGCACCTTACAAGGGACTGACACATAAACCAAATAGGCCAATCATGGAAACGCCAATCCGTAACACATTTTATACAGGAGCACTTGCACTTTCCCACTGGACAGCAGTGAGGAAAGTGCGCAGAATCATTACACCAGCAAAAACCGAGTCAAAACCGGGAGGTCAGAAAGCAAAAAGTCAGGGGAAACACGCCAAAAGATGCCAAGTCTAACATGACCCCACTCTCCCAAGCTGCAGCCATCTGTCGAACGACAAAGGGGTGATCGACCAGGAGTCTCCCCCCAACATAAGACAATGTGGGAGGTCCGCCGCAGCACTCCACGTGCCCAGTAGGTTTTTTCCCCATTGGGACCATCAGAACACCACTGAGCGGCATATTGTAACAGGCTCGCATAGTCGTACAGTCTTAGATCTGGGAGACCCAGCCCACTTAGGTCAGTGTCTAACTTCAGAAGATCCAGTTTGACCCTGCTGCGTTTACCCGTCCACACTAGAGACACCAGGAGGTTATTAAGTCTGGCAAAGGTAGATGACAGAATGTCATACATAGCATTTTGTAGGGCATGGAGGCAGCAGGGCAATAGCACCATCCTGCTCCATGCAACCCTGCCCATCACCGACCGCGGCAGATGGACCCAGAAATGGATGGACTCCTCCAGGCCACTGAGGACTCTACCTAAATTAGGTTGATAGCAAGCTCCCGAAGTGCTCGCAATCTGCATCCCCACACATCATAAAAGGTCACTCTCTCACTGAAGTCCAGTTACAGGGAGCTAGGCCGGCTGCAGTCGCGCCAAAGCGGCAAGCGGGAACAGCACAGTCTTCTGTTTATTGATATGGAGACTGGACACCACACCAAATTCAGACATGATCTTCAATAGAGTCCCCACCGACTGCTCAGGGTGGGTAAAATTACAGAGTTTTTAATGTGGAGAAAGGGGAAAAGCTTGGCATTAGAAAACATATTGAAATAGGTTCAATGGTTCTCAAAACTCAAATTAAATGAGGACAGAGCTCTTCTAAAGGAAGTTGGGTGCCTTTCAGCTTTAACTCTGCTCAAAGCAACAGCACTAGCAAAGCTTGGAAAAACAGAATGTGACCACTGCCTTTGGACTGAGATTTTAGATTTAATACTGAATTTAGTCCCATCGCTGAATGGGTTCACACTTGCTAACAAGTAAATGTTTTCCTGTCCTGAAATAATGTAAATGAAACAGAGGAAAGAAATAACTGCAATCCCCACGGCAAAGAAACATGGAATCTCTACAGAGATTTTCAAGTGATCGTTAATGATGGGAGGCAGACGCGACTTGAATACCAGGAAGCAGAGCCTCCCTACATTTTGCTTCTGTGGCTGCCTGCAGTGAGTGGACTTGGCAAAGCTCTGGACTCTTCGCTCACAATGGACCGCCAAATCAACGCAGTTTCCTCAGCCTGCTTCCACACACTCCGCCTACTCTGAAAGACTTTCAGATAGATCCCCACGTAGTCCAGAAGGATGGTCACCCATGCACTCATCACCAGCAGCCTCAACTACGACAACACACTCTATGCCAGCGCCACCCAAAAACAGCTCAATAAACTACAATACGTCCAAAACTCCGCCGCCATAATGGTCCTCAACATCCTCCACCGCAGCCACATCACGCAACACCTCCGACAACTCTAGGTGGCTTCCAGTCAACAAAAGAGTCACTTTGAAGCTCCTCACTCATGCCTACAAAGCCCTACACAACGAAGGACCAGCTTACCTGAACCACCTCCTCACATTCCATCCACGTACCCACCAGACAACTCCGATCCCCCCATCTCACCCTCGCCTCCATCCCCAGGATTCACAAGATCAGAACCAGAGGAAGATTGTTCTCATACCTTGCAGCCAAGACATGGAACTCCCTGCCCCTGCACCTCAGGCAAACAGCGTCAGTGACCCAATTCAGTAAGGACCTCAAGACCTGGCTCTTCGAATGATCCGCCACCCAGTCCGACCAGCAGCATCCCCCCCGTGATCCCCAGTGCCTTGAGTCCCTCACGGGTGAGTAGCCATGCTTTACAAGCCCCTGATTGATTGATTGAAATCTCTAGGGGTTACTGTTCCTGGGAAATTACTAGGGTACTACTGTCCCAAACCATTGCAAAGTAAAGTTCACCAGAATAAAATCCTTCCTTAGTTTCAGGCTTCACCTATACCAAAACTGAGCCTTCATTTTAGACCTTTATATGGGAGTATTCAGGAACTGAAGAAAATGTTAGGATCAACAGTCTGGATAAGCAGGCCTCAGAAACTCTTAACATGCTGCTTCAAGTCAGTGACGGAAAAGTGTCACCCTACCAAGTGAAAAAAATCAGACTCCGCACTGCAAAAAAACTAGCCATCTGCTCCAAGGCATTGATTCACCCAAATGCCAGGAATAGCAGATGTGACATCATACAGGTAGAAGTGGTGACACCATGCTCCCTTTGGTCATTGATGGCAGCAAAGGGTTGACCCATAGTCCTACCCAGAGATCTTGAATAGCCCCTGATTTACTTTTTTATTACATATGAATTAAATTTTATGGGTGGGACACAAGATATGTGCATGGAATAGCCTGTGGGTGTTGGGCATCCCTCGTGGATTCCTCGTACATTTGATTCAATAGGCATTCCTCAGCCTAAGAGAATGAGATGTCAACTGCCATATTCAGAGGTCCCATCAATTTCTCTCCGTCAGATCTAAGAAAGGTGTAGGCGATTCTAGAACCAGAGCCTTCTTAATCTATGTGGGCAATTCTATTTTTTTGAAAACTACTCTATCAGACTGCGTATCCCAGCAACCCTGAAAGAGTAGGCGACATATCCTTTTTGTGAGATAAGACGTCTGCCAAGCTCAGTATGCATGTGCTCAATCTTCCTTTAAGAACCTTCAAGAATCAGTCAAATTAAAAAATCTCTTTAAAAATTGCATTCACTCCCACACTTCTGAAGCACGAGTTGGAACCCTTACAGATCAATGGTCAATAAGTAACCTATCAGACAAGAAATGAAAGGTATTACCTATTATCTCCTTATAGATCTTTCTCACTCCTTCTCTTTTTTATTTTTTGGAGTTCATGATGTGGTTGGGGGTTTTGGTAGACACATATAAACAGAAACCATAGGCATATGACGGTATTAAACTAGAACCAGTAAGCTGGAGGACTCCGGCACGGTGCTGGATGGGGCTAGGCTTATTAAGAAACTGAAAAGTAAACTCCTTTCTGGGTTTTGAGATATCAAAGAATATGTCTGAGTTGAAGTTACAACTAATTGCCAATTAGCCTTGCATAATCATTGTTTTTACATCACTGTCATGATAACATTCTTTTGGATTTACTGTTTTTTTCCACAAAGTAAAAATATTTTTAAAGAAGCAAGGGATATTTTGCTCTGTGTGCCTTTTATGTTCACTGCTTTCTTTGCAAATTTAAGGGGCATATTATCAAGCCTTTCATCGCCATGTTAGCGGCCGCTAACGCGTTTTTTTTCTATCGCCCTATCATCAAGCTGTCGCTAAAAGGCGTTAGCGACAGCTTTCCGGCGATAGCAGCCGTTTTTTCTATCGCCTTGCATGCCAGCGATATTTATCGCTAATGACATGCAAGGTATGCGTTCCCCCTCTAAATATCACTAAAACTCCCGCTAACCGCACTTCGCCCTATTAGCAAGGATGGCCCGGACCCGCGAAGCGATAAAAAAAGTCGCGCTAAGGGCCGTTAGCTGCAGGAACTTAAGACCAGAAAACAGCTGGTCTTAAAAATGGGGATAAGTCTTGGGCCCACATCTATGCATGTTTCTGCTGCTGGACAGCGCTGCAAGCAATGTTGCAGCGCTGCCCTGCGACAAAAATACAGTGCAGGAATGCGCAGCAACAATAAGATAGTGCGCATTCCTGGGCCCCAGTCATGAAAAGTGTAGCTGCGCTGCGACAAGACAGCGTTGCAACACTTCACATTACGCCCCCCTTGCAACAGCATGGATGCGCTGCACTCACTGGACAGCGCTCCATGACGCAAGCAATGACAGATACCCCAGGAATCCTGATGTATCTGTCTGCGCTAAAGTCACGCATTGCTGCAGTTGTGCCACAACGATGACGCAACTCCAGCAATGCATGGGGCCAGCCTATCCCTATGGCACTGCCTCACCCTCACGCCTGCCATCAGGCAGTCGGAAGGTACTGCCGCAGTGCCGTTCATGAGGGGTGCCCGAATGTCGGCGATGTCGGAGATCCATCGGTGGTGGTTGCGCGCTGCGGTGTCATTGTCTGGAAGCATTGGTGGAGTGTTGGTGCGGAGGCAGTTGACCAGACGTTCTGCGGTGGCCCTGATCCGGCTGCGATGGGGTGCGATGACGGCGCTGGCGTCCGGTGGGCAAGGTGAAGACGTCATTCATCCAATGATGGTAGTGCCAGGAGAGTCCGGTGTTGTGGCTGTAGTTGACGTACCCGCTGGCAGAGGTGACGTGCTCGACCGTGTGTCCTGCTATGTGGCCTGTTGAGGTGACTCGCTGCTTGCGTCTGATGTCGGTGGCAGGAGGGGGTGGTGCTCTGTTCACTGGGGTTGCCCAGGTGGAACTTGAGTTCAGCGAGTTGGATGTCGTTGGGGGATGGTAGACCCTGGGGTGCAATGATGTCTACAATGGGATTGTAGAATGGGGGGCTGTAGGAGAGTAGGATCTGCCTCTTATGTTGCCCCCACTTTTTTTTCTGATGTTTACACTGGTTTCTGGCTATAGTCTGGCTGGGCCCCTGCTAATCAGGGCCCCAGCCTCTCTGTTCTCTCTAAACGATTTGGAGTGCACTCTAGGTGCACTAGTGATTGGATACTGTGGTACCTTATGAGTCCCTAGTATATGGTACCTTAGGTACCAAGGGCATAGGTACTTCACAGGCCTACCAGGGGCTGCAGCATGTATTATGCCACCCCTGGGAAGCAGACTAAATCTGACACCACAGGCCTGCTACTGCAGCCTGGGTGAGGTGGTGCTAGCACTCCTCACTGAGATATAGGTTCCCTATATCTCTCCTACACACACATATAAACCTATCAGTCACCCCTAAGGCAGGCCTTATCAATCCTGAGGGCAGGGTGCTTGGCTTCTATGTGAGGGGGTGCCTCTGCCTGAGCAGGGCCCCTCTGCAGCTCTCAGAGTCCATTCTCTGGTGCTGTTTGTGGATGCGGTTAAACCATATACTTTTAAGTGCATTATATCCTCACGGTAAAATGCTAACTTTGGAATGGCTGCATCGAAACATGTCGTGTTTGGTGTCAAACATCTTGGAATACTACCCCCCCCGCCAGTCCTGGCGGCGGGGTAGCATTCCACCCTTCTAGAGGGATAGACATGTACCTACTGTGGAAACGCGGTAGGATCCTGCAGAGCCCTGGCATCACAAAATGGATGCCACCAGTCACAGACACTGGGCTGCCCTCGTGCTGATGACCAGCACTCGCAGTGGAGGAAGCCCAACAATAGATATCCTGTCCCAAGGGGGTGTGACCACCTCCCAGACAGGGTTTAGTGTATTGGGGCTGGGTGGGTGCACTCCTAGAGTGCTTTGAAGTCCTGCACTGGGGGAGCAGAAGGCTCCTCTGTGCATATGCCAGTTCAAACCGGCTCAGGGGCTACCTGTCCCAGCTCTGGCGCGAAACTGGACAAAGGGAAGTGGGTGTAGCCACCCACTCCCCTGACCCTCCCATAGGTAGGGTCATAGAGCTAGTCCCTCCCTTTCTTTTAGTATAAGAAGGGGAACCTGTGCATTGCACCCTAGATTTTCCCTGGACGACGCTCTACAAGAAGAATCCCGGACCTTCGACGTTCCACTACCTTTGGAAGACAGAAGAATCTCCCTTGGAGTCAAGGAGTGACTCCCCTGCTTGGCAGGCACCAAAAACTACAAACGACGGTCGCAAACTATGCCACTCCCGCCGGAGTCCGAAGTCCCTGCAGCCCAAGAAGTAGATTTCCTGACTTCTCAAAGGCCATCGTGAGTCTCCAGCGAAGCTGAGGCCAGTGGACCCCAAGAGTAACGAGGAACCGCGACCCCTGGGTACCGTGCACTATTGTCAAGTGCAACCCCTCACAACGTTCCACGAACTTGTGCTTTGGACCACGTGTGGTGCCAGCGTCCAGCAGGAATCCCTCCTAAGATCAGTGGCCTATCATGTCCCGAGTGACCGTGGGCCCCTGTGAGAGAATCCTCCCGAGGCGTCTTTGCAACCTCTTGCCATCCGGCTTGTGGGTCCCCAGAAGACTTTCCAAAGAAACCAAAGGGCTCCCCTAATTGCTCCAGGCATGTCCTGACTTACCCTTGCTGGGTGAGTTCCACAGACCTTGCTGGTCTGCGCCATTGCCTCTTCACACTTTCCCCAAGACTTGCTGTTACCAAGGCTTGTTGGCTCCGATCGAGTTGCCGACACCGCAGTAAGCCGCAGACATCATGGGACATGCCGAATCCAGCTCCTGGTCATCGTCGACGCCTCCTGGACCTCGTGGCTGAAGAGTCAAGGCAAGCGTGAACGACCTGAACCCTGCGACGACGGTGGGCATTCATCTTCCTTGACCCGAGTCACTGCCAAGTGACTTTGAACACTGTCCCCTCTGCTTTCAGGTCATCCTTCCACCGAATCCAGGCTTGGATTCCACCGGACACTTCTTCAAACCATCACAAGCAGCAAGTCTTCTTTGTTCGCCATTGAAAACGACGCCGCGACCTGACACCAAAGGACACCTGTGCACCCGGCTTCCCTGGGTGAGGTAACTCCAGCACTACGGTGCTCCTGTAGGTGTGGGCCCTCGAACTACTTACCCTGTAAGTGACTTGCTTGTAGGTTCACCAGAAGTATCCTAAAACTCTTACTTTCCCCGTGCGATTCTCGCACTGACTCGTACATGGTTCGCGTCTGTGTTACACACACAGCGTCCGACTCCCTTGCAAATCCTATCTGTAGACCGTATCCTTCCACTCGTACTGAGTCCGATCGGTGTGTTCGCCTCGAACACGCAAGGGACTTTGAACATTGATATCTCAATCGCGTCTGAGCGCATAGACTCGTACAGGATTCGCATCGGTGCCAGGTCACCGCGTCCGTCCCCTGTGGGTCTCCTACAACTACCTGGGGTGGTTCTTGGGGGTCCCTCGATTCTAGATGCCTAGACCTAGGTCTAGCAAACTAAGATTGTAATATTCAATTGTGCTAAACTTATCCTGATAATATTTGACTTGTACAAATGTTCCTATCCTCTAATCTCATAAAGAGATTAGTAGAGAGTGTTTATTAATAAATACATATATATTTGATATATATACCTGTGTGGGGTCTTTTCATTTGGTGATTCAAGAGATTGTGTGGTAAAACAAGCTGCTTTACATTCCTTCAAGACTTAGCCTGAAGGTTGCTCTCCACAGCTACCACTAGGATAGCTTTCTATAAAGGTTGTCTTAAACCTATCTACCATAAGAGTCGAATTGTTCTGGTGCAAGGTGTCCACTTTAATTAGTGAACAGCATATACCAGGCCAACTTCTCACATTGGTGGGCAGCGTGTGGGATTCCAGCTTGCTATTGTTTTACCAGAAAATCTCTATTTGAATTACTAACTGAAAACCACTATAGGTACTTAAGGTACATATAAAGTCAAGCTTAGTATCGATAAGTTCTACTGAACTTAGAGCTGTGTGCCAAGGGATAGCACACCCTTTCTACAGCTCAAGCTAGTATCAGTAGGCCACAAACTAGTGTAGGTAGTACAACACTGCACAACACTAGAATGTCCTTAAAGGGTGGAACCAGTGGATCCACTCAGCCTCAGTACAAGGACGTGGCTTTCTCTGACTTGAGAGCCATGTGTGTTGAAAGACACCTGAGACTAGGACAGAGTCCCTCAACCCTGCACCTGATAGATCTGCTGACAGCAGATGATCTTAGATTGGCTCTAGGAGCCAATGGGTCTGAATCAGTGGGTGGGTCAATTACAGTATCTGGGTCAGACGATGAAAATCCGAATGACCAGGACTCTGTGATTGAAGGGCCAGGCCTCAAGGGGCCTGAAAAGGACAGAGGAATTCTCCCTAAGAGAACTGACAGAGTGGATGAGAGGCATAGATCCCCTTCCAGGGAATCTGAGCACTCTTATCACTCTGGCAGAGAATTTGTCCACCAGAGGAACTCATACTTTCCGATAAGAGAGACCTCCTCTGAAAGAATGTGCAAACTGCTGCAGTATGAGGAAGCAAGAGTTGCCCTCAGAACCAAGCAGTTGACACTGGATAGAGAAGCCCTGGAGATCCAGAGAGCTTCTCGACGAGAGGGGTTAGAACCCCTTGGTGGCAGCAACAGTGTCCCTAGAGGCAGAGAATCTATTCCAGACCATAGGAACCTGAGCAAGGTTGTTCCTCCCTACCAGAGTGGGGATGATATCCACAAGTGGATAACTGCTATGGAGAGGGCCTGTAGAGTACAGCAGGTTCCCCAGAAACAGTGGGCAGCAATCTTGTGGCTCTCCTTTTCAGATAAAGGTAGAGACAAGCTCCTCACTGTTAGAGAAGAGGATGCTGATGATTATGAAGTCCTGAAGAGTGCACTGATAGATGGGTTTGGCTTAACCACTGAACAGTACAGGTTAAAGTTCAGAGACCCCCAGAAGGCACAGACTCAGGACTGGACTGACTTTGTTGATTGTGCAACCAAGGCTCTAGAGGGTTGGCTGGTTGGCAGTAGGGTTACTGATTTTAAGGGATTGTATAATCTGATGATGAGAGAACAAATCCTTAATAATTGCCAGAACCAGTTGTTGCATCAGTACCTGGTGGACTCGGATCTGACCTCTCCCCAAGAATTGGGAAAGAAGGCAGACAAGTGGGTCAGAACCAGGGTGAGGCAGAAACCCCAGAACCAAGGGGGTGACACCAAGAAGCAAAATCCTAAGGGCTCTGAGAAAGGTGGGGATAAGTCAAAAGACCAGAAGTCTTCACAAGGGCCCCAAAAATCTGCATCTGGTGGGGAGTCACAATCGAACAAGGGAAAAGGCCAAAAGAAGCCCTGGTGCAAATTCTGTAAACAGAAAGGGCACTGGACTTCTGACTGTAACAAGTCCAAAGACCAAACCACCACCACTCCTGCCCCTAAGGCAACTGTTCCCCCTAGTTCAGCTACTAGTGGAGGTGGTACACAGACTAAGGGTTTAGTAGGGTTGACCCTGGGTTCTGAAGTGGACTCTGACCTAGTCAGAGTGCCCACTCAGGCAATGCTGATTTGTGAGGGAGACCTTAATATGTCCTTCCTAGTGAGTCCCAGTAATCTGGGCAAATACAAACAGCAGCCTGTAATAAATGGCAAACAGGCTTTGGCATTTAGGGACACAGGTGCTAGTGTCACCATGGTGGCAGAGGATCTTGTGGACCCTGGACAGATCATCCTGGGCGAAATGTACCAGGTGACCAATGCATGCAACACCAAGACCAACCATAGTCTGGCAGTTGTGAATTTCTCCTGGGGAGGGGTAACTGGCCTCAAGAAGGTTGTAGTCAGTGCAGACCTCCCTGTCGAATGTCTATTGGGCAATGATCTAGAGACTTCAGCCTGGTCTGAAGTAGAGTTATGGACTCATGCTGAGATGTTGGGCATCCCTGCAGAGGTATTTGCTGTGACCAGGTCACAAGCAAGAATGCATGACACTGAACCAGCTCTGGATCCTGGAACAATGGACCAGATGCTTCCCAAGAGGAGGAGCAGTAGGGTAAAGGCAGTGCCTTCCCTCTGTCTCAGATCACGGATTCACCCCCAGAGGGAGGTGAAGCAGATCCTGAAGAAGGAACTGCCCCAGAGGGACTTGGGCCTGATCAGGTTGAGTTCTTGGGGGCAGGGGGCCCTTCTAAGGAAGATCTGAGGAAGGAGCAACAGTGCTGCCCCTCTCTTGAACCCCTCAGACAGCAGGCTGCTGCTGAGGCTGCTGGGAGTGCTAGTGGGTCCCATAAAGTTTATTGGGATGAGGGACTCCTATATTCTGAAGGTAGAGACCCAGCCCCTGGAGCCACCAGGAGGTTGGTAATACCTCAGAAGTTTAGGGGTTCCTCTTGACCTTAGCACATGACATCCCTTTAGCAGGACACTTGGGCCAAAACAAGACCTGGGACAGGCTTGTTCCACATTTTCATTGGCCACATATGTCAGAGGACACAAAGGAGTTTTGTCGCTCCTGTGTCACATGCCAAGCCAGTGGTAAGGCAGGTGGCACAACAAAGGCCCCCTGATACCACTACCGGTGGTGGGGGTACCCTTGAAAGGGTAGGGATTGACATTGTTGGTCCCCTTGACCCTCAAACTGCATCTGGGCACAGGTTTATCCTGGTGGTAGTGGATCATGCCACCAGGTACCCAGAAGCAATTCCCTGAGGACCACCACAGCCCCTGTGGTGGCAAGAGCCCTCATTGGAGTCTTCTCCAGAGTGGGTTTTCCAAAGGAGGTCATTTCTGACAGAGGTACCAACTTCATGTCAGGGTATCTAAAAGCAATGTGGAAGGAGTGTGGTGTAACTTACAAGTTCACCACCCCCTATCACCCACAATGCAATGGTTTAGTTGAACGCTTCAACAAAACCTTGAAAGGAATGATTAAAGGACTCCCAGAGAAGCTTAGGCGGAAATGGGACCTTCTTCTTCCTTGCCTGTTGTTTGCCTACAGAGAGGTCCCACAGAAGGGGGTTGGCTACAGCCCATTTGAGCTTCTGTTTGGGCATCCTGTGAGAGGTCCACTGTGTTTGGTAAAAGAGGGCTGGGAGTTACCTCTCAAGCCCCCAAACAAGATGTGATGGACTATGTACTTGGTCTCCGCTCCCGGATGGCTGAGTACATGAAAAAGGCAACCAAAACCTGGAGGCCAGCCAAGAATTACAAAAAGCTTGGCATGACCAAAAGGCTGTACTGACTGTATACCAGCCAGGACAGAAAGTGTGGGTGTTGGAGCCTGTGGCCCCAGCAGCCCTCCAGGACAAGTGGAGTGGCCCCCATACAATAGTTGAACAGAAGGGAGAAGTCACCTATCTGGTGAATCTTGGAACTCCCAGGAGCCCCCTGAGGGTGCTCCATGTCAACCGACTAAAGCCATATGTTGACAGGGCTGACATGGGCTTGCTCATGGCAACTGATAAGGACCAGGAGGAGGAGAGTGATCCTCTCCCCGACCTGCTCTCTCAGAACCCTGATGATGGGTCAGTAGATGGTGTTGCTTTGGCAAGCAGCCTCACTGACCATCAGCAAACTGAGTGCAGACAAGTTCTGCAGCAGTTTAGACATATGTTTAGCCTGACCCCTAGTCAGACTTCCTGGTGCATCCACGAGGTGGACACTGGAGACAGTCTGCCTGTCAAGAATAAAATCTACAGGCAACCTGACCATGTCAGGGACTGTATCAGGACTAAAGTCCAGAAAATGTTGGAGCTAGGTGTAATTGAGCCTTCAGATAGCCCTTGGGCTAGTCCAGTAGTCCTGGTACCCAAGCCTCATACCCAGGGTGGTAAGAAAGAAATGAGGTTTTGTGCACACTACAGAGGCCTCAATGCAGTCACTAGGACTGATGCCTATCCCATACCAAGGGCAGATGAGCTGATTGATACTTTGGCCTCATCCAAGTATCTAAGCACGTTTGACCTGACAGCTGGCTACTGGCAGATCAGGTTAGCTGATGATGCAAAAGCCAAAACAGCATTTTCGACCCCTGGTGGGCACTACCACTTTGTGGTGATGCCCTTTGGATTAAAAAATGCACCTGCCACTTTTCAGAGGTTGGTGAATAAAGTTCTGACAGGGATGGAAACTTATTGCTCAGCTTATCTAGATGATATTGCTGTCTTTAGTTCCTCCTGGCAGGATCACCTGGTCCACCTCAGGAATGTTTTGGAGGCCCTGCAAAAGGCAGGCCTCACTATCAAGGCCACTAAGTGCCAGATAGGGCAGAGTCAGGTTGTGTACCTGGGCCACCTTGTAGGTGGAGGCCAGGTTCAGCCTTTACAGAGCAAGATCCAGACCATAATGGAATGGGTTGCTCCAACCACCCAGACACAGGTGAGAGCCTTCTTAGGCCTATCTGGGTACTATAGGAGGTTTGTCAAGGGATATGGATCTATAGTGACCCCCTTGAATGATCTGACCTCAAAGAAAATGCCAAAAAAGGTTCAGTGGACAGCTAGCTGTCAAAAGGCATTTGAAGACCTAAAGCAGGCCATGTGCACTGCCCCCATCTTACAGAGTCCAGACTACACCAAAAAGTTCATTGTCCAAACAGATGCTTCTGAGCTGGGTGTGGGAGCTGTACTGTCTCAACTGAATGATGAAGGTCAAGACCAGCCAGTAGCTTTTATTAGCAGAAGGCTGACCCCTAGAAGAAACGTTGGTCAGCTATAGAGAGGGAGGCCTTTGCTGTGGTATGGGCCCTGAAGAAGCTGAGGCCATACTTGTTTGGTACTCACTTCATAGTTCAGACCGACCACAAGCCCCTCCTATGGCTTAAACAAATGAAAGGAGAAAACCCAAAACTTTTGAGGTGGTCCATTTCCCTACAGGGGATGGACTATACAGTGGAGCATAGACCTGGGACCCAACATGCCAATGCAGATGGACTCTCAAGGTATTTCCACTTTGAACACGAAGACTCAACTGGTCAAGGTTAGTTTAGTGTCCCTGCGTTTGGGGGGGTTGTGTAGGAGAGTAGGATCTGCCTCTTATGTTGTCCCCACTTTTTTTCTGATGTTTACACTGGTTTCTGGCTATAGTCTGGCTGGGCCCCTGCTAATCAGGGCCCCAGCCTCTCTGTTCTCTCTAAACGATTTGGAGTGCACTCTAGGTGCACTAGTGATTGGATACTGTGGTACCTTATGAGTCCCTAGTATATGGTACCTTAGGTACCAAGGGCATAGGTACTTCACAGGCCTACCAGGGGCTGCAGCATGTATTATGCCACCCCTGGGAAGCAGACTAAATCTGACACCACAGGCCTGCTACTGCAGCCTGGATGAGGTGGTGCTAGCACTCCTCACTGAGATATAGGTTCCCTATATCTCTCCTACACACACATATAAACCTATCAGTCACCCCTAAGGCAGGCCCTATCAATCCTGAGGGCAGGGTGCTTGGCTTCTATGTGAGGGGGTGCCTCTGCCTGAGCAGGGCCCCTCTGCAGCTCTCAGAGTCCATTCTCTGGTGCTGTTTGTGGATGCGGTTAAACCATATACTTTTAAGTGCATTATATCCTCGCGGTAAAATGCTAACTTTGGAATGGCTGCATCGAAACATGTCGTGTTTGGTGTCAAACATCTTGGAATACTACCCCCCCGCCAGTCCTGGCAGCGGGGGTAGCATTCCACCCTTCTAGAGGGATAGACATGTACCTACTGTGGAAACGCGGTAGAATCCTGCAGAGCCCTGGCATCACAAAATGGATATCACCAGTCACAGACACTGGGCTGCCCTCGTGCTGATGACCAACACTCGCAGTGGAGGAAGCCCAACAATAGATATCCTGTCCCAAGAGTGTGTGACCACCTCCCAGACAGGGTTTAGTGTATTGGGGCTGGGTGGGTGCACTCCTAGAGTGCTTTGAAGTCCTGCACTGGGGGAGCAGAAGGCTCCTCTGTGCATATGCCAGTTCAAACCGGCTCAGGGGCTACCTGTCCCTGCTCTGGCGCGAAACTGGACAAAGGGAAGTGGGTGTAGCCACCCACTCCCCTGACCCTCCCATAGGTAGGGTCATAGAGCTAGTCCCTCTCTTTCTTTTAGTATAAGAGGGGGAACCTGTGCATTGCACCCTAGATTTTCCCTGGACGACGCTCTACAAGAAGAATCCCGGACCTTCGACGTTCCACTACCTTTGGAAGACAGAAGAATCTCCCTTGGAGTCAAGGAGTGACTCCCCTGCTTGGCAGGCACCAAAAACTACAAATGACGGTCGCAAACTATGCCACTCCCGCCGGAGTCCGAAGTTCCTGCAGCCCAAGAAGTAGATTTCCTGACTTCTCAAAGGCCATCGTGAGTCCCCAGCAAAGCTGAGGCCAGTGGACCCCAAGAGTAACGAGGAACCGCGACCCCTGGGTACCGTGCACTATTGTCGAGTGCAACCCCTCACAACGTTCCACGAACTTGTGCTTTGGACCACGTGTGGTCCCAGCCTCCAGCAGGAATCCCTCCTAAGATCAGCTGCCTACCATGTCCCGAGTGACCGTGGGCCCCTGTGAGAGAATCCTCCCAAGGCGTCTTCGCGACCCCTTGCCAGCCGGCTTGTGGGTCCCCAGAAGACTTTCCAAAGAAACCAAAGGGCTCCTCTGGTTGCTCCAGGCCTGCCCTGACTTACCCTCACTGGGTGAGTTCCACAGACCTTGCTGGTCTGCGCCATTGCCTCTTCACACTTTCCCTGAGACTTGCTGTTACCAAGGCTTGTTGGCTCCGATCGAGTTGCCAACACCGCAGTAAGCCGC
Organism: Calotriton arnoldi; assembly: GCA_963921515.1. Taxonomy (NCBI): domain Eukaryota; kingdom Metazoa; phylum Chordata; class Amphibia; order Caudata; family Salamandridae; genus Calotriton; species Calotriton arnoldi. Next base: position 403,400 of record CAWUFW010013584.1, on the reverse strand, counting down.
AGACATTGTGGGACACGCCGAATCCAGCTCCTGGTCATCGTCGACACCTCCTGGACCTCGTGGCTGAAGAGTCAAGGCAAGCGTGAATGACCTGAACCCTGCAACGACGGTGGGCATTCATCTTCCTTGCCCCGAGTCACTGCCAAGTGACTTTGAACACTGTCCCCTCTGCTTTCAGATCATCCTTCCACCAAATCCAGGCTTGGATTCCACCGGACACTTCTTCAAACCATCACAAGCAGCAAGTCTTCTTTGTTCGCCATTGAAAACGACGCCGCGACCCGACACCAAAGGACACCTGTGCACCCGGCTTCCCTGGGTGAGGTAACTCCAGCACTACGGTGCTCCTGTAGGTGTGGGCCCTCAAACTACTTACCCTGTAAGTGACTTGCTTGTAGGTTCACCAGAAGTATCCTAAAACTCTTACTTTCCCCGTGCGATTCTCGCACTGACTCGTACATGGTTCGCGTCTGTGTTAGACACACCGCGTCCGACTCCCTTGCAAATCCTATCTGTAGACCGTATCCTTCCACTCGTACTGAGTCCGATCGGTGTGTTCGCCTCGAACACGCAAGGGACCTTGAACATTGATATCTCAATCGCGTCTGAGCGCATAGACTCGTACAGGATTCGCATCGGTGCCAGGTCACCGCGTCCGTCCCCTGTGGGTCTCCTACAACTACCTGGGGTGGTTCTTGGGGGTCCCTCGATTCTAGATGCCCTAGACCTAGGTCTAGCAAACTAAGATTGTAATATTCAATTGTGCTAAACTTATCCTGATAATATTTGACTTGTACAAATGTTCCTATCCTCTAATCTCATAAAGAGATTAGTAGAGAGTGTTTATTAATAAATACATATATATTTGATATATATACCTGTGTGGGGTCTTTTCATTTGGTGATTCAAGAGATTGTGTGGTAAAACAAGCTGCTTTACATTCCTTCAAGACTTAGCCTGAAGGCTGCTCTCCACAGCTACCACTAGGATAGCTTTCTATAAAGGTTGTCTTAAACCTATCTACCATAAAAGTCGAATTGTTCTGGTGCAAGGTGTCCACTTTAATTAGTGAACAGCATATACCAGGCCAACTTCTCACAGGGGCCATGGCCCGGGGGGCCTGCACATGAGGGTGCCACAGAGGATGTTCTTGGGCTTGGTCCGGATCTGGGAGTTGGCGTGGTCCATGGTCACCCTTGGCACATTAGAGTGCGTGGTCAGTCGGAGTGTGCCTCTGTAGGTGATGGCAATGCCTCCTCCTTGATGGTCGGGGTGCTCCTTGCGGGTGATACTGCATCCGTCAGTGATGGCGAAGGCGATGTCCGTTACGGAGCAGAGGTTTGTCCTGGCAGGCGAGGTGGCGTCCAGGGTTGATGGCAAGGAGGGTGCTGGCGTTGTAGTGGTGGAGTGCACCTTGGTGCTGAGCACGGTCCAGGGGCAGACGGACGCAAACGGCGTAGCTCATGTGTTGCCTTCGTCACGGGAGACGACCCTTACAATACAGGCAGTACATCGTTAACAACACAACTCCGACAATGGGAGTCCCTTAACATCGCATTTGATTACAACGCATTGTGAGGTCAGTAATGGGGTAATCCAAACTTTTTCAGGTGTGCATGGGTTTCTGATGTCAAAAATGAAAATTGGACTATGTATTGGGGTAAAATACGAAAAATGGGGTGTTTTTTGGGGTAAAATATGAAAAATGGGGTGTTTTTTGGGGTAAATTTTGGAATTTTTGGGTGTCTATTTGGGGTCAAATTTCAAAATCTTGGGTGTGTTTCGTGACAAAATGAAGAGAAATTTGGGGGGTACATTTGTCTCAAATGTGATCTTTTGGGTGTCGTTTGGGGGTTCAGAAAGGAATTCCAGGGTTCACGGTTGGGTTTGTTGTGCAAAGCTCATTTTTGGGTCACACTCACTGTAGTGGGAACAGTGATCTTCATGTCTCCGCTATGCAACACCTACTCAACTGTTGCAATGTGCCTAGTATTAATATGTATCGGAATGGAATGCGATGTTATGGCATGCATCACAACTACGTATGTGCCTTTGGCACACGAGTGGTACGCCCGCTGTGCATGTCTGCAACCCAACCGCGACCAGCGCCAGGAAGCATGGATCACGGGCCACCCACTGCTACAGCACAGCCACCCTCCATGCACTCAAGCCCGGGAAAGTTAGAGACTGACAACAGGCCTCGGCAAACCCGACCCACGGCCAGTTCTCCTGCCTCCACTGCCGCCAGAGCTTAACCACCACCCCGGACTCCAACACAGCCGACGCCTGCACCGTCGACACCCTAGGATGCATCCTCCTCAACGGGCGCTCCGTGCACAAACACGCCGTGGAAATCTGGAACCTACTCGACTCTCTCGCCCGACATCGCCTTCTTCACAGAGACCTGGACCAATGCCTCCTCTGCCCCCGACATCAACACCGCCATCCCGGACGGATACAAGATCCAGAGGAAGGACCGCACCAACCACCTGGGAGGGTGCCTCACCATTGCCCACAAGAGCACCCTCCGCCTCACCACCTCCAGCGAAACCTTCCCCTCCGCCGAACACCTGCACTTCCAGATCCAGACCAGCCACAACTCCACACTCCGAGGAACCCTCGTCTACAGACACCCCGGGCCCCGGACACACCAGCCAGCCCACCATCTCCACCTGGACGCCAGTCACAGCCTCAACCATGAAAGGCATCCACTCATGGGCCCCCACCAACCCATGCCCTCCCACATCTACCACAGAGCCGCGGACGCCATCACACACGAACTGCAGCGCACCATCAACACCACCTTCAAAACAGGCACCTACCCAGACGACTGTAAGCATGCAGAAGTCTGGCCCCTTCTCAATAAGACCACAGCTGACCCAAGCGACCTCAAGAACTACCGGCCCATCTCGCTAATACCCTTTGCAGCCAAAGTTGCAGAGCAAACAGTCAACAGGGAACTGACACAATTCATTGATGACAATGCCATCCTCGACCCGTCCCAATCCGGATTGCGAACCAACCACAGCAACGATGACGTCCTACTCGCCGCCACAGACGTCATCCGCACACTCCTGGACCAAGGCCACTCCGCAGCCCACATCATACTCGTCCTTTCAGCGGCCTTCGACACCGTCTCCCACCACACACTAGTCGCCAGACTACACGGCGCTGGCATACAGGGAAAAGGCCCCGACTGGATCCGATCATTCCTCCCCGGAAGGAGCCAAAGGATCTGACTGGCAACCTTCCTCTCTGATCCCACGTAAATCACCTGCGGAGTCCCAGAGGGTTCATCTCTGAGCCCGACCGTCTTCAACATCTACATGGCACCCTCGACGCCACCGTCCGACAACACGGCCTCAACATCGTATCCTACGCCGATGACACCCAGCTCATCCTCTCCCTCACCAAAGACCCCACCACCACCAGACTCAACTTCCAGGAAGGAATGCAGGACGTCGCAGTCTGGATGACCAAAAGCTGCCTGAAGCTCAACGCTGAGAAGACAGTAGTCCTTGTCCTTGGAACCACACCGTCAGTATGGGACAACACCTGTTGGCCTTCACCCTCGCAAGCCCACCTACCCCCTCGGACCATGCCATAGACCTCGGCATCGTACTCAACCCATCCCTCACCATGAACAGACAGGTCTACGCCGTCACCTCCAGCTGCTTCAACACCCTCCGCATCCTCCCCAAGACCTTCAAATGGATACCCCCAGAGTCAAGGAAGACAGTCACCCATGCACTCATCACCAGTAGACTGGACTATGGAAACGCACTCTACGCCGGCATTTACAAGTCCCTACTCCGCAAACTACCGACATTACAGTACACCGCAGCCAGACTCGTCCACTGCATCCCCCGGCACTAACACATCAGCCAACACCTACATAGACTCCACTGTCTCCCCGTGGTGAAAAGAGTCACCTTCAAAATCATCACTCATGCCTACAAATGCCTACACAACAACGTAACAAAATACCTCAACGACAGGATCAACTGCCACGTACACAAATGAGACATCCGATCTTCCAACCTCACACTGTCCGAAACCAAGCGCATCCACAGAGCCAGAGCAGGCGGAAGATCCTTCTCCCACATTGCATCCAATACCTGGAACTGGCTACGGGCAGACTTCAGAGGTGCCCCCTCCCTGAACACCTTCAGGAAGACCCTCAAGACCTGGCTCTTCGGCTGACAAATCTGCAGCCCACCACCCCTCAGTGCCTTGCGACTCTCACGGGTGAGTGGCGCGCTTACAATTCCCCTGAGTGATTGATTGATTGAGTTATCATCATGTGATGATTGTTCCTCTTCTGCACTGCTTGAGGTGGTGGGGCAACGCTCTGCCAACATAGCGGGGGAGCCGCCACTGGGGGTGCGTCATCTACGTGTGATAGGCATGAGCGACTCCCCCCGGCCCTCCTGCGCTACGCGTCCCACCTTCTCCTTACCTGGACATTGGCCCTGTGGCGCAATCCACTGCACTCTCTCCAAATCTGTGACTCAGCCAGCAGGAGTCTTAGCCAGGTGTGCTTTCACTGGCCTGGGTACAGCAGTCACTGCGTAGTCCACTGGTGGACCACCCGATGCAGTAGATGCAGCAGGGCTCCCTTAGGCGTGTGGTTGCAGCGCTCAGTCCACACAAGTTCGGCGTAGCACAGGGGCCTCACCCTCCAGAGCGTCCGGCCAGCCCAACATCATCCGTCCTGTGATGCAGGGAGACGGCACCCACCGTTGGTAATCCCCTCCGTGCACCCCGGTGTGGTGGTGGGTCATAGTATGCGAAGCGGACCTCACTACATTGGTGCGCAGGATCACCTCTACCATTGACTGCACCGAGGTGCGCAAGGCGGGCTTCTCACACAGGTCAGCAACGTGTCTCCATGCGAACTTCCAGACTTCACCACCAGGTACGGGCGTTCGTCGCGCATCAATGTCTCCCGCCACGGCTCATCAACTCCACAGCTACTCCACATCCCACTCCAGGCCACAGACGCAGCTCCAGCGAGGGATCCAGGAACCAGACGCAGGTCCAGCAAGGGATCCAGGCACCAGACGCAGGTCCAGCGAGGGATCCAGGGACCAGACGCAGGTCCAGCGAGGGATCCAGGAACCAGACGCAGCTCCAGCAAAGGATCCAGGAACCAGACGCAGGTCCTGCGAGGGATCCAGGAACCAGACGCAGCTCCAGCGAGGGATCCAGGAACCAGACGCAGCTCCAGCGAGGGATCCAGGAACCAGACGCAGCTCCAGCGAGGGATCCAGGAACCAGATGCAGCTCCAGCGATGGATCCAGGAACCAGACGCAGCTCCAGCGAGGGTTCCAGGATCCAGACGCAGGTCCTGCGTGGGTACCAGGATCTCATCCTGGTCAACCAGGATGTTGGGTGGCTTGAGGGGGTTGTTGATGTGTGCTGCACAATGCCCTGGCTGCTCAAATCTGCATTTTGGGGTGGACAGATGGGCTAAGTCCAAACTTGCGGGTTAGCGTGCCTTTTTCTATCGCTAAGGGCTTATCGCTGGATTCCACCCGCTATCGCCGGTTTAATTTACGCCATCGTGCTAAAGTTAGCGGCGGTTTTCGCCGCTGATCCCTGAAGCTATCGCCTGTTAGTAAAACGTTGCTAATACGTCGCTAACAGGGCGATAACTTGCAGGGATCGACCGCGATAGGAAAACTAGCGCTAACCTAGGTTAGCGATAGTTATCGCCATTTCTTGCTAATATGCCCCTTCATTTTTTGACTTCTTTTCATGATACTCTACTTTGAGGGCAAAGTTTAGCTCTGCTAATGCAATCAGTTTAGGAAAGAGGCCCTTTTTATTATTAATGAAAGAAAACACACACTATTTTATTAGTAAACCATTATGTTTCTTCTCCTACATGGGTGGAGTTTGATATTTCATGTGGTAAAGTGTAAGCAACAAGCATAAACAATTTAGACTAATGAATACAATAAAACCACTCATCTATAAGCATGTGTTTGTGCTTCTCCTTAACAATGCTAAGATTTGTAAGCAAGAACCGTAGTAAATTCTTTAATGATGCAAACCTTTAAGTAACCGATAAAGATATTATTTTATACCTTTTTTGCTGAGTGCGGTAACTACGAAGCTTACACTGAGTTTACATGAAGAAGCACACTCTCTCACACATTTTAAACAAATATATAAATAATGCAACATGTCACTCTATGTCCCAACTAGGACGGATGGAAAATGTTTTGAATAAACCACTGTATTGCAGTACTTTATGTAATGCTGGAAATTAGGAAACGTTATCTTATGCCTAAAAGATGCTGCCATCAGACACTGTGGTTTTCATTGCACTTTTATGGGTAATCTTGTCTCATTTGATAATTACCATACACAATATGCAAAGTGTTTTAAGTAAGTCACACTTTTTCCCTTTGCAGATGCTTACCGTTTGTGATTCTACATGACAGAATTTCCAAATAGATTAAATATGCTACTGACCCCACATACACTCCTTAATGTGATGGTTTCTTATTTAATTCAAAGGGCAACTTTTCTAAAACTTCATTATGAGGTTTGCTTTCAGATGACAAAGCAACAGAATCAAAGGGCATCACAACTGGGGCATCACTACTGGTAGATTTTATAAGTTCAAAAAAGGAAAGGCCATGCTTTTTAGAGAAAAGGAAAACTGGCAGGTCCCTCTCTCCCCTCTTGCTGAGTTAGACTCATATGACTAAGGGTGTTAGGAATTAGACAAACCTGTCAGAAAATCTCTCAACTGCAGGGGATATAGCACAGCCCAGCTGCAAACCCCGAAATCAGTATATGAGAACTAGTACTAGTAATTTGTAGCAAACCTATGTATAATATGTGCTATTCTACTACAAATAATATGAGTAATAATTATTACCGTAGTTGTTAAAAACTCAGCAAGATAAATGGAACAACACTCCTGTCATATTTCATTATATACAACTAAATAATTTGTCTAAACTCTAACTATGTTATGAATAGCTACTTTACTGCATAGTTATATTGAAATATTTCTTGCCAAGTCATGTAAAAACCACCACATAACTTTATGCTATTAGGCATGAAGCCACATGCCCGTCTTTCAGAGCCTGTCCAGCAATCATTTCATCTGCTTTGCCCTGACATAATCATCAGTATCTTATATACCTTTTTAGGTTGAAGCCTACCAGACAGTGCAGCTGTCTGGTTTGCTGATGAAATCTTGGGGACATTCGGAAAGCTTCCCTTGGAATGCATTTTGCCCATTGCTTACCATTGGCTTTGTGGTTTGAAACTCACATTTGCTTGCTTTCTATTGCCTGGCTTTATTTGTTTTAGGCTGCCCAGCTTGAGTTTGCCCCTTCCTTGCCCAAACCCTATTTACTGTATTCTACCACCAGTACAGAATTTCTACAAACAGGCCTTTAAATCTTGTCCTTATCTCATCACATTTCCTGTGCATTCAAAGACAGAGGTCAAATGTCAGGCTCTGCCGTCCAGGGAGCTTGGTGTTTTCTTTTCTTTCTCTGACTTCAAAGTGAGAGAATATATGTGACAATCAAGATGGTATTTTTTTTCTAGCACACAACAAAATATAAAACTGCCTCTAGATGAACTGTGCAGATGTTTCAGAATATGGAAAGCACAAATGAAGCACATTTTTTGTTAATTCTGAAGTGTGGTGGACACAAATATTTTAATACAATCAAAACAAATCAATACACTAGGTGATGACATTTCCACACATTCTCGTTTTTGCGCTGTATACTTTTATCAGTAAAACTGTATGTCTGTGCAAATGTTATGGTCATTTTAATTGAAAATGTGTTGTTTGTAATGGCAGTGCACCAGTGCACTATGCATACTCCAGAAAGCACTTGCCACAGCCAAATCGGGGTCGCCCCGAGATATGTGTCCTCCCAGAGTCCAAACAGCTTGCTTCTGCCATACGTTCTCTATTTAACATATCTGTGAATTCAGGCAAGATCCCTTTGGCTTGGAAAGCAGCTCAGGTCAGGCCGATCCAAAAAAAGGTGAACTTGTCACCCATGAATCTCACAAATGACTGTCCGATATCATTGCTTCCCTTGTTGGGTAAGCTGTTAGAAGGTCAAATCAATCAACGATTCATGGATTAGCTAGAGGTCAACAAGACTCTGGACCCATCACAATTTGGGTTTCGACATTGCCATTGCTGTCACTTACCAAATCAGATGCTCCCTTTATGCTAACATTCTATCCTTGCTCGTGCAGCTGGATTTATCCGCAGCATTTGATATTGTTTCTCATCCCAAGTTGATCCATAGGTTGCAGGAGATTAGAATACAGCGCTTGGCATTACAGTGGCTCAAGGATTTCCTTACCAACAGGACCCAAACTAGTATATTGTGCCCTTATAAAGCCCCAGGGCTCTTGTCTTAACCGTAACATATTTAACATCTACGTAGCCCCCCCTTGCTAAGATCATTAAAGCCTTTGGATTCAAGGTAATATCATATGCTGCTGATACTCAGCAAATAATCTCCTTGAACGAAGATCTGACCAAAACTATAGTGTTTTTCAGCTGGGATAAAGGCAATTGCCAAATGGATGACAGAAAATTGCCTTCAGTTAAACGTTGGCAAGACTGAAATCATGTTGTTTGGCAGAACCCAACAACTCTGGTCTTCTGACTGATGGCTTCCCGAACTAGGTTCAATGCTGAGTCCAAGACATGTGGTCAAAAACCTGTGTGTCCAATTGGACCAAACTCTCTCTATGAAGGAGCAGGTTTTGTCTACCATTGGCCTTTGCTTCCACACCATGCGCCTGTTGATGAGAGTTTTCACCTTTCTCCCCCTTTCTACAATGAGGACTCTGGTACAGGCACTGGTTTTCAGCCACCTGGATTATGGAAATACCTTACTAGCCTCTGCAAATGAGACGTTGCTATTAAGCACAAGCTGAGTTGGCGGAGTGCCACTATGCAGAGTTCCATGGAGTTGGAAAAAAACTCTGTGGAACTCCGCTCCGCTCCCCTCCACCCTCCCTAATTTAATTATAACAAAAAAAAAGGCACTTACCTGCTGTGGTGTCTCTGGGCTGCCCTCCTCCTCGCCGTGGTCTCTCTCTCCTCCTCGCAGTCGCCCTCCTCATCCACGCAAACCCCTACATTGCACGTCTTGGGTGCGTGCATGCACGCAAGATGTACAACATAGGGACGGCGAGGACGAGGAAGAGAGAGAGAGACCACGGTGAGGAGGAGGGCAGCCCGGAGACGCCACAGCAGGTAAGTGCCTTTTTTTTGTTATAATTAAATTAGGGAGGGTGGGGGGGCCGGCTAACTCCGCTCTGCTGCGGGTTCGGAGTTTTGCCTGAACTCCGCGTTCTCAACGGAGTAGGCAAAACTCCGTAAACTTCACTGGCGGAGCGGAGTTCTCTGCCCGGGATTAGTTGCTATCCAAACTTCAAGAGGTGCAAAATACTGCAGCACATCTCATTTGTAACCTTCCATCAGGAATACCCTCCTCCCCTCTATTGCGTTCGATTCATTGACTACCAGTCCGCAAAACGATAATTTTTTTAAAGTTTGTTTAATGACACATAACTCCCTGATTGGGAAAGGCCCCAGCTACTTATCTTCTAGGCTCACTCCCTATCGTCCATCTAGACTCCTAAGATCTAGTGAGAAAGCGCTATTGATAGTCCCACTGGTCAAAAGGACCCATACAGGGGGCAGATCTTTCTCTTATCTAGCCCCCTTGTATTGGGACAGATTACCGCTACACATCCAAATGTGCACTGAACCTCTCCAGTTCAGGACACTACTTAAGACTACGCTCGTCTCAAAACAGTAGTTTCCTCTCTGTCGGTGTTTTTGCTCGTGCTGCGTTACCCCTCCTGAGGTGATTGGTGCGCAATATAAATTATATTAACATAACACAACATAACATAACTTTACCTCACTCCACTCTACTTTGCACTACTTCATTTCACTTCATCCTACTTTGCACCACTTTACACCATGCAGCTCTGACACTCCCCAATGTGACACTGCACTCTACTCTGCACCACTTCACTCTACGCCGCACTACTCTGCTATGCACCACTGCACTCTATGCCAATCAACTCTAAGCCACTGTAATCTACTCTGCAAAACTGCACTCTGTGACACTTCACTCTACTCTGAAGCAATCTACTGTATGCCACTGCACTCTACGCCACTCTTTTCCCTTGTGCGCCATTCCACTCTACGTGACTCCACCCTACGCCACTGCAATCTACCCTGCTCTCCTCCACTCTACCCCACTGCACTCTATGCCACTCTATTCTACACCACTGCTCTCTGCACCGCTGCGCTCTATGCCACTGCACTCCACGCCAATACACTCTACACCACTTCATTCAAAACCAATACACTCTACGCCACTGCACTCTATGCCAATCTACTGTGCACCACTGCACTGTATGCCACTATAGTCTAGTCTGCAACACTCAACTCCATGCCACTGCACTTTATGCCACTTTACTCTTCACCACTCTATGCCACTGCAATCTACACTTAAGCACTCTATGCCACTGTACTCTACACCACTGCACTCTATGACACTCTACTCTGCAACACCGCACTCTTTGCCACTGAACTCTACACCACTCTAATCTGCGCCACTGCTTTCTATGCCAATGCACTCTACGCCAGTACCCTCCACCACTACATTCTGCCCTAATCCACTCTATGCCCCACTAATCTACTGTGCACCACTGCACTCTATGACACTGCACTCTACGCCACTTTGCTCTACACCTCTCTATTCTGCACCACTCTTCTCTATGCCATTCTACTATGCACTGCGGCACTCTTCGCCACTGTTTTACTGTACTGGGCACCACTGAACTCCACAACACTCTACTCTATGCCACTGAACTCTATGCCAGTGCAGTTTATGACACTGCACTCTACAACAGTGCACTCTATGACATTATACTCTGCAAAACTGCACTCTCCCCCACTGAGTTCAACGCCACTCTACTCTGCACCACTGCCCTCTATGCCACTGTACTCGATACCTCTGCACTCTACTCTGCAGCACTCAGCTCAACACCACCCAACTGCACTCTACGCCAATGCACTTTACACCACTACACTCTATGCCACTCTACTCTGCATCACTCCATTCTAATCTATTCTGCACCACTGCACTCCATGCCACTGCACTCTATACCATTGTAGTTTACGCCACTTCACTCTAGTCCACTCTACTTCACTCTACGACACTCCCCTCCACGATACTCCACTCCATGACGCTCTTACTACATTAAACTCGCCTCCACACTACAACACTCTACTCCACTGTCTGTCACTCCATGACGCTACTCCACTCTACAGCGCTCTATGCAACTCCCCCTACACCACTTCACTCCACTCTGTTCTACGACAAACTACTCCACTCCACTGCTCCTGTCTATGCCACTCCACTCTATGCCACTCCACTCTGACACTCTATGCCACTCCACTCTACAACAATATACTCCAATCTATGCCATTCCACTCTTCGACACTAATCCACTCTATGACAATCTACTCTGCTCTATGCCACTCTGCAAAACTCTCTACTCCACTCTGCGTGACACATTCTACGCCGCTCCACTCTGCTCAACACTACTCCACGACACTCTAACCACTCTATTCTACAACACTCTAGAGAGAGAGAAAAATATATATATATATTGAGAGAGAGTGTGAGTTCATCTCTGTGAGGATTAGCGCACTATAAGGAGCATTACTCGTAGTGTGTCTAGGTACTTTTGAGCAAGTGTATCAAAAGGTTAAACGTGTAGTTACATTTGCTTCGACCTGCTTTAATAACCTAACCCAGTATGAAGGCACGCGTGTATATAGAATGATAAATAGACACTTCATTACGGTAAATGGCAGTTTCTTAAATATATAAGTATGACGTGTATGTGACTGAGTGTATGTGTGTGGGGGGGTACGCACGCATGCACAGATCTAGGTATTGGCAGAATGCTTATGTGTGCTTGCATTTGTGTCCTCTGTTCCTGTATCCAAACAGAACACACAACATATGGCCATTACAATAAAGAACATAAACACCTAAAACAAACCAGACATAAGCTTTCGATATGCAAAAGCATCCTTTTTTTCTGACTCTTCTCCTTACTCTTTCCCTTGCTCATTTTGGGAGGCTTGGGCTGGGCATTTACCTGTTTAAATGTATACCAGATGGAGATGATATATCTGATTTTAACATTTTCTTCTCTTCCACAAAAATCACTGATTTTCAAAGCCAAACTAATAAAAGTATTGCAAAAACGGCTACCTTAATAGGCTACCTGAATAATAGGCAACTGGAACAAAGAGAAACTGCAGTCCCGGATATTTTGCAAGTAAACAGATACTGAATGGTGTATTTACAAAACCAAACAATCACATCCTTTCTTTATTTCAAGAGAAAGCAACACTTAAAGCTGCAGGGATGGATAACAGGGAAAATACAGACCAGAATGAAGAAAGGCAGTTTGTAGGTGCTAATTCTGGCATCTAAAATAACTTAATGCACATTACTCATTAAATGTACAAACCATCTGTATATTTGGTTGTCTTCAGAGGAACTACAGGAGCAGCTACATATGTGTATGTGTCCTCATTGTATGTATGCCACCTGCCGACATCCTAATTAAGGAAAACATGAAACAGTAGAAAAAAATGAATATGCATATGATAGATGAAAAAGACACGGAGGTGGAACAGGCGCTGAAACAGCACACGTTGTGATCAACGCATCATAACTACCTAGAGTTAAAGAGACCTTGTCCCAGTAGATTGAGATGAGAAAATAAAAGGGAGATTATCGTCAACATGCCTGAAAGTGTCATTACTGACAGAGAAGCAAAAACACTTGTCTAATCACGAACACGTTTTGCTGCCAAAATTACACTATCTGGCCACTAGGTAGTGCTCAGGAGGGTCCTGTTGGATCCATCTGTTACACCAATATATAACAGAACTCTCAACAACACCCACCGCCACCACCCCCAGGACCCCCCCCCCCCCCCCGGGCCCTACCCCGGGCACCCCCCACACCCCCCCCCTTCGGACAAAGATATTGCACCTCAACTCCATGAAATCATGAACCAAACAAATCGCCTGAAGTCGCACAATCACAACACCCAACATACATGTGTGGTCAGAAAAGGGAAATCATACATCCATATCATAATATCCAAACAATACGTTTATTACAGAAGAAACCAAAAAAACAAATCTGAAGAGGCATGGCGGGTCGTCTCAGGACATTCTGTAAGTCACAGCCTGCAAAACAGAAATCTGGATCAGAAGGTGTGCCATGCGCCCATCAAAGTACAGAGAGAGAGAGCGAAAGAGAGAGGGAGAGAGGGAGCGAGAGGGAGAGAAAGAGAGGGAGAGAGAAAGAGAGAAAGAGAGAGGGAGAGAGGGAGAGAGGTATAGAGAAAGATAGGGAGAGAGGGAGAGAGAGAGGGAGAGAGAAAGAGATGGAGAGAGAAAGAGAGGGTGAGAGAGTGCCGACACTGCGGACCTAGGCCTCACTGCTCACCTGCTGCCACTGGTGTGTCTCCAACCACGTGCCGGTATTCACAGCAGTCCCCCAGGTCCCTCATCTGAAACAGTTTCCAGAGACATGAATGGCAGAGTCCATACAGTTGCACACGCCATCATCGCTTGCCCGCCCCTGCGCACACAGGCTGCTGCACCCCAGCCCCTCCCGCCGCCCAGTGGTGATTGCCCGCCCCTGCGCAACCAGGCCTCACTGCTCACCTTCCGTCACCGGCGTGTCTCCAAGAGGGCCCACCACGTTCCGGAGGGATCTCCAACCCCCGGTGCCCGCGACCATGGCATCCTCCACATCATGCAGCGCCGCACCGCGGGCCACCAGGTCACACACATGATTCTGGGTCTTGATTTCGCAATGGCAGAGACCACATCAGTGCACACGGCATCATCGCAGGCTGCACACCCGCACAGCGCTTGAGGTGCCACTAACTTTGTGACCCGCGAGGCAACGCCACGTGGCGGGAGGCCCGCCCTGCCCGCTGGCTCAGGCCTACACTGCGGTCCAGCAGGGCTCACGCTAATCCTTGCCAGTCCGGACCGCCAGGACGGCGCATCATCGCAGGCTGCACACCCGCTCAGCACTTTAGGTGCCCCTATCTCACTGCACCGCAAGACACCGTCCCGTGGCGGTGTGCCTGTGCCTGCCGCAGTGTATCCGATGCCACCAAGTCTGTGCACCGCTAGCCATGGACCTTTAATGATTGAGTCCCGTGGTGCGGACGCCATCATGTCACCCCCGGCACTGGGCAATGTGGGGTGGCAGGGCCCTAGGCCCTCATGCATACATGAGAACTACATGGAGACACCCAGTCAGAGAGAGTGGAAATGGCGTCCAGCACGTGCGCCAGGCCCTTTTTATTGGCAGGGTCACATGTCCTGTGACGCCTGTGCTGGATGGGTGTGGTGTGGGTGTACACCAGCCGTGAGGGAGTGGCTGTGGCATGCTGACAACTAGACCTGTGAGCTGCAAATCCCAACAGTGAAGACCTGGGACATGTAGCATTTTCGTCCCCCCCTGTGTGCGTAATTGGAGTGGGCTGTCCTGGCGTATGCCAGTCCAGCGTAAGGGTGTGAACAATGACCCCGGGGCTCTGGGCATGGTTCCGTCCTGGGCTGGACAAGGAAGTGACTAATGGATGTGTCTCTGTTGTAGTGTCGGCACCACCCGGACCGCAATGTGTCACCCTGTGACAAAAGTCCCACAACATGGGCAACATGGACGTAAGGGAGAATCACTGACCCTACATTCATCCATACTTCCACACTTGAAAGATCATAGACATGACACATCTGTGTGAATATGAATGTTTATTGCACATTCAAGGGAGTGTTGCAGCTGGAGCAGTACAGGGCCATGCCAACCCCACTTCACATTGTCGGCCCGTGGAGGGCCAGCCAGAGTCCTTCAGGGAATGACAGGTACATCAGGAGAGGAGGACTTCAGTCCGCAGTCTGATAGCTGTGTCATTGATGACCAAACAGAATATGGCAGTCCATGTGGAGGTCCAAGGTGAGTGTCGCAGAGTGCATCGGGGGACAGTGGAAGGTGATGATGCAGAGGGCAGAAACAGGCCACATGGCGGAGATGAATGCTACTGCGTCCTCCTGACTACGATGGCAGATTCATCCGCATCTTCGTCCTCTGCTGTTGCATGTGCCTCACATGTGGGTGGTGGTGTTCTGTCTCCAGCACTGTGTGGCACTGACACATCAGGGGCCGGAGATGTGGATGGGGTGGTAGCAGCAGCATGCATCAGCTCTAGGCCTTGTGCCAGCAATGCCATGAGGAGGGTCTTCAGGGCATTGAGGGACCCAGCTACCTCTCGCTGGTGTGCAGCCGTGGCAGCCGCTCTTTCCGCCTGCGTCCGCTCCATGTTCTCCATGATCCTCCGCATGTGTCCCAACTCCCGGGCGAGATCGCTGGAGGCACTCTGACTAGACAGTCGTTCTTGTCGCAGAGTCAGGACTCTAGCGATGTCAGCCTTGGTCCGTTGGAGAGCATGGAGCGGACTGTGGGTGTCCGTTAGGGACTGTGAGTGGTCCCTGATGGGACTTAGACACCCACGTATGGCATCTAGTTTGGCTGCCATGCGGTCGAACCCCACCTGCACCTGTTCAGCCACCTTCTCCTGGCACCCCAACACACGGCGTTGGAAGGCCATGTGTTCGTCGTGGGGGTCCTGGGAGGCAGCCGTGGTGGTGGGTGCTGCCTGCTGTGTGTGCTGTGCAGGGGTGGGTTCTCCTCGTGGCAGCTGGGCTGCCCTGATCCTGGAAGTGGGCTGCGGAGGCTCTCCACGAGCTGTTGGAGGGCGTCGGAGTCGAAGGTGTGGTGGTCCTCTTCGTCATCAGAGAAGAGAGGTTCGGACTGCTCTGCAGTAGGTGTTGGATTTCCCCCTGCAATGTGAAGGGGAGATGCAGTTTAACATCGTGTTCACATGTATGTTGACGCATTGTACATGTTTACATTCAGACTGCATGACAGTGTACATTGTGACTGTTTGGGGGGAGCTGCCTATTTGATGCGGGACAGTGGACATTCCGACTACATCACGGATGTGTGTTTGTACTTGTACATTGTCAACTCACATTTCCCTGCAGTGCCAAATGTGATTGGCCAGTTTCTACGCACATGCGGCACCAGTTGTATCCTCTGTTCTGTTGTGGACATGTTGCGGTTTGTACCACATCGTTGTCAATGTTGATGTGCTCTGCATGTAATGTGTGTGTGCCGCATTTTGGGGGAGTCGCCCCTGCAGCTCTGATTTAGCTGCCCTTATCCCTTTCATGCGGTGTGCCTCTGGGTTCTGTGCTTATGCAGTGCTGAGATGTTGCATACCTGTGTGCATTGGTCACTTGGTGGGAGTTGTGGGTCTGTGGCATGGTTTGTCCGCAGATGTGCTATGCTTAATTGTGCATGTGTGCCATTGTGCCCATCTCCCCCCGTCCCCCCAGTCCCTGGTGGTTACTCACCCTGTTGCTGTTGTGTCCGGTCATGTTGAGCAGTGTCCGGTCCCCCAACTCCTGCCACCATCTCCCCACTGATGACTGTGGACACCATTTCCTCCATCTTGTCCAGCTCCTCCTGTGGCGCTGGACTCCCACCTCCAGTCTGCATTGCTGCCTTCCGGTTGTTTGCGAGTTTCAGCTTGGTTTTGCGCTTCACATCATTCCAGCGCCTCTTGACCTCGTCCATTGTCCTCTTCAGCAATCCGACTGCATCCACCTTGTCCACGATGGTCTGCCATATTCCATTTTTAGTTGCCAGTGACACAGTGGAGGTGACGAACAGTGGTTGATGGTGTTCCATCACCTCCGTTATCAGGATCCTGTTTTCCTGCGGACTGAACCGCTTCTTCCTACTCTTCTTGTCCTTGCCCTTCCCTGACCCCGAGGTCCCTGGCTGTTCCTCCGGGGGGCTTGTGGGGTTCTGGTTGTCCTCTGTACTTGCTCCGGATGCCTCCATTGTGCTTCGCTGTTGTTTGGCTTTTGTTGGTATGCTTTTTTTCTACTTTTATGGTGCATTTTCCCGCATGACGCGTGGGAATTGCAGGCCTGTGGCTGGTTTTCGTAGATTTTTGTATCGCGATTGGCGTCATTGCTACTATTTTCGCGTTGGGGTTTCGCGTTTTTGCGGCGTCGCGTTGTTTTTAACGCGTTCATTTGACGCGTTGTCGTGTGACTATCGCATGGTACCGCCATGTTGTGAATACCATGTTGACACGGAGTTGTTTTCCCGCGATAGACTGCGATGTGAAGGGTTGCGTTAAGCTACACTTGCGGTGGTTATCACACGTTCTTGAGAATATGCCCCTATGTTTTTCTCTCCTGCTATCCTGCTTCTCTGTTTCTGTGATAGTCATTGTTACTTGTCTTGCCTGCACTATTACTGATCTGTTGTGTTATATGCAGACTCATTCCTTTGTATTCTCTGTTTGTCAGCATATCTCTGCCATGTAGGAGTGCAGTTTTTTCTAGTCCTGCTTCCAGTATTCATAGTTCTGTGTATTCCAGTTCTGTTCCTGACTTTGCTTCCAGTCCTGCTTTTCCTTGATTACAGTCTCTGTTTTGGGGTTCTTTGTTGTGTTATCTATTGTCCTTTTCATGTTTGTATTATAGTCTTGATTATCATTGTTACCAAGGGTGCCTTTTGCACAGATATCCACCCAATGATCTTTTTCAATAAGAGCTGCTGGGTGTCTCCCAAAACTCTGTGAGATTAATCTTCTCCTTGCGTTCTTGTACAATCTTTTCCACCACACAAAGAGATCCCTTCCGAGGAGGGGACAAACAAGCATTGAGGATAGTTTGTCTATTGTTTCACTGCTTGTTCCTTCCTGTTGTTGGCACTTGTGTTATCTCCATAGTTTCCCTTGCAGACTTCCAGTAACCTAATCACTGCCTGTTCCGACTTGCTTCAGTCCTCAGCTTCTCTTCTGCTTCCTTCCCAGCCTTCGGGTACTCTCTTGTTATATTAACTTCTTTCTCTGAAAATCCCTTATCCCTGCAGAGTGAACTCAGCCCCCAAACCCCTCTCCCACCAGCTACCTTGCTCTGACCCAAGATCAGCAGGATACCTGACAGGCTCCGTTATCCACCCTTGTCTTGAATTCAGCTAATGTTGCTGACACTTTAGAAAGTGGCTGCCTGGCAGCCACATCCTCTATCCTCCCTCTTTTTGCAAGATAATTCATTCTGTAAAAGTAGGGGCTTTGGAGGGTCGTTCACAGAAAAACCATATTTTTCACCATTTTTTAAAATACATGCGGGCCCCATTACGATTGCGAGCGGACTTTGTCCGCCCGCCACCGTAACGGCAAACAGGACCGACCGCCAGAGGTGCGGCGGTCCCGCTATGCCAATTAGGATGCGACCGCCAGCCTGGCGGTCGCATCCCATACCTTTTACATTGCGGTGGGCGGTGCTGTAAGCAGCACCTGCCGCAATGTAAAATATACATGTTGTGCATTGGCATGCACAACGTGACAGGCACCGCGCGGTGCCTGCCACCTTGTGCATGCCAATGAAGGGGGGTACCATGGGTACCCCCCAAGTGCAGCCCTCCACCATCCCGGGGGCCCGCAACGGGCCCCCAAAGTCATTCTCCGCATGCCTTTCCATGGCGGAGTCTCCGCCATGGAAAGGCATGCCCCACGCACCCATCATGATATGGATGGGGGTGCCTGCAAGGCACCGCCACCATATTGTGGGCCTTTTCCGCCCGGCAGGCAATCGTGACGATTGTCTGCCGGCGGAAAAGCGGCGGACGGTCTTTCCGTCCGCCGCGGTACCCCCGCCATGCTAATATGGCGGGGGTAAATGGCCGTCGGGCGGTGAGTTATGGCGGGCGGATTGCCACCGCTGGTCGGGCGGTGGCGATCCGCCCGCCATCATAATAGGCCCCTTAGCAACCTTCGCCAATTCTCCAACCTGATAATGACGACCTGTGGCCTACTCATCACTTATTAAGCTGGACAACCCCATAAGAAGAAAATATAAGTGGGTGCTTAAGATCCACAGAAATGCTACAAATAATGCAAACAGAGGAGAACTTTCATGTTATATAAAGTAAAACTTTGTAGACTGTTCAAGGCACCTCAGCAAAATAGCCCGGAAGATCTGTTACTTTGAAACCAGTAACAACCAACTGATGAAGAAAATACACAAACAAGAGTTACTGATAAAACCTAATATCACTGGTATAAAGTAAAGGAACGGTCCCATATAACCCACTGAGAAAATCAAATACTGATGGAGCACACCAGGGCTAACTGTTTTGCAGAATACCTACAGAGATGCAGATTACAAGTGCTATGATAGTTTTTATGGGGCTGGCGATAGAAGTTACTAGCACCATCAGAGACGTTGGCTGCTAAAAACAGTGAAAATCTCTGGGTGCCTGAATTTCTGACTCCCCTGCTAACTCCTTATTACTAGCGGTAACGTTCAGGGGCCCATAGTGAGGTACCAAAATATTGTTCTCAGAATGTAATTAAATAATAAATAAATATGGTGTCACAGGATGTCAGATATGACTCGGAAACGGTGTGGTGAAAGTTGATAGTATATATTGGTATCAGGTCAGTAATTTGCAGCCAGTACAAGTAAAGCGTTTCGGTAGGTCCCCTTGGTCCCGATAAGGTCCTTCTCTGGTTCTTGGTCTTCCTCTGCTTTCATCCGAATGTCTGGTCTAACCCTTGGGGATAAACAACAAAAAGGGAGGCCTTAGTTATCAGGTCTTGCTTGGTTTTACATCCTGTCACCACACCTTAAGGTGAGAATAGGAAAGTGTTTCCTGGTATCCACTAATGAGGAACAGGTACTAACCACTGTGAGAAAATCAGACCAAACACCCTCCATCATGCTTGTGCCACAAAATACACTTTCATCTGTATTTTTACCAGACAGTATCAGCAGGGAGGCTCTGCAACTTCGAGTGCACCCCACAGCCAATCCTCCAACCCAACTACATACCCCTATGCCACTGCCCACCTAACCATGACTTGAGTGCCCCTCATTGCCACTTGCCTGATGCCACAGCTCTGGAGTAGAGCCGCAGCAGCCTCATCCGTAGCGCCTGTCCCCGGGGTCGACCACACACCGTCATCCACCATCGCTGTAGACTCCAACTCCACCTGCACCGCTGATGCCGGTCGGGCTGGATCCCTTCGGTGGGTTGTCAACTCCCGGCTCAACGGAACCTCTGTGTTCCTCATCTCTGAACCTGCTGCCTCCTGCAGTTGACCAGTCCGGCTGACGTCCTTTGGGGCGTTTTGCCCCCTCTAGATGTCCAGTCGAACTTCTCCGACTCACTTCATGGTCCAAAACGATTGTGCCCTCTCCAGTGCTGGTTCCTCCTCGTCTCCCTCGCCGTGCACACCACACGCGGCTTCCGTCCTCCTCTTAAGTGGGTTAGTGATTGAAAGGGGTGTGTCCTGACTAACAACTAGCACATTAGCCTGCATGTCTCTCATCTCCTGGGGTCCACGCCAGAGCTACTTTCCTCTGCCTTCCTGGTCCCTTGGCCACAGTGTCCTAAACAAAGCCTACATAAAATATCACCCATTGGAGTTACTAATAGAAAGTTTACAACCAATGGGAATATAATTTTGTAAGTGATATTTAGGGCAAAATATTTATGTTCGACGGTATTTCTGTTTACAGTACAACCAGGGCCAGCACCAGGGTGCTAATAATTAGGCCTTTAGAGTAAAAAACACTAAACACGTATAAATAATTACTAAACATAGGTTAGGCAATCATGGACTGGAGGTAAACAGAGAGACTAGCACAGGAGACCTGAAAACCAGAGAAAGACAGGGCAGTAATCAAAGCAACATGGACCTTATTGATGATTAAACCTACTTTCATATCCATTAGCTAGATGGTGTGCATTTTTTTGCACACAATGTTGTCCAAAGTTCCAGATTTGTTTCCATTCACAAAGTTGACCAAGCTTCCGAGTTTTCCATCACCTGTGCAAACTTTTTTCCTTGCACTTTTTTGTGTTACTTTTTACCCTAATTTAAACTGACCGTAGTTCCAGGCCAGCAAATATCTGTAGAATTTTCTCTGGGCGTTTACATTTTGCAGCACTTTAGAATGCGTGACATTGAGATTGAAGCGGCACCATAGCCCCAATGGTCCCCTGCTATCATTAGTCCACCAGTGACGGAATGAGAGCAGCGGTTAGTCGCATAACCCCAGGGGAAGGAGTCGGAAATAAAAATTAAACTATAACAAGTAGCAAAAACAAGACAGCTGACACGTGAAACTGCAGCTGTGATAAAAAAAACTACAAACGGGGTAACAGCGGTGACTCACCTCACTGCTACAGATGTCCCAGCGACTAGACGCCAGGAGGACCTGTCAGTGAACACAAAGAGCTCTGGCGGCCCAGGCTTTTGCAATGGGACTTTAGCGCCAGTGCTGGAGCGTGCCGTCATTACGACTGGTCACGCGACACTCCCTCAGAGCCATGTTACAAAGAGTGTCCAGAAACAGGGGAAAGTTTATGCCTCAGACCTCCTCTCTGTGCTCCTAGGCGAGGACCGCGGCACGTTTCTTCTGTTAAGGATTACAAAAGCAAAGCGTGGTCACAATAAGTCAGCGCTCACTTTATTCAGCACACTCCTGGGATAACAGTGTGAACATACGTAGTCATATCTGTTGTCAATATTTCAGCATGATCAAGAGTCTCTCTCAAGTTCCGATTCACTCTTGCAACGCAATGGTGCAATCATGTCTCATCTATCAGAATCGCAGCACGGTGTCACAAATCAGCACAGGAGTACAGTGCCATGAATTCGCACAGGAGTACAGTGCCATGAATTCGCACAGGAGTACAGTGTCATGAATCAGCACAGGAGTACAGTGTCATGAATCAGCACAGGAGTACAACGTCACAAATCAGCACAGAAGTACAGCGTCAAAAATCAGCACATGAGTACAGTGTCACGAATCAGCACATGAGTACAGTGTCACAAATCAGTACAGGAATACACACTCGTGAATCAGCACAACTACAGTGTCATGAATCAGCACATGAGTAGAGTGTCATGAATCAGCACAGAAGTAAAGTGTCATGAATCAGCACAAAAGTACACTGTCATGAATCAGGACATGAGTACAGTGCCATGAATCAGCACAGGAATACAGTGTCATAAATCAGCACATGAGTATAGTGTCACCAATCAGCACATAAATACAGTGTCATGCACCAGCATAATGGTTTGATGACAAAGCACCCAGGGGCAGATTTACAAGAAGGTGCCGCAGCGTGGCACCGCAAGCCCTTTGGCTGCGCCACACTGCGGCACCTATAGAGCACAGGAATGCAACATATTTACAAGGATATGTCGCATTCCTATGCTCTCCCCTGCACTGGCGCACAAACTGCTGCCATGCGCCGGCGCAAGCACCCTTGCACCATGGTGCAAGGATGCCTGCGTCATGGGGAGATTGTTTTTGTGCAGGAAGGGACACCTTCCTGCACGAAAACAATCACTACAGGCAGTGCTTAATTTGAGCCGGGGCTTTCCGGTGCTAAGCTCCGGCACTTAATTGGTTTCCGGTGCTTGGCACCGGCACATAATCCTCAACACCATACTTGAAACCGTCCACCACATGGTGGCGCTGCTCATCTAATTTAGAGATGAGCAGAACAGCGGTAGTTTAGGAATACAATATACATTAAAATTGCTAATACCTGCCTCCCCAGCCATTCCTTTAGCTTTGGGGACCTGGAATAATCTGGACTGTCACATTTACGTGCGAGAGAGATGGTTAGTAGTTGTTTTGTCATCGATGACAAGGGCGATGGGTGGTGCAAGCTGCAGTGGCCTCCTGGTCAGAGCCCTGGCACTTAATATTTTACAAATTAAGCACTGACTACAGGCATTTTCCTCTTTCAATGCGTGCTGTAAAATGCAGCACGCATTGAAAGAGGAAAAAACGAGGAGAAACGAAAACATTTCTCCTTGTTGCGCCTCGCTACGCCACCCTAAGGGTGGCGTAGAATACTGATGCATTTCCAGGTTTACAAATCCTCGTAAATCTGGAAATGTGTCTGGTTCCATGGGTGTTGCGTGGGAACACCCACAGCAACACCCATGGAACGCCCCTTTCACACAAAGTGCTGCGTGTAAAAGGGCCGTATTTACAAGGACAGGAAAAGCCACGCAGGGTGGCTTTTCCTGTCCTTGTAAATATGGGGCAGTGTAATGCGGTGCCAGTGCGACACAAAAAGTGACGTACTGGCAGCGCAAGGGGCTTGTAAATCTGCCCCCTAGGCCACAAATCAGTACCAGGACTCTAGGAGTTTGAAGTGCTTATTCTCAATTGTAGAGAATGGAAAATTCCTGAGCTGTCAACTGTCTGCTCTTATTGGTAATACTCATTTGTTTCATGCTGCACGTCAAGCAGTGAGGGAGCTTTTTCCAATGTCTGAGGAAGAGGAGACTCAAAATACAAGGGACGATGAAGAAGGAAGCATAAGTGGGATTTGTTATGCCACATCAGGCACACTATAATTTCGATTACTTTTGAACTGACCAGGGATATAATAACACACTTTACTTGTGAATTAAGTGTAGTGCAAAGTCGGGTTGAGTTAAAACTGCAATGATAAAATAGAATGCTGCCCACTCTAACCACAACTGGTTAGAGTGGTTGCATAATTTACCAGCCACCCTAGCTCCAGCATCTGCCATGTTCCTGAAGTTTCATCCTATCCCGCACTGACTCCAGCTGGCCCACCCCCTGGCTACACAATCCTTTTTTTGTCTACCCTAACCCCAGCATCACGGTGCTGCTGCAACTCCATCTTAAACCTCAACCCCAAAAGCACCCATGCTCTTGAAAGCACATCATACCACCCGCCATCACTCCAACTGGCCTATCTCCTGGCTTCACAATCCAATTACCCACCCTAAGGTGAAAACATCCATGTTCCCCTTGGGCTCCATCCTGCTACTCATTATAACCCCAACAGGCCCATCCCTGTTTGCACAATCTTACCACCCACCCCAACGACAGCATACCTATTTGCTGTAAGCTCTGTCGCGCCTCACTATGCCCATTGTTTAGCCAGTGGTTCCCTAGATGTGCCTGTGAGTTGGGCAGCACAAGACAATTTCCTCCTTGCCTGGGATAGAGGACACTGGAAACACTGGAAGCAGAGGTGGGATATGGAACAGTGGATTGTGTTGTTGTGTCACACAGTGTGAAATCTGACATTCGGGATGGCCAGCTTCTGCTTTTCAAGGAGCTTGGTCAGGCATCCAAAGCTGCGGCAATTTTGATGTGTCCCTCTTCTGACTGTTGACCTATTGTGAGGTTTGAGGCCTTGAACATGTTCATGACTCCATTTGTGCCCATCTCTAGTGTCTCTGTCAGGGGCACTACGTAGGCCTTGTCTCCTCACTGAGTAATTCACTCAAGAAAGGGGACGCGGCCGGCGTGTTCCTTTCACAGATAAAACCCGGTCTCAGCAGTCAGACTGAGGGGCACACCAGCAAGCAAAATCCTGACTATCTGGGTGACTCTAATATACAAGTCACATTCAGGAACAGATTGACAAGGTTTCCGACAGTTGGAAGAGGTCAATCTCAGACCAGTGGGTGTTGAGAGTCATAGAGGAAGGCTACACCATCATTTTCGATTCTCCACCCCAAAGTATTTTGTGCACACCCCCCTTCCATCCAATCTAGTGAAGCATGTGGCCCATCTAACTAGTATTCAAGATCTGCTTTCCAAAAAAGCAATAAGACTGGTTCCTCATCGTCAGAAGGGTCAGGGAGTGTATTCCATTCTCTTCATGGTAAGAAAGGCATCAAGCGATTTCAGACCAGTTTTGGACTTAAAGAGGGTCAACTCTTTTATTCCTTGTTAGAAATTGGGTCTCTAGTTGGCAAAGGTATCCACTCTGTCCAAGTAGGGAGCAAAATACTAGTCAGGGTAAGCTAGATACACACTAAAAGATAACCTGTGCTCACCCTCCAGTAGCTTGGCACAGAGCAGTCAGGCTTATCCAAAGAGGCAATGTGTAAAGTATTTGTACAACACACATGCACCACACACACACGCACTAACACAATGAAAACACCACAAAAATACTTCACACAGGTTTTAAAAAACAGATAATAATTTTATGATTAAAACAAGAACAAAATTACAAAAATCCAATAAGTAGAACTAGAATTATTAATTTTTAAAGATTGAATCAAAATGTAGTGCTTAGAGTCAAATAGTGCTTAGGGGTTACTTGAGGTCGTGCTGAACCGGGGTAAATCCAAATTTCAGGCTGATGGCGATGGAGGTCAGGTCGGCTACAGGACCCAAGTAGGGCCTTCTGAAAAAGTATCTAGGATGGAGCAAGCGTCGGCGTCGAAGACTTTATGGGTCAATTCCAATCCACGCAGTTGAGTAGATGCATCGGAGTCGAGCCTCGCATTTGGGTGCAGCGTTGGTGTCATGCACGTTACAATACATGCGCTGCGTCATCGTCAAGCTGCGCTGTCCGTCATTGAGCCGCGCAGTCCGTCATATCGATGGCGTTGATTGGCTCCTGTGTCGGCATCAAAGGGCAATGCGTCGGTTCCGATCAGCGCAAAGTCATCACTGCATAGATTTTGATGTTTCTGGACAGCAGAAATCACCTTTCAAGGGCCCAGGCCTGGATTGGCATCACTTGGCAGGACAGGACTCACAGATGGCAGAGTCCAGGTGCTGTTGCAGAGTTGAAGGAAGCCTTTGATAGCCCTGAGACCTCAGAACAGGGGGCAAGCCACCAAATCCTTGGACTCACTTTGGGTTCAAGTGAGATAGGTCCAAGCCTTGTCCTCAGCTGGGCAGAGATCAGCAGGCAGCAGGGCAGCACAGCAAAGCAGAAAGCAGAAAAGCAGTTCTTCCAGAGCAGCAGTCAAGCAGAGTGGCAGTCCTTGTAGTACAACAGGTTTTACTCCAGGCAGAGTTCTTAAGAGGTCCAGTAGTGCACTGTCTTAGTAGAGCCAGAGGCCCAGTACATATACCCAATTGTGCCTTTGAAGTGGGGGTGACTTCAAAGCAAGCCCTTGAAGTGCCCAGGTCCCCCTTTCATCCCAGCCTTGGCTCCAAACTATAAGTAGGAGGTGATCAGTCCTTTGTTGTTGAAACAGGACACTGCCTATTGAGATGTAAGTGTCAGCTCCCCCTCTCTCTTCCTACATAGGAAGAGCTATCAGAATGCAGATGAATTCTCTGCCACACCTGTGTTTATGGCTGTCTAGAGGGAATGCACAAAGTGTAGCTGTCACCCACCCTAGACATATATTGGAGACAGCCTTCAAAGCACACAAAGGAGTAAGATCAAAGAAATGACCACTTTCTAAAAGTGCAATTTCTAAAATATTGTTAAATCCAAACTTTCTAATCAGGAATTACAGCCTCACAGTGTATTAAAGAGTTCCCAATGCTAGCCTATGAGAGGAGTAGGCCTCACAGTAGTGAAAAACAAATTTGGCTGTTTGTCACAAACACGATATGTGAGTATCGATTTATTGTTTAGTTAATAAAAACCTTTACAATTTCCATGAAAATTAAAAAGTTAGCAGCAAAGTTCATGATTAAAGATCGAAAGACATATCATAAAACATTCATCATAAAAGATCGAAAGAACATGACATAAAACGTACATTCCTTATATAAAAATAATAAGTGCAGTAATCAGTAAAGTTTTTGTCGGATACTGTGAATTGGCAGAAGTCCTTTAACCATTCTTTGTTCAAACAGCTTTCCTAGCGGTCTACTGATACTGTTGTTTAAGATAGCTTAAAATAATTGAGAAAGGGACAAGGATTATGGAGACTAAAAAAATAAGCCAGTATTTGGGCCTCTGTTAAGTGACAACAATACAATCTTCGGATGGGTTTGAAGCCCCATCAATGGGGTAATATTAGAGAATATCCAATGTTCGGAAGGTTTAAGAACAACAACGGTGGTGTGGTTCTACTGCGTATTGGGCTCCAACATCTATCTACCAAATGGCAGGAGCTAACTGAATGATGTTCGCTGACAGGTGAGTCTTTTGCTCGCGGTTATGAGGATTGCTGGTCACTTAATACAAGCGTTTTTTTGTTTTGTTTTTTCCCCTGCCGCTTCCATAAACCGTACAAAGCAACACAATAACTGCAATTCCACCTCCAAGACATGCCTTCACTCCCTGTCTGCAGGTTCTTACCCCCCTGCTTAAAAATATGGGCTTCAATAGCTGCCACCGTTCATCTTGCAGTGCTTTGCAGATGCACAATAAGTGTAAAACGCTCTCATCGACTTCCCCGCATAAGCGGCATAAGGTCTGGGCTGGAGATAGTTCCCAGGGGGGAAGATGCAGCAGTGATGGTAGAATGCCCATTCGAAACTGAAGGTATTTTTCTTTCTTCCTCCTGTTAAATCCTGCGCCTAGATAGAATTGAGGAGAAGACTTGACATAGCTTTGCATGACGAACCATCCGTGGGCCCTTTTAGTGAGAGCCACCTTATCTTCTAATAAGGATAATTTTTTCACAGTTTTATTTACAAGTTGTTTAAAACATTGATGGGTCCCTGAGGCCGCCCAGAGATCCTCAAGGCCCAGACGGTCTATTGATGCTGTCAGGTAGCTCATAGATGCACACTCCTTCTTTGAGTGAATTTTGTTCCATAGGTGGAAGTTCAGTGTACCTGCTTCAGCCTTTTTGATCTTATGCCAGCACTTGACGTAGGCTCCTTTGCGGGCGATTTCTTGCCTCTGCAGGCCGAATTCCAGCATTAATTGGGCTGGCGACACATACTTGGGAAGATTGAAAATCATCCTTGCCGCTCTTGAGACTATTCTGTCTAAAATGTCCTCATCTCTTCCCCTGAGGCACTCACTCCCGTAAGTTATGGCCGGAATGAGTTTTGCTTGCCAAACTTGTAGCAGTGGGGTAAGGCTAGGGCCGGCAGTTTTGTGTTTAATTGATTTTAAAGCAGCGGCAATTGAGTTGCCTCTTCTATTGATTGCTTATTTTTGTGTGTTAAATGTGCCTTTGTTGTCTATTATCACTCCCAAGTACTTGTATTCTTCAACTTCTTGTATTGTTGTGTCAGCCAATTCCCAGCGGTAGTTGGAGGATGTGTTTTTAGGATATAATCGCATTACCTTCATTTTATCATAATTGATAGTTAAACCGTTTGTTGCTGAATATCTACTAGTTGTATCTAGTAGGCGTTGAAGACCAATGGGGGTTCGGCTTATCAGCACAATATCGTCTGTGTACAGCATGTTGCAAAGTGGGAGTCCTCCCATCCTTGGTGCATGTGAATTACAAGTGTCCAGTTCAATCTATAGTTCGTCCATATACAAGTTGAAGAGTGTCGGGTCCAGCACACACCCCTGTTTGAGCCCCATGGTTGTTGAAATTTTTCTGGACAGGAAGTTTCCCATTCCCAGCTTTACTTGGACCCACGTCTTGGTGTGTAGAAGTATTAACTGGTTTAAAAGAACAGATGGAATTTTCTTTTCCTCCAGTTTTTGCCAAAGTTTATTCCTGTTGATTTTATCGAAGGCTGATGAGTAGTCAATAAAGCACAGAAAAAGCGGGTATTTTGCTGATTTTGCACCATCTGCTAGTAGGGACAGGGCAAGTATGTTCGTTGTTGTTCCATACCTTCGCAAAAACCAGTTTGATTGATGGGAATCATTGATTTATCTTTTGCCCAGGCGGTGAGGTCATCCAGAAGGAGGCCAGCGTAGCATTTGGCCTCGATGTCGATTAAAGCTACGAGCCTGTAGCTGTTCGCTTTGTTCTTGTCCCCTTTCTTATATATTGGGGAAATAATGGACCCTCTCCAGGAGTCCAGGATATTGCCACCTCCTGAGATTTGTACAAACAGCGGTAATAAAAGGGGAGCCCAGTATTCCGGATCTTTTTTGAATAGCATCGGTGGTATCCCGTTTGGGCCCGGTGGGCCCCCCAGCCTGCTTTTGGCTATCCTATTCTTGATCTGAAGCGTTGTAAATGAAAGATGATCGTTTGCTGATGGGGCGGATGGATCGGAGGGGGTTGCCTCAAAGATGTTGCAGGGGCTCTGCTTCAGTGATGGATTGAAATGAAGCAGCAGGTGTGAGGCCCATGCTTCCTCTGTTAGGTGTGAGTTAACTCTTTGTACGTTCGGATTGTTTAGAGTGTTTATTGTTCGTCAGAATCTTGCACTATTGTTCGTTTTTGAGTCACACAGTAGTCTAGCCCACAGTTTTTCATCTAATTCCCTTTTCGCCTGCCAAATTGCTTTTTTCTTTTTACGATATGTAAAACTTAAAAGTACATGTCATACCTTTTACTTATGTTTGAATTGCGCTGCTCCCACTGGGGATGGCGTCTCCAATAGCACTCTGAGTAATTTTCAATAAAATTCCACATGTGTGAATAATTTCAAGTATGATTTTATTCTGGTATTTAGTTATTACCCATATTTATTTATTCGACGTGTATATTACTTATTCCCAGTAATATTAGTCAATTCGATTTATATACATGCCCAATGCATTTCGGGCTTGGCCCTTCATCAGGGGCTTTGATCTGTGAATAAAAAGGTAATATTCAGCACGAAGTACGGGATACATGACTCTCAGTAAAGTGGTATTACCACTGTTAAATCTCATTTCATGCGTGGATGGTAAAATATAAATCTATAAGAGCCGTTGCCGCCCATAATTGGAGACCTGTGTTGTTTGAAAACTCTTGGTGTTAGAAGAATGATGGTGATCAGGAGATAAAATAAGATAACCATGGTGCCGGAAAACGTAAATGGTGATAGAGTGCATGTGCTAATAGGTGGATACCGACAACATAAGGTTGAACGGAACCAATGTGGTGACGATTCATGCTGGTCGTAGGATGGTTTGTGTTGACGTGAGGAGAAAAAAAGAAGAAAGAACCGTGAATTAAACAGTCTGTGCGGTTATAAAGAAATCAACGAAGTGTTAGCAAAAATGTTAAGAGATGAATGGGCACTTACTAAGCGTAATCTTCGGCTTCAATAAGCTTTCTATGATGAAAAAATGAAGCGAAACATACTTTCGGTCAGAGTCGTGTAATTAACCGGAGGGATATTATGAGTGCTCAGTTAGTTGGGATATTGCTCACCGGGTGTAAAAGATGATACATCCACGATTAGTCCTTGCGTGTAGTCGTAAAACTTCCCGGGTGTTTCTGCGAGTGTATGGATACGAGGCATGCGTAAGTATCGTGTGAACCCGGAAGTGAATACTTTAGTAATGGTAAAAAACGGACTCAAGGATGTTCGGTGATGTAATGCCGAGGTAAACAACGGACTATAGGTAAACAGTGAATGCTCAAATGCATTGTAAATTAAACAATAAAACAATAAAACATTAAGGAGAACAGTAAATGAAATACAGTGCATGAAAATGAAATAAGGTGAAATTAAAGTAAAATTGAACGTGGAGACCAAGATATCTTGGGCATGGTGTGATTCCCAGATACGAGATGTATGTTGGGAAATGTAGTCCACTCTATGTATCAGTCAGATTGAGGGTGACCACAGTCTCACGTGCAATGTTTATGAGAACGTTATAAGAAACAACTTAAATCCAAACGTTCGTTAAGGCCCTTCGGGTTGACGGTGTTCAGTAGGTTTATCCAAAACACTTCTCTTTGTAGAAGGTATTGTGTGTTATCTCTTCCTGGGAGAGTTGGTACCTTTTCAAGTATCGTGAATTTCAGCTGACTTACATTGTGAGACATGTTATTAAAGTGAACTGCAACTGATGATTTGGGATTCCTCAACCGAATATTGCTTTTATGTTCATTCAAGCGTATTTTGATTTTGCGTTCCGTTTTACCAACGTATGCTTGTCCGCATGGGCATTTTAGCATGTATACTACATTGGAACTGTCACATGTGGCCGTCACTCTCAACTTTATGGGTGTTCCTTTTGATGGGTGAAGAATTTGATTTCCTTTGATGATTGCGTTGCAGTTTCCACAGTTCATACATGGGAGAGTCCCCCTGTGTGCGTTTTTTTTGTTGTTATCCTCTGTTTTTTTATTAAGTATTTCCTTAAGGTTGCGTGTGCGCAGGTAAGCAAACCTGGGTGATTGACTGAAAATCCCTTTAAAATCATCTTCAAGTGTTAGAAGTGACCAGTGCCTAAGGATAGATTTTTTGATGCTCATACTTCGGGTGGAAAATTTGGATATGAAAGTCATACGTGGCTTTTCGTTGCTAGTGAGTTTGGGTGATAATAAGTTCTCCCTTTTCACTTCGTCAACCCTGTTACCAGCTTCCCGCAGGATATTTTCCGGGTAGCCCCTTTCTCTAAATTTCTCATGGGTGACGAATTTACTGTTCTGATAAGCACTTTCTGTGGAAGAGATCCTTTTAATTCGTAATAACTGAGAGAATGGTAAATGTTTTTTCAGGGTTGGTTGATGAAAACTCCTGTGATGTAACAGATTATTGCGATCTGTATCTTTGGTGTAAACACTGGTGTGTAGTTGTCCATCCTGAATTTTGATGAGCACGTCCAAGAAAGTAATCTCGGTTTTGTGAATGTGAGAAGTAAAACCTATTCTCTCGTTAATAAGGTCTAGTTTTGCTATGGTGGAGGTTAGATCTTCTTCTGTGCCTTTCCACAGGACAAAGATGTCATCAATGTATCTCTTATATAGAATAAGATGATCCTTCCAACGGTCTTGGTTCAGTATGTTGTCAAGTTAAAATCTGTGCATAAAAATATTTGCGTACGCCGGAGCGGCGCAATTTCTCATGCTGGTGCCAGAGGATTGAACAAAAAATTCATTTCGCCATTTGAAGTAACTATGAAAAAGGGTAAAATGAAGAAGTTCCATCAATTTTTTTTTTAGGTTTTCATCTTTGTCTGTGTGAATTAAAAATGACTCCACTGCTTCCATACCCAGGTTGTGGGGTATGGAGGTGTAAAGTGATTTTACATCGATGGTACATAGAATCATTTCATCGGTGAAATTAGGATTGAGGTCTTTGAGAATGTTTAGAAAGTGAGTTGTGTCCTTTATGTACGTGGTCATATTTTGAACGATGGGTTGTAAATGTCTGTCCAGGTATTTTCCCACGGGTTCGTGAATGGTATTGATAGTAGAAACGATAGGTCTAAATGGCGGTTTGGTAGGATGTTTGTGGATTTTGGGAATCATATATATGTATGGAATGGCCGGGTTTTGTTTGATCAAATAATCCTTTTCCTTTTGGGTAATTGTACCTAGTTCCAATGCTTTATCTATGATGTTGACAAGTATCTTGGAGAATTGGTAAATAGGATCGATTGATAGTTTCATGTAAGTGTTGTCGTCATTTACATGTGTGTCCACATTCTCGAGGTAAAAGGCAGTATCCAGAATTACTAGGGCGCCTCCTTTATCAGCTTGACGGATGGTTATTTGATTCTTTTGTGCTACTTGTTCTAAGGCGGTCCTTTCTTTCTGGGTGAAGTTGTTACCTTTGGATCGGGGATGTCGAAAAATGGTTTGTAGGTCTCTTAGAACTACTTTTTCAAAAGCGTCTAGAACTTTGTGGCTGATTGGTGCTATATATTTACTTTTGTTGCGTAGTCCCAAGAGAGTATCTCTCCTTTGCTCCTCTGGTTTATCAATAATATTCTCGAAAAAATGCCTCAGTCGTAATACCCTTAAGAATTTGTATATACTGATGTGTGTTTCCAGTAAATTGGAATGGTACGTTGGTACGTAAGACGTTCCCTTTTGTAATGTGTTCATTTGGAAATCCGTTAACTTTTCTTTTGAGATATTGATTACAAGAGTTTTTGACTCCTCGTGTTTTTTGCTACTGGTTCCGTCATGGTTTTTGTGTGACTTGCCCCTCCTGGTTCTTCGCTTGGTGCAAAGCCTCTCTCTAAAAAAGGCTGGCTTGTTCTTGGTGGTAATGCCGATGTTGATGGTGTTTCGGAAATAAGTCTAGAGTTATCTCTAGGTGTTGTAACAGTAACTGGGGCTTGTTTATTTCTATGTTGAGAGTCATCTGAAGATGATGTATCGTACTCGGAAGGTCTTCCGGTATTTGGTCTTTGTTGTCTTCGGCGTGCATATATTTCCGCCCAGTTGTACACTTCTCCCATTTTGTAATCAATAGTGTCTCTTTTGAATTTGTGGATTTTACGATCATTGATTTCTTTAGTATAAGTGTCTAGTTGAGTATTAATATCTTGTAAGGCTGCGTCCCAGTCTTCTTTGTTCATGACTTTAGTGAGGTCTTCCTTTAGTAAGGTGACTTCTTTGTTCAGCTCTTCAAGTAATTTGGACAATTCCTCTATTATCAGTAGGATTAGGTCAAGGGAGCATTTGTTGAGTATTGCATGCCATCTTTCGGTGAATCGTATGTTGTTTTGCACAGGGTAGATTTTAAGGAAATTCGCAATCCGCGTGGTATGCGTTGAACTCTGTGGTATTTGATAAGGGTACTTGCATGTAATCGTTGGTTAATGGCTCGTTTAGACATATATAATAACTGTTTGAGATTGGCTTGAGTGGATCCGGTACTTGTCGTAGTGCTGTCTATTTCCTCTATAAGAGAGTAGATGCGTTGCGTTTCATCATTAGTATAACAATAGGTTTCTGCACGTTGTTCAGTTAAGTTCATTATGTCTTCAAATGACATCTTAATGTTGGGTGCGAGATTCCGTCTACTCAGGAAATCATGAGAAATGAGAACTCCAAATGGATATGGGGATCTCGCACACCCTGTAATCCAGTAAACCTGAAGTAATCAAGTCGTAGGTGCTGATTGGTGAATCCCCCTGAGTATAAGGGATGGTTTAAATGTTTGAATTGCGCTGCTCCCACTGGGGATGGCGTCTCCAATAGCACTCTGAGTAATTTTCAATAAAATTCCACGTGTGTGAATAATTTCAAGTATGATTTTATTCTGGTATTTAGTTATTATCCATATTTATTTATTCGACGTGTATATTACTTATTCCCAGTAATATTAGTCAATTCGATTTATATACATTGCCCAATGCATTTCGGGCTTGGCCCTTCATCAGGGGCTTTGATCTGTGAATAAAAAGGAAATATTCAGCACGAAGTACGGGATACATGACTCTCAGTAAAGTGGTATTACCACTGTTAAATCTCATTTCATGCGTGGATGGTAAAATATAAATCTATAAGAGCCGTTGCCGCCCATAATTGGAGACCTGTGTTGTTTGAAAACTCTTGGTGTTAGAAGAATGATGGTGATCAGGAGATAAAATAAGATAACCATGGTGCCGGAAAACGTAACTGGTGATAGAGTGCATGTGCTAATAGGTGGATACCGACAACATAAGGTTGAACGGAACCAATGTGGCGACGATTCATGCTGGTCGTAGGATGGTTTGTGTTGACGTGAGGAGAAAAAAAGAAGAAAGAGCCGTGAATTAAACAGTCCGTGCGGTTATAAAGAAATCAACGAAGTGTTAGCAAAAATGTTAAGAGATGAATGGGCACTTACTAAGCGTAATCTTCGGCTTCAATAAGCTTTCTATGATGAAAAAATGAAGCGAAACATACTTTCGGTCAGAGTTGTGTAATTAACCGGAGGGATATTATGAGTGCTCAGTTAGTTGGGATATTGCTCACCGAGTGTAAAAGATGATACATCCACGATTAGTCCTTGCGTGTAGTCGTTCAAACTTCCCGGGTGTTTCTGCGAGTGTATGGATACGAGGCATGCGTAAGTATCGTGTGAACCCGGAAGTGAATACTTTAGTAATGGTAAAAAACGGACTCAAGGATGTTCGGTGATGTAATGCCGAGGTAAACAACGGACTATAGGTAAACAGTGAACGCTCAAATGCATTGTAAATTAAACAATAAAACAATAAAACATTAAGGAGAACAGTAAATAAAATACAGTGCATGAAAATGAAATAAGGTGAAATTAAAGTAAAATTGAACGTGGAGACCAAGATATCTTGGGCATGGTGTGATTCCCAGATACGAGATGTATGTTGGGAAATGTAGTCCACTCTATGTATCAGTCAGATTGAGGGTGACCACAGTCTCACGTGCAATGTTTATGAGAACGTTATAAGAAACAACTTAAATCCAAACTTTCGTTAAGGCCCTTCGGGTTGACGGTGTTCAGTAGGTTTATCCCAAAAACTTCTCTTTGTAGAAGGTATTGTGTGTTATCTCTTCCTGGGAGAGTTGGTACCTTTTCAAGTATCATGAGTTTCAGCTGACTTACATTGCGAGACATGTTATTAAAGTGAACTGCAACTGATAATTTGGGATTCCTCAACCGAATATTGCTTTTATGTTCATTCAAGCGTATTTTGATTTTGCGTTCCGTTTTGCCAACGTATGCTTGTCCGCATGGGCATTTTAGCATGTATACTACATTGGAACTGTCACATGTGGCCGTCACTCTCAACTTTATGGGTGTTCCTTTTGATGGGTGGAGAATTTGATTTCCATTGATGATTGCGTTGCAGTTTCCACAGTTCATACATCTGAGAGTCCCCCTGTGTGCGTTTTTGTTGTTGTTATCCTCTGTTTTTTTATTAAGTATTTCCTTAAGGTTGCGTGTGCCCAGGTAAGCAAACCTGGGTGATTGACTGAAAATCCCTTTAAAATCATCTTCAAGTGTTAGAAGTGACCAGTGCCTAAGGATAGATTTTTTGATGCTCATACTTCGGGTGGAAAATTTGGATATGAAAGTCATACGTGGCTTTTCGTTGCTTGATTCTTGAAAAGGTACCAACTCTCCCAGGAAGAGATAACACACAATACCTTCTACAAAGAGAAGTGTTTTGGATAAACCTACTGAACACCGTCAACCCGAAGGGCCTTAACGAACGTTTGGATTTAAGTTGTTTCTTATAACGTTCTCATAAACATTGCACGTGAGACTGTGGTCACCCTCAATCTGACTGATACATAGAGTGGACTACATTTCCCAACATACATCTCGTATCTGGGAATCACACCATGCCCAAGATATCTTGGTCTCCACGTTCAATTTTACTTTAATTTCACCTTATTTCATTTTCATGCACTGTATTTCATTTACTGTTCTCCTTTAAGGGTGGGCGTAGTTCGCGAAGTAATGCTTCGCGAAGCTACGCAAAGTGCAGTTCGCGCTACGCAAGCTTCGCGTAGCACTACGCGAACTGCGTAGCGCACTGTTCGCAATGATTGCACAGTGCCGGATGCTTGTCCGCACTGTGCAATCATTGAAAACGGCAACTTGCACAGTGCGAGCTGTCTTTTACTGCCGCTCGAGTAGATTTTTACTCGAGCGGCAGCTTTCTCAACGCGGACTGGTAGTTTCTCATCGCGAGCGGTCGCAAGCATACGCGACCACTCGCAATGAGAAACCTGACCTCCCGCGTTGAGAATCTCGCCGGGAGGTTTATTTTCCACGCTCGCGATCGGCAACTTGATGTTGCTGATCGCGAACGAGGAAAAAGTCTCGCCGGGATGTCATTTTGCTTGCTCGCGGTCGCCAACTTGACGTTGAGGACCGCGAGCAAGCAAAAATGACCGCGGCACTACGCTACGCTACGCTACGCGTGTTCGCACTGTGCTACGTGCAATTCGCGTTGTGCGAAGTAGCGCAAACTTCGCAAACTACGCGAGCGTAGCGTAGCACTTCGCCCAGGGTTATTCTCCTTAATGTTTTATTGTTTTATTGTTTAATTTACAATGCATTTGAGCGTTCACTGTTTACCTATAGTCCGTTGTTTACCTCGGCATTACATCACCGAACATCCTTGAGTCCGTTTTTTACCATTACTAAAGTATTCACTTCCGGGTTCACACGATACTTACGCATGCCTCGTATCCATACACTCGCAGAAACACCCGGGAAGTTTGAACGACTACACGCAAGGACTAATCGTGGATGTATCATCTTTTACACTCGGTGAGCAATATCCCAACTAACTGAGCACTCATAATATCCCTCCGGTTAATTACACGACTCTGACCGAAAGTATGTTTCGCTTCATTTTTTCATCATAGAAAGCTTATTGAAGCCGAAGATTACGCTTAGTAAGTGCCCATTCATCTCTTAACATTTTTGCTAACACTTCGTTGATTTCTTTATAACCGCACGGACTGTTTAATTCACGGCTCTTTCTTCTTTTTTTCTCCTCACATCAACACAAACCATCCTACGACCAGCATGAATCGTCGCCACATTGGTTCCGTTCAACCTTATGTTGTCGGTATCCACCTATTAGCACATGCACTCTATCACCAGTTACGTTTTCCGGCACCATGGTTATCTTATTTTATCTCCTGATCACCATCATTCTTCTAACACCAAGAGTTTTCAAACAACACAGGTCTCCAATTATGGGTGGCAACGGCTCTTATAGATTTATATTTTACCATCCACGCATGAAATGAGATTTAACAGTGGTAATACCACTTTACTGAGAGTCATGTATCCCGTACTTCGTGCTGAATATTTCCTTTTTATTCACAGATCAAAGCCCCTGATGAAGGGCCAAGCCCGAAATGCATTGGGCAATGTATATAAATCGAATTGACTAATATTACTGGGAATAAGTAATATACACGTCGAATAAATAAATATGGATAATGACTAAATACCAGAATAAAATCATACTTGAAATTATTCACACACGTGGAATTTTATTGAAAATTACTCAGAGTGCTATTGGAGACGCCATCCCCAGTGGGAGCAGCGCAATTCAAACATTTAAACCATCCCTTATACTCAGGGGGGATTCAC
Source organism: Calotriton arnoldi (assembly GCA_963921515.1). NCBI lineage: Eukaryota > Metazoa > Chordata > Amphibia > Caudata > Salamandridae > Calotriton > Calotriton arnoldi. The sequence continues at coordinate 365,547 of CAWUFW010013584.1, read as the reverse complement.
CAATCAGCACCTACGACTTGATTACTTCAGGTTTACTGGATTACAGGGTGTGCGAGATCCCCATATCCATTTGGAGTTCTCATTTCTCATGATTTCCTGAGTAGACGGAATCTCGCACCCAACATTAAGATGTCATTTGAAGACATAATGAACTTAACTGAACAACGTGCAGAAACCTATTGTTATACTAATGATGAAACGCAACGCATCTACTCTCTTATAGAGGAAATAGACAGCACTACGACAAGTACCGGATCCACTCAAGCCAATCTCAAACAGTTATTATATATGTCTAAACGAGCCATTAACCAACGATTACATGCAAGTACCCTTATCAAATACCACAGAGTTCAACGCATACCACGCGGATTGCGAATTTCCTTAAAATCTACCCTGTGCAAAACAACATACGATTCACCGAAAGATGGCATGCAATACTCAACAAATGCTCCCTTGACCTAATCCTACTGATAATAGAGGAATTGTCCAAATTACTTGAAGAGCTGAACAAAGAAGTCACCTTACTAAAGGAAGACCTCACTAAAGTCATGAACAAAGAAGACTGGGACGCAGCCTTACAAGATATTAATACTCAACTAGACACTTATACTAAAGAAATCAATGATCGTAAAATCCGCAAATTCAAAAGAGACACTATTGATTACAAAATGGGAGAAGTGTACAACTGGGCGAAAATATATGCACGCCGAAGACAACAAAGACCAAATACCGGAAGACCTTCCGAGTACGATACATCATCTTCAGATGACTCTCAACATAGAAATAAACAAGCCCCAGTTACTGTTACAACACCTAGAGATAACTCTAGACTTATTTCCGAAACACCATCAACATCGGCATTACCACCAAGAACAAGCCAGCCTTTTTTAGAGAGAGGCTTTGCACCAAGCGAAGAACCAGGAGGGGCAAGTCACACAAAAACCATGACGGAACCAGTAGCAAAAAACACGAGGAGTCAAAAACTCTCGTAATCAATATCTCAAAAGAAAAGTTAACGGATTTCCAAATGAACACATTACAAAAGGGAACGTCTTACGTACCAACGTACCATTCCAATTTACTGGAAACACACATCAGTATATACAAATTCTTAAGGGTATTACGACTGAGGCATTTTTCGAGAATATTATTGATAAACCAGAGGAGCAAAGGAGAGATACTCTCTTGGGACTACGCAACAAAAGTAAATATATAGCACCAATCAGCCACAAAGTTCTAGACGCTTTTGAAAAAGTAGTTCTAAGAGACCTACAAACCATTTTTTAACATCCCCGATCCAAAGGTAACAACTTCACCCAGAAAGAAAGGACCGCCTTAGAACAAGTAGCACAAAAGAATCAAATAACCATCCGTCAAGCTGATAAAGGAGGCGCCCTAGTAATTCTGGATACTGCCTTTTACCTCAAGAATGTGGACACACATGTAAATGAAGACAACACTTACATGAAACTATCAATCGATCCTATTTACCAATTCTCCAAGATACTTGTCAACATCATAGATAAAGCATTGGAACTAGGTACAATTACCCAAAAGGAAAAGGATTATTTGATCAAACAAAACCCGGCCATTCCATACATATATATGATTCCCAAAATCCACAAACATCCTACCAAACCGCCATTTAGACCTATCGTTTCTACTATCAATACCATTCACGAACCCGTGGGAAAATACCTGGACAGACATTTACAACCCATCGTTCAAAATATGACCACGTACATAAAGGACACAACTCACTTTCTAAACATTCTCAAAGACCTCAATCCTAATTTCACCGATGAAATGATTCTATGTACCATCGATGTAAAATCACTTTACACCTCCATACCCCACAACCTGGGTATGGAAGCAGTGGAGTCATTTTTAATTCACACAGACAAAGATGAAAACCTAAAAAAAAATTGATGGAACTTCTTCATTTTACCCTTTTTCATAATTACTTCAAATGGCGAAATTAATTTTTTGTTCAATCCTCTGGCACCAGCATGGGAAATTGCGCCGCTCCGGCGTACGCAAATATTTTTATGCACAGATTTGAACTTGACAACATACTGAACCAAGACCGTTGGAAGGATCATCTTATTCTATATAAGAGATACATTGATGACATCTTTGTCCTGTGGAAAGGCACAGAAGAAGATCTAACCTCCGCCATAGCAAAACTAGACCTTATTAACGAGAGAATAGGTTTTACTTCTCACATTCACAAAACCGAGATTACTTTCTTGGACGTGCTCATCAAAATTCAGGATGGACAACTACACACCAGTGTTTACACCAAAGATACAGATCGCAATAATCTGTTACATCACAGGAGTTTTCATCAACCAACCCTGAAAAAACATTTACCATTCTCTCAGTTATTACGAATTAAAAGGATCTCTTCCACAGAAAGTGCTTATCAGAACAGTAAATTCGTCACCCATGAGAAATTTAGAGAAAGGGGCTACCCGGAAAATATCCTGCAGGAAGCTGGTAACAGGGTTGACGAAGTGAAAAGGGAGAACTTATTGTCACCCAAACTCACTAGCAACGAAAAGCCACGTATGACTTTCATATCCAAATTTTCCACCCGAAGTATGAGCATCAAAAAATCTATCCTTAGGCACTGGTCACTTCTAACACTTGAAGATGATTTTAAAGGGATTTTCAGTCAATCACCCAGGTTTGCTTACCTGCGCACACGCAACCTTAAGGAAATACTTAATAAAAAAACAGAGGATAACAACAAAAAAACCGCACACAGGGGGACTCTCCCATGTATGAACTGTGGAAACTGCAACGCAATCATCAAAGGAAATCAAATTCTTCACCCATCAAAAGGAACACCCATAAAGTTGAGAGTGACGGCCACATGTGACAGTTCCAATGTAGTATACATGCTAAAATGCCCATGCGGACAAGCATACGTTGGCAAAACGGAACGCAAAATCAAAATACGCTTGAATGAACATAAAAGCAATATTCGGTTGAGGAATCCCAAATCATCAGTTGCAGTTCACTTTAATAACATGTCTCACAATGTAAGTCAGCTGAAATTCACGATACTTGAAAAGGTACCAACTCTCCCAGGAAGAGATAACACACAATATCTTCTACAAAGAGAAGTGTTTTGGATAAACCTACTGAACACCGTCAACCCGAAGGGCCTTAACGAACGTTTGGATTTAAGTTGTTTCTTATAACGTTCTCATAAACATTGCATGTGAGACTGTGGTCACCCTCAATCTGACTGATACATAGAGTGGACTACATTTCCCAAAATACATCTCGTATCTGGGAATCACACCATGCCCAAGATATCTTGGTCTCCACGTTCAATTTTACTTTAATTTCACCTTATTTCATTTTCATGCACTGTATTTCATTTACTGTTCTCCTTAATGTTTTATTGTTTTATTGTTTAATTTACAATGCATTTGAGCGTTCACTGTTTACCTATAGTCCGTTGTTTACCTCGGCATTACATCACCGAACATCCTTGAGTCCGTTTTTACCATTACTAAAGTATTCACTTCCGGGTTCACACGATACTTACGCATGCCTCGTATCCATACACTCGCAGAAACACCCGGGAAGTTTGAACGACTACACGCAAGGACTAATCGTGGATGTATCATCTTTTAGACCCGGTGAGCAATATCCCAACTAACTGAGCACTCATAATATCCCTCCGGTTAATTACACGACTCTGACCGAAAGTATGTTTCGCTTCATTTTTTCATCATAGAAAGCTTATTGAAGCCGAAGATTACGCTTAGTAAGTGCCCATTCATCTCAACATTTTTGCTAACACTTCGTTGATTTCTTTATAACCGCACGGACTGTTTAATTCACGGTTCTTTCTTCTTTTTTTCTCCTCACGTCAACACAAACCATCCTACGACCAGCATGAATCGTCACCACATTGGTTCCGTTCAACCTTATGTTGTCGTTATCCACCTATTAGCACATGCACTCTATCACCAGTTACGTTTTCCGGCACCATGGTTATCTTATTTTATGTCCTGATCACCATCATTCTTCTAACACCAAGAGTTTTCAAACAACACAGGTCTCCAATTATGGGCGGCAACGGCTCTTATAGATTTATATTTTACCATCCACGCATGAAATGAGATTTAACAGTGGTAATACCACTTTACTGAGAGTCATGTATCCCGTACTTCGTGCTGAATATTACCTTTTTATTCACAGATCAAAGCCCCTGATGAAGGGCCAAGCCCGAAATGCATTGGGCAATGTATATAAATCGAATTGACTAATATTACTGGGAATAAGTAATATACACGTCGAATAAATAAATATGGATAATAACTAAATACCAGAATAAAATCATACTTGAAATTATTCACACACGTGGAATTTTATTGAAAATTACTCAGAGTGCTATTGGAGACGCCATCCCCAGTGGGAGCAGCGCAATTCAAACATTTAAACCATCCCTTATACTCAGGGGGGATTCACCAATCAGCACCTACGACTTGATTACTTCAGGTTTACTGGATTACAGGGTGTGCGAGATCCCCATATCCATTTGGAATTCTCATACCTTTTACTTACACAGAACCCTGCCCTTAAGGCTACCTAGGGCCTACCTTAGGGGTGACTTATGTGTAATAAAGGGGAGTGTAAGGCTTGGCAAGTGGTTTTAAATGCTAAGTTGAAGTGTCAGTAAACTGCACACACAGGCCTTGCGATGGCAGGCCTGAGACTAGTTTGAAAGGCTACTTGTGTGTGTGGCACAACCAGTGCTGTAGGCCCACTTTCGTACATTTCATACTTTCTCAGTAAAACACTGCATTTGTTGGATAACATAAATGTCAAAACTGTGCAAGACTGATTCTACGCACACCATCAGGATATGTTGGCCTTAGTCCTGCTAGTTCACAGTGCACCATCTGTACCCCCAACTTGGCAAAGTGACAGGTGAAATGTGCAACCTCAGAACATGACAACCCTGACTCCCCAAGGTAATCGTAGAAACAGATCTAAACCCCTTTTGTCTGGTAACTCATGCATACCCAAGTAGCTACAAAAGAAATACACAACACGGCATTTCTATATTTATTGAAGCATTATAATTCTAGTGTAAAATACACTAAGAAGAAGATAAACAATTCAACCATTGTGCTGGTACATAGGATATATGCTCACATAAAAGTACTGGTATATTCTGTGCTCCTACCTAGTGCTACCTATCATAGAGTGCTTAAGGTAGGTGAATCTGTCAGAATCCCTGTAGGTTGATATAACTGCACTGTTACCTGTGGGTAAGTGTCATCAGGGGAGCCCGTCTTGGTGGTGAGCAGGGCCTCCTCCCTTGCAGGAGGTAAACAGGAATCCGATGGGCTGGAATTCCGACATGTGCGCGACCTCACCATTGTCAGCAAAATGCTCCTCTGCCTTAACAAAGGAGTGATGTTGCTTATATAATAAACTGCACTTATGCAATCATGCCGAAGGCCCAGTCAGGCCGCTATGATTGATTCTTTTGCGATAGCTCAGTCCCTGAGCGGACAATAACAAACAACAGCATTTTGCGTAGTGAACTTAGCCCTTGTACAGAATGTTCAAGGAACTAGATAGTATCCCTATGAAGAAGTGTAAATGTAAGGAAAGCAATTTCAGAGAATATCATCCTACACAGGCAAGCAAACCAATGTGTGTCAAATGTCAGCATTTAAGAAAAGACGGTAACTTTAAAACGTGAGCATGTAAAATGGTGGTGTACCTACTCAAGCCTAAATATGACCAAATGACACCGCTAGTAGCATTTAGATTACAGGCCCTGGGTCTATGGTATACCACTTTACAAGGAACTTATAAGTAAACTAAATATGCCAATCATGTATATACAATGTCACCTTGTTAAGGGGAGAAACACATACACTTTAGCACTGGTTAGCAGTGGTAAAGTGCTCAGAGTCCAATGGCCAACAAAAAGATGCATCAAAAAGAGGAAGTAAGCAGGCAAAAAGTTTGGGGGAAGACCACCCTAACAACAGCAGGTCTAACATGCGTATCCCCCCTGCTGAAAGTGGTGAGTTATACCCAACCTCTAGCTAGCTCGCATCACAAAGTCTTGCAAAAGTCTTGTCTTAGCTCAGATGTCCCCCTAAGGGAATTTCATAAGCTAGCTCCAGTAGAAAGGTCCAGTAGCACTGGGGGACCACCAGGGCCCATGTTGTCCCATGCACAGGATCCTTCTTAGGCTCACTGTAAAGGAGGTTGTCTCCCAGTAAATGTGATGATCACCTGTTGCTTGGGCTTGAGCCTGTCGCCTCAGTCGTGACACTCCTTGGTGGGTCCTCCTTCTACATGCCATCCAGCAAGTGCAGACAGGTCACCAAGGGAAGCAATGCCCTTATCAGTGGACTCTGGAGCAGCCACCGCAAGTGCCCCATCCATCTCACTGGGAGTACATTCAGGGGCTGGTTTTCCATGCCCTTCTTAGCAGCTGGCTGGGCCGTTGTTCCAGACTCCATCCCTTTTTGACTCCTATTCTGGGCAGCCATGGGCCTTGTCGTAGCACAGATCCAGTCAGGTAACTCCAACATCTCCTCAAGATCCTTGAGCTCCCCTTTCTTCCAGGTAGTGTGCTCAAGGTCATTACCCAAGAAACAGTCCACAGGCATGGCAAGGCTCACAGCAACCTTCAGAAGACCTGCACCCCCTACTCAAATGGAACAAGGGTCTCTGAATAGTGACCCTCTCTGATGTCAGCCACCACAACTTGGTGGAATGCATTGGGGATCACCTGCTCTGGAGACACCAGCTGACTCCTTACCATACTCATGCTGGCACCTGTGCCCCTCAAAGCCTCAACACCATGCCCACTGATGGTGACCCTTTGCCTATACTTTGTAGTATTTGAGGGCACATGGATCTTAGGAACCATCTCACTGTCACAGAGGGACAGTAGGGTAAACCCACTAAACTCTCCCCCATTAAATGGGCCAAACTCCTCCCCCAGCACTACGCTAGTTACTCCAGGAATCTTTCCTCCAGTGGGAGGTGGTGCTCTTTTTGGACACTTGGGATGCCCTTTGTAGTGTCCATACTCAAAGAGCTCATAGCACTTGGGAGTCTTTTTCCGCTGACTTCTGTCAGGGTAGTTTTTCTTCTGGTGGCCAGATAGGGAATGGAATGAGAACCAGACCCATTTCCCTGTGAGTTGTTTTGGGGGACTTTAGAGAACTCAGGGCCTGACAACAGTGATGGATATCCTGTGAGCTGAAATCAAAACACCATTATTTCCAATAGAATTTAGATTTTGGTGGATGGAATATCCATCACCGTTGAGCCGGAGTAACCTGTCCGCCGAAATCTAAATCAGGTCCTCTGTCTTTTTATCTCCACCCTCCTTCTTCTGGGGGGAACCCTGACCACCTTGTGCGAGTCCACCCCCGCACCCCTCCCAGATTCCTTTTTGGACATTCTGGTGCTGACCCAGATGCCCACCTCCTCAGCAAGTTTCCTGGGGTCAATTAACATGCTATCAACTAGGTGTTGCCGCAAATCTGTAAAACTAATCTCAAGCATGTGCTCCTTTAAAATTAAGTTGTATAGCCCTGAATAATCATCAACCTTGCTGCCTCCCACGTAGCCCTTCAGTGTCTTGCTGGCATAATCCAGGAAATCCACCCATGTTTGTGATGAGATTTTGTGGCATCCCTTGAATCTGAGCCTATACCTCTCAAGGGTCAGTTGAAACTTACTGACTAGGATGGCCTTCATAGCAGTGTAGCATGTCTGGTTCTCTACCTCTAGTGTAAGGTGTGAGTCCCTCCCCACTATGGGCATATATCTCCAGAAACTACAACCCCAGTACACCTCTGGGACCTTGTGCACTCTCAGAGCCACTTCATAGGCTGCAAAACATTTATCTATGTCATCCCCCTCCACATAACTGGGCACCAAATCCTTGGGTATCTGGACTCTGGCCTCACCAGTGGACACTGCTGGTATGCTGCCACCATTGCTGTTGCTGGACCCCACTTGTAGGGCTCCTATGTCCAGCTCTCTCATGCTGAGCTCATGGGCCATTTTTCTTTCTTCCATGGCCAGCTTTTTCTCCTCAAGAGACGGCTCCTTCTCCAATTTTGCAAGGGCCTGCTCTTTGTCTAATTTGGCAAGATCCAGTTTTAGGTTCCTCTTCTCCCTGCTGTCTGCCAGCTCCTCTGGGAACAGGTTTCTTGAAGACACACAGCTGCCTCGTCTGCAGCGGATTCCAGTCCTAAGAGAATGTTACCCCCCCCATCTCAGCAGGCTGCATGACAAGACCTCTTATCAAAAAACAAAATTCCCTTATGTGTCGAGTTTACTTCAAATAGTATGCACTGGACCAAATCAATATTAAATGTCTTAACAAGTCTATTTAGGAAAAATAAAATTATATTTCATACATTACAAAAAACTGTTTTTAATTGCAATATTTAAAACTTCTTTAAAACCAACATAGTAATACATCTATTATTCACAATGCATATTAATCACAATTCTTCATAAAACAATACAATTGTCTAATTCCCACATCAATAATGTAAACATAAAGGGAAAATATCAAAAGACAATATGTCAATACATTGAAAAAATATTGTCTAAAACAATGTGTCAAAAACAATGTGTCGACGCGGCGTTTTGTTGTGTCTTTTTATTTTCTTGTCACCTTCTTCAGGACTTATATATATTTCACAATTTTTTCATGAATTTCATAAGAATCAAACAATACATCTAAGAATGAAGAATAAAATACAATTAGAATAGATTCTTTTTTTTATATAAGATAGACTCGTTTGGTTCAGTGCAACCTACATTTGAATATAATGGTTATAGTTTATGGTTATACAATTATTTAGACCTGGTTGGTACTTAATTCAAACCTAAGTCACTGCAATTGCTTTCCATTAAATTTAGAGTTACAGTATAATGAAAAGATATAGAATCTCACCTCAGTTTATATTAACAGGGAGATTTTTAAGTGTGCAGACCTTTTTTAAATCTCGTTGCACTATTTCAGGGCTCTTTATTCACTTCCATTATCATCTTTGTGGTATCCTAAAAATAATGGACCTGTTATTGGTATCATCTTATTAAGAAATCATGAACATGATCTAAAGCCCATTCCCATGACTTACTTGAAAAAAGCGGGATTCTTTCTGACTAGGTGAAAACACCTGAGATGCAATTTCCAATGGTTGTTTACCTATTAAGGATGTATTTAAATTTTTATTATCCGAGCATTACTGTATATCAGTTTTATTAAACACAGGCATAATTTTGTGCTGCTTCGATAAACTTATCCTTAGTTTTCATCTTTATTTTACTCCTGTTCCAATTGAGGAGGTGGTTTAGTTAATCATATGTAATCCTTTCTTTGTCTATTAATTGTAATTTTGGAGCCAAACTTTTTCAATTGATCCGGCCCAATTTGCTGTATAGGGAGCAAACTAAAATAGTGCGTCGCAATATTTTGGGAGATCTATTGCATCTGTTACGATGTATCAAGACTTCCTATTATTTAAAATATTATTAATTCCGATTTTCTTCATTACAGGGAACACTTCATTATTTATTGACTATTGAGTATAATGAATCCTACTCAACTAATGTGCACCTGTCATCACTCAGCATAATCACAATTATAATCGCTTAACGATTCTATCGGGTGATTTATACTGCAAGGGCCTCCTAGGTGATTTATATAACGAGGGCCTCATGCACATTACCCTCCGCCAATTTACAATGCGACAATGTGCACTATCTAGTGCCTTATTTTTGAGTCTTAGCATTACACCCATATTATCAAATTGATTAAAAAATACTTATAGAAATACAGGAGCCTTATGCACATTACCTACCGCCAGTATACAATACAACGGTGTGCAATATCTAATGCCTTTATTCTTGGGTCTTCACATTTAACCCGTATTCTAGCATTGACTCAAGGGTACTAATAAAAGTACGGATCATCTTTTTATCTACGATCTACTTTTAAAATTAAGTATCTAAACATTACTTTTGGTCCGTAGCCTCCCCGCACCGCTTACCTCCTCATCTAGTCAACAGCGGGTCAAGTTGCCGGTTCTCTGGTTCCGTTTGTGAAACCTGCTTTGAGGAAGTCCCTTTTATAATACTTCCGGGTTAATTCACGTGCAAATGCGTATGCGGTGGCCATTTTAAGGTCAGGCTTATCTATTTCCACTAATTGCCGATATTACGACCATTGGAATAAAACTGGATTTTTTTGTCACACCTAATCAAGAATATTAATTACTTTAACATTAGTTCCGGGTTACCTGATGTAATTACTCTTATTCAGCCTATCTATGAAGTATGTCACTTATGTTTATGACCGACATACATCTCCGTATGCGGCCGCCATAATGGGACCAGCCTTGCCACTTTGTCCATCCTTGGTATTAAATGTCACAGGGGTTACATAAAAGTGTATATTGACCTCATTTTACTATTCATCTTAGACTTAAAATCATCTGCCTGTACATTTTATCAGTACGATGTTTTCTGTGCAACCTTGATATATCCAGCGTACAGTTACGTGCACAGACGCCATGAAGGAACACAGCATTGTCTCTTTGTCCATTATTAGTGTATCGTGTCATCGAAATTATATCAAAATGTATACTGACCTTAAAACAATGGATCTAATAATCCTCTCTATACTTACAGGACAGAAAAGCATGTTTGTCAATTATAAAGGAAATATTACTATTAATCTTGACTTAAACACATCTGGCTGTGCATCATATCAATGCGATGTTTTATATAAGAACATGATGTGTCCAGAAGGATATATTCTATCTGATATTTCTGGTATTATTCATGATATTTGTAAGAAAATATGATTGCTCGTATATCCCCTCCACTGCCGTAATGATATTCCCTACTGACAATAAGGGGTAGTGTTGAGTCCTTCCGAATTTTATTTCTATTACAGCATGTTGATAGTTCTGTTCTACTGACATGTCTTATCATTTTATTAGCCAATCAATCTTTCTCATTCTTCTCTGCTAAGGCCCTCGCTGTACATATTAAATTTAGACATGTAATATTATCTCTTTGTTTTCTCTTTCTGTCTATGTTACCGCCTCGTATGGATCCTTTCACTTTTTCTAGAATAAACCATTTCAGATCCTGTTCATCATGGTTTTTTTCTGACCAATGTTCTACTAATGGGGCATTCTTTTTTCTTGTTCTCAAGGCTGATCTATGCTCATTGACTCTAGCTCTCATTTCTCGGCCTGTTTCCCGTACGTATCCTTTTTGACAGGGACAGACGATAAAATAAATGACAATTTTTGTCCTGCAATTCACCATCTCATTGATCCAGTGGCGTATCCCATTTAATTCAACTTTCTGTTCTTTTCTTATGGATTTACAATTGATACAGGAGCTGCAAGGGAAATTACCAATCAGTTTTGAGCCATCTGTTATACTACTTTGGTGTTTAGTATTTTGTTCTCTATATGTTTTCACCAAGTGATTACAGATGGTTTTATTTCTCCTGTACGCAAAGATGGGTTTTTTAATGGTATTTTACCTGGATTATTTAAAAGAAACCAGTTCTTATTAATCAGATTTTTTAGTTTATTGCTCATGCTATTAAAGTTAGTGACCATTAAATGTCCTTTTCTACACTGTTGGTGTTACTTTTTTCTTCAAATAGGCTATCACGATTATAATATTTCGCTCTCTTGTATGAATTTTTAATTAATCTTTTTGGATTGCCACGGGCCATTAACTTGTCTTTTTTTTTGTTAGCATGGAATTCAAAGTCCTTCATATCACTACAATTACGCTGAATGCGTAAAAACTGACTGAAAGGGATGCTATCCTTTTGACATTTAGGATGATTGTTCGTATAATGTAATAGTGTATTTCTGTCTGTTGGTTTTGTATATAATTCAACAGACAATGTATCATTGTTTTCATTTATTGTTACATCCAAGAAATCCACTGAATTTTGACTATATTCAATGTGAATTTTAGGTTGATGTCTCCACAATTTAACCATTCTGTGAAGGCAATTAAATCTTTTTGGTCTCCTTCCCAGATGAAAAAGACATCGTCAATAAATCTTGACCAGTTCTTCACATTCTCATAGTAGGGGGAGATCTCGTTATGAATATGTGTTTTCTCAAACATACCTACATAAAGGCACGCTAAGCTGGGAGCACAGGTTGCTCCCATGCTGGTCCCCTTGGTTTGGCAGTAAAAAATGTTACCAAAGAGAAAAATATTGTTCATTAGAATCATTTCTGTACATTCTACAATGATTTTGTTTAAAGGGGATAGAATACCAGTTCTCATTCTTTAACAGATCTTTTATCATTTCAACCGTGTCTTTTTGTGGTATATTTGTATATAGGGACTCTATGTCCAAACATGCTAACCACTCTTGTTTGTTGTTGAATTTCAACCCCTCAATTTTAGAGATCATGTCAGTTGTATCTTTGATAAAAGGGGGAAGTTGTTTTACAAGTGGTCTGATAAAGCAGTCCACATACTTGCTTAGCGGCTCTGTAATAGAGTCTATACTGGACACGATAGGTCGCATGGGGGGGTCCAAAAGGTTTTTGTGGACCCTAGGAAGCCCGTATAAAGCCAGTACTGTTGGATGATCATTTTGCATTAATTTATATTCTTCTTCGCATATTATTTCATCTTCTCTAGCTAACCTTAGTATAGTGTCTACTCTACTTTTCAAATTGTTCCATTCTTCCCTACTTGATTTTCTATAGTGAGATGGTACATTTAAAAGTGCTTGCATGCGTTCATTGTAGTCTAAAGTATCCATGACCACTATACCTCCCCCTTTGTCTGCAGGTTTCATAATTATAGTTTCACAATCTTGGAGATTTTTTAATGCTTTTCGTTGTTCTGATGACAAATTTTTATTCACCCATGAGTTATCTTTTAAACGATTTTACAGCCCCTTTGTTATGACTTTTTCAAAGGTATCAACTTCCTGGCCCACAAGATGTCTTGCTGGGGTCCTTGTTGATGGTGGTTTTAGACCTGATTTATTATTACTAATATTGCATTCTTTGTTTTCAAAGAATTTTTTTATTCTGATCTTTCTAAAAAGATCTCTAACATCTTTTTCTATTGTAAATTTACATGCTGGGGCACCTGGAGCAAAGCCTAATCCCTTTTCTAATATTGATTTCTCATCCTTAGTTAATATTTTAGAGGAGAGATTGATTATGGGAGCCTTCATGCTCTATTACAGAGCCGCTAAGCAAGTATGTGGACTGGTTTATCAGACCTTTTGTAAAACAACCTCCCTCTTTTATCAAAGATAGAACTGACATGATCTCTAAAATTGAGGGGTTGAAATTCAACAATAAACAAGAGTGATTAGTATGTTTGGACATAGAGTCCCTATATACAAATATACCACAAAAAGACACGGTTGAAATGATAAAAGCTCTGTTAAAGAATGAGAACTGGTGATCTATCCCCTTTAAACTAGTTCATTGTAGAATGTACAGAAATGATTCTAATGAACAATATTTTTCTCTTTGGTAACAATTTTTACTGCCAAACCAAGGGGACCAGCATGGGAGCAACCTGTGCTCCCAGCTTAGCGTGCCTTTATGTAGGTATGTTTGAGAAAAAACATATTCATAACGAGATCTCCCCCTACTATGAGAATGTTAAGAACTGGTCAAGATTTATTGACGATCTCTTTTTCATCTGGGAAGGAGACCAAAAAGATTTAATTGCCTTCATAGAATGGTTAAATTGTGGAGACATCAACCTAAAATTCACATCGAATATAGTCAAAATTCAGTGGATTTCTTGGATGTAACAATAAAAGAAAACAATGATACATTGTCTGTTGAATTATATACAAAACCAACAGACAGAAATACAATATTACATCATACGAGCAATCATCCTAAATGTCAAAAGGATAGCATCCCTTTCAGTCAGTTTTTACGCATTTGGCATAATTGTAGTGATATGAAGGACTTTGAATTCCATGCTAACAAACAAAAAGACAAGTTAATGGCCCGTGCCTATCCAAAAAGATTAATTAAAAATTCATACAAGAGAGCGAAATATTATAATCGTGATAGCCTATTTGAAGAAAAAGTAACACCAACAGTATAGAAAAGGGCATTGTAATGGTCACTAACTTTAATAGCATGAACAATAAACTAAAAAATCTGATTAATAAGAACTGGTTTCTTTTAAATAATCCCGGTAAAATACCATTAAAAAAACCATCTTTGCGTACAGAAGCAATAAAACCATCCGTAATCACTTGGTGAAAACATATAGAGAACAAAATACTAAACACCAAAGTAGTATAAAAGATGGCTCAAAACTGATTGGTAATTTCTCTTGCAGCTCCTGTATCAATTGTAAATCCATAATAAAAGAACAGAAAGTTGAATTAAATGGGATACGCCACTGGATCAATGAGATGGTGAATTGCAGGACAAAAAATGCCATTTATCTTATCGTCTGTCCCTGTCAAAAAGGATACGTAGGGGAAACAGGCCGAGAAATGAGAGCTAGATTCAATGAGCATAGATCAGCCTTGAGAACAAGAAAAAAGAATGCCCCATTAGTAGAACATTGGTCAGAAAAAAACCATTATGAACAGGATCTGAAATGGTTTATTCTAGAAAAAGTGAAAGGATCCATACGAGGCGGTAACATAGACAGAGAGAGAAAACAAAGAGAGCAATATTACATGTCTAAATTTAATACGTACAGCAAGGGCCTTAACAGCAGAGAAGAATGGGAAAGATTGATAGGCTAATAAAATGATAAGACATGTCAGTAGAACAGAACTATCAACATGATGTAATAGAAATAAAATTCGGAAGGACTCAACACTAACCCTTATTGTCAGTAGGGAACATCATTACGGCAGTGGAGGGGATATACGAGCAATCATATTTTCTTACAAATATCATGAATAATACAGGAAATATCAGATAGAATATATCCTCCTGGACACATCATGTTCTTATATAAAACATCGTATTGATATGATGCACAGGCAGATGTGTTTAAGTCAAGATTAATAGTAATATTTCCTTTATAATTGACAGGCATGCTTATCTGTCCTGAAAGTATAGAGAGGATTATTAGATCCATTGTTTTGAGGTCAGTATACATTTTGATATAATTTTGATGACACAATACACTAATAATGGACAAAAAGACAATGCAGGGTTCCTTCATGGCGGCTGCGCACTTTACTGTACGCCGGATATATCAAGGTTGCACAGAAAACATCGTACTGATAAAATGTACAGGCAGACGATTTTAAGTCTAAGATGAATAGTAAAATGAGGTCAATATACACTTTTATGTAACCCTGATGAAATTTAATACCAAGGATGGACAAAGTGGCAAGCCTGGTCCCATTATGGCGGCCGCGTACGGAGATGTATGTCGGTCATAAACATAAGAGACATACTTAATAGATAGGCCAAATAAGAGTAATTACATCAGGTAACCCGGAACTAATGTTAAAGTAATTAATATTCTTGATTAGGTGTGACAAAAAAATCCAGTTTTATTCCAATGGTCGTAATATCGGCAATTAGTGTAAATAGATAAGCCTGACCTTAAAATGGCCACCGCATATGCATTTGCACGTGAATTAACCCGGAAGTATTATAAAAGGGACTGCCTCAAAGCAGGTTTCACAAACGGAACCAGAGAACCGGCATCTTTTTTTAAATTTTTCGAAAACCTTTATTGTAAGATTTTTACGGTACATCTGTGTATGTAAAACGCAAATCAAATGTCTCATTGTCATACATTTCGGTAACACTTTCCCGCAACATTATATGCACAGTATGAATAGTCTCCCCCCTCCCAAATAACTTTAACATCAGTCATAAAACATTAATTTGCAGTCCGGTTGCTAGCAAAGTATAATAGTAGCATATTGTACAGTTCAACACACTTTCCGATATATAGTAGTTGGTAACGATATGTATCACAGTGACAGCACAGATATCGCTAAGGCCTAGAACAGTGGTGATATCACCCCCCCTCACCCTGGTTGTAAGAGCGAAGTCGTTTTGCAGCTGGTAATTCGATTTTTCCCCCCTCCGAGTTTCTTTCTCAGTGCAGTACTAGTGTTCATTCAACTCCCCTGGTGAGGTCTGGGATCTAGGCCTGTCTGGCTTCATTCTCCGTTGTTTGGCCTGTACTTTCCTGGTCCCTCTCTTGGTTCCCTTCCTGCTCAAGAAGAAAGGAGGTGAGCGGGCCCCAAATATTTTTAGGGCGGGAGTTAATCGGCAATAATTCTGCATAATGATGCATGTGATCCTGCCATGTAGTCATAGTGTGTATCCAGTCTTTAAACTTAGGAGCCCGACCCCTTCCCCATTTGCACGCTACCTGTCGTTTCGCTAACAGTAAGCCCATCGCCAAGAACTTCTTATGTGCTGTAATTATCCCCTGAGATAAACCCAACAGGGCCACCATGGGGCAGGGATCCAGCCCGACCCCCACCATGGCCGACAGTCCCTCAAAGGTCTGTGTCCAGTAAGTAGCTACCTGGGGGCAGCTCCACGCTAAGTGTAGGAAATCCGCTCCTTCCCTCCCGCATCGCGCACATCGATCATTGTCTCTGAGGTGGAATCTATGTAGTTTAGCTGGGGTATGATATAAACGATGCAAGAACTTAAAATGAATGAGGCGGAGCCTGCTATTCCCTGTAATTGCTGCTGTCTGCGTACAACTGCTTTCCCACTGTTCGTCAGTCAGCGGGGTACTTAGGTCTTTATCCCATTCCTGTCTGGCCCGAAGATTATTGGTGGGTGGTGCATTTTGTATATGTTTGTACAAAAGGGATATGACATGACGAGGGGCCGTTCCCTGTAGCATCAATGCAGAGGTGCAAGTATATCTGGTTCATCGGGAAAAGTAGGGGTTGCTGCCTTCACACTTTGCCGGAACCGAGTATATATAAATGTGTCCAGCGCCGTGGGTATGCGTGTTCCAAAGAATAAATCCTTGGAGCGGAATTGTCCCCCTGCATAAAGGTCTCCCCAGGTGTGGTACCCTAGACTTGTCAACAGCTTCCGGCATATCCCCTCACTAGTAACTTGTAGTAAGGGATTACGTACTAGGGGCATCCTAGGTGAGTACAGCATGGGGCTCTCTAGCTTGCGAGCGATCTGTCGCCACGCTACAATGGTACAGTCTACTGTGGACGGGTCGCGCCCCCGCTCCTTCACTGTTGTAAAGAGATAGCTTGCAGGGGGCGTCGGAGTCATATATCCATCTTCCACCGCCAAGTGAGGCATAAAGGGTGGCGGATGGAACCAATACAATGCGAAGTGGGCCTGTGCGCAGTAATAATAGAATTCAAAATTGGGGACATCATACCCTCCCTGATGATATGGTAGCATCAACGTGTTCAGGTTGAGCCGTGGCTGTTTCCCGCCCCATACTAGCCTCGTTATTTGAGTTCTTAATGTATTAAAGAAAAATCTCCCCGGGTGATATGGTATATTAATAAAGAGGTATAATAATTTGGGCAGCAGAACCATTTTGGTAAGAGAGATCCTGCCCGCCATGGAGAGGGGAAGCCGCAACCACTTGGTGATGGTGTCAGTTATCTTATCCATGGCTGTGCCATAGTTAAGCCTCATCAGGCTGTCCCTATTCCTTGTGAGACGTATGCCCAGGTATGTCAGCTCGTCAGTCTCCCAGACTAGTGGGTAATCTAATCGATGTGGCGGGGTATTATCCGTTAGGGGGAATACTGCAGACTTAGACCAATTTATTTGTATTCCTGATATGGCCCCAAATTTAGTGATCTCCCTTAATACCGGATTGAGATTGTCATGGGGCTTTTTGATGTATAATGTCATATCGTCTGCATATAGAGAGATAAGCAGTTGTCTAGTCGGATATATCAGTGCCTTGTCTTTGTGATGTTGTCGTAGTTTCGCAGCTAAGGGCTCTATAGCTAAAGCAAACAAGATAGGGGATAATGGGCAGCCCTGTCGTGTTCCTCTGCAAATAGTAAAGGTGGGAGACTTGGCGCCATTCAGGAGTACTGACGCTATCGGTTGGCTATAGAGCAGTTGTATCCAGCAGAGAAAAGTAGGGGCATCCCCATATGCCTCAAAGTGCCCAGCAAGTAGTCCCACTCTAAAGAATCGAACGCCTTGGTTGCGTCAAGGAACACCGCCACAGCCGAGCAGTTCGGGTCTATGTCTTGCAGCACAGCAGCCAGGGTTCTAAGGTTATGCGATGTAGCTCTGTTGGGGATGAATCCCGCTTGATCAGGTAGTACAAGTCGTTCCATCAGCAAATTAAGTCGGGTCCCCAGAACCTTTGCTAATATTTTAGTATCGCTATTTAATAGTGAGAGGGGCCGGTACGAGTCGCAGAAAAGTGGAGATTTACCAGGCTTTAGCAATGATGTTATCAGGGCCTCGCGCATAGTTCTGGGTAAACACCCTTCCTCTAATGCTACATAGAACACCTCCTTCAGGATGGGAGCTAAAAGTGAAGCATATGTTTTATAGAATTCTATCGGCAACCCGTCAGAACCCGGGGCCCGTCCCGATCTCATCTGCATTATGGCTTCAGTAATTTCGTCCAGTTCTAATTCTAAATTCAAGAATTCCAGCTGGGTATCTCCCAGCCAGGCCAGTGCAGTGTCTTCAAAATAAGTCGGCAAATCTAATGGGGTGCCTCTTTGGGAAGAATAGAGGGTGCTATAGAACTCTCTAAACGTATTCAGTTGATCTGGAAGGTTCCGATGTGTATTACCTTGTGCATCTTGTATCTCCGTTATGTAGTTGGAGAACCTAGGGGGTCTGGTCGCATTTGCCAGAGCCTTCCCTGGGCGGTCTCCTCGCCATAAACCCGTGCCATGTGTGGTTTGCCCCTAAATTTACTTTCCCTCTCTGCAATTGTCTCATAGTCAGTGAGCTTGTCTCGTATATTGGCCCTAATTGCATTGTCTTCGGGACTGGTATCGAGATCACCTTCCAATTGCTTGAGTTCCCCTTCCAATTTATGCAGGTCATTACGTAGCGTTTTAAGGATACCCCCTCCCTTAGATATACACCAACCCCGAGCCGTGACATTGAATGCCTCCCATACTGTCGTGATGCTAGAAACGGACTTCACATTGCGCTCAAAAAAATCCTGAATGTCTTGTTCAATTTCAGCCTTGAACACAGTGTCCTGAAGGTGCAATGGGTTGAGGCGCCAGCTATTGTACGGAGAATGATTAAGGGGGGCATGCAGTTCCGCCATTACAGGGGAATGGTCTGAATACGTACGGGCCAGATGGGTAACGGGTCCCAACCAGTGGGACATTCCTATCGACACAATCAGGTAATCTAGCCTAGCCCAGGTTGCATGAACCGCTGAGTAATGTGTGCCCTCCCGTTTCGTTGGGTGTTTGTACCGCCAAGAGTCGAGTAGGTAGTTGGTGTCTATGATGTCTGTCAGTGTTCTTTGCGTGTTCGTAAAGTGCATTGGGGTTACTCGGGACCTGTCCATTCGGGGCTGAATTTTTGTGTTGAAATCTCCCCCCCATATGACGTAGGTAGTACCAATCTCCTGAATTTTACCCCACAACAGGAGAAGTGCATGAGGATCGTCCGTATTAGGGCCATAGTAGTTGGCGAATGTCACATCATAGGAGTGAAGTCTTCCCCATACTAGGCAGTACCTACCACCAGCATCTGTTTCCGACCCACTGATCGCGAACGCCGTCCCTCTCTTAATTAGAACGGCCACACCCCGGGAGTATCCTGAATATGACGCAAAACAGCGGTGTGAGGCCCACCTCGAAGCAAACTGGGGTGTAGTGCCAGGGTGCAGGTGTGTTTCCTGTAATAAAGCGACTGTGATGTGATGCCTATCTAGATAACCTAGAATCTGCCTTTTTTTCCTAGGGTTATTCAGACCCCGTACATTCCATGATGTCACCTTAAAGTTATTAAGATCCCTTGTGTTATCTAACATTCCTACGTCTGTAATACTCTGTACTTAACCACATGTTGTAATCTATGTTCAACCGGACATGATGCATCCCTGCAACAGTATAACTTCCTCCCTCCACCCACACCGGCTTCCCCAACTTGCCGGGCATTTGTACCCCCCCACCCCGAAAACACCCATTACCCAACCATTCTTTTTCCCTCTTAAGTGGAAACTCTGGGGTTCGCCCTCGTAGGAACATCACTAGGGGCCCACGACCCGCCCTCTTCCCTCCTTACTTGCACCCACCTATTCGAGGTGGGACGGAGGTAAGTGGCCGAGCAGGATATCACACAAAATATTAGTTATGTCCATACTTCACCAATGCAGATTAGTTCTTCAGAGTCAGTTCATTAGGGATAGTCCCGAACATACCACTGCTTGTTATGTGCTTCAGTCTGGTTTCGACAGTGGTGATTGGGATCTGGAGCGTGCCCGAGCCCCCTCTTCCGTGGATGCTGCACGGCGGTTTTGTTTGAGGTAATCTTCTGCCTGTTGTGGGTTCTGGAAGTAGTGTTGTCTCCCACGGTGTGTTATCTTCAATTTCGCCGGATACATCATGGCGTAAGGGATCTCCTGCGTCTGGAGCTTTTTCTTCACAGCCGCAAACTTTCGCCTGGCGTCTTGCACTGTTTGAGTAAAGTCCGGGAAAAAAGACAGTATGGTATTTTCATGATGAACTTGTTTTTTTTCTCGCGCCAGACGCAGGACCGCATCTCTGTCCCGATAATTTAAAAACCGGACTATCACAGGCCGTGGCGGCGCCCCCGGGGGCGGACGAGCCGCCAGGGACCTATGTGCTCTCTCCACCGTGAGGTGCGCTGAGAAGGAGCCCCTGCCGAACAACTCCACGATCAACTTCTCAATAAAATCTTCCATACGTCCCGTATTGGTTGATTCTGCCAGGCCAAGGATGCGCACGTTGTTCCTTCGAGAACGGGCCTCTAAATCTTCGTTCTTGTCAGCAATGATTTTAAGCAGCCTATCCATTTGCGATATTTGGTTCCTACTTGTGGTGGCGCCGTCCTCTAATTCAGACACCCTGGTTTCTGCTTCCTTAAGGCGGTGCTCGTGTTGGTCCAGTTTCGTAACCACCAAGTCTATCCGCACGTTCATCGTGTCAATTTTAGCGTCTATGGATGTGAGGCTTTGCTTCATGCCAAGGAGGAGCGCTCTCCAGTCTTCCTCTGGCGAGTCTGTGGCATCCGAGTCTGTATGCTCCGCCGAGTTGGGCGTAGGTGTTTTGCGCGTTGAAAAAGGGATTTTGGTTTGTTTGGCGTCGGTGCGGCCCATGATGTAGGAGGTCGAGCAAAGCAGGAGCGCAGTGCAGGAACCCACGAGGCACCCTCCACGGCCTAGCTTCGATGGCACCCTCAAAGTAGCTTCCAGGAGTGTCCTCTGCGTATAGATTCCGGCCAAGAGTGCTGGCAGCACGGTGCGCGGAAATGTTGCTCTTGGATCTCAACCAGTTCAGGCTGCGTTCAGCACCTCATCCCGGCCCACTCCGAGGACGCCACACACTGTATCGGCACAACGCCCCCACTTGGGCCTGCTTTTGGCACCGCGCAGCTGTTAGGCAAATCCCCCGTACCACCGGTGTCACAGGGAGCACCAGGAACACAGCAATCAGCCAGCGAGGCTTCCAGATAGCAGGCGGTGACCCGCCAGGTGTACGTTGTCTATAGGGGGATCAATGGCGCCAGTCCCCACTCACAGCGAGCACCACCGACAAGTGTCCCAGCCTAAGCGCCCCGAGGCCGCCGTCCGATAGACACCTGCAACGCGGTGCCGGCCGGGTGCGGCAATTGCGTGTTGTGTGCACAGGTTCTGCAGCACGAGGACCGGCCAAGCAGTCTCTCCTGAAATTTATAATCTACGGGCGATGTGCCCTCTGATAGTCCAAAATGGCGGCGACCTCTCGCTGCGATAATGGCCGAATAACGGCTCCAGCACCCTTGTCCGGTCCGCGGAGTACACGTTGACTGTGTCAGGCAGGGGCTCCCATGGGCAACGACAATTACAACTGCACTTATTTCCTCCGGCCCCCCTCAGCCTCCAGCGTCTGTATGCAGCCGGTGGTTTCTCCCTCCGGTGCCCGGCTGATCCTGATATCACGGTGTCATTACAGCATTCCCTGCATGTGGTATTATTCACGCTTTAGTAGCGTTAGTGTAGTTGCGCCCCCATTAGCCGACTCTCACCTCGCCCAGCAGCTCACGTATTTCAGCGGCGGCGAACCGCGGCAGGCCGCCATCAGATTCTACACCATCTGGGCCTACTCAGCCCCGGCTTTTCCCAACTGCCGCGGCCGCTCGTCCGCCTCCGGTCCGGATCTCAGCAGCCCGCGCCCAGTTTCGGCGGTCGCCGCGCCCGCCGCAATCCGGGTCCGCTGTGCCTCAAAGGTATCGCTGGCTTCAGCAGTGAAGCGGGTCTGTTCTGGTGAGGTCAGATGCGTGATTGTGTTGTTTAGGATGGGTTTGAAGGATAGTTCCCCGCTCGGCAGGGCTGGAGCCTCACAGGTGTGCGGCCATCTTGGTCGCGCGCCACCTAGCGACCCTCGAGAACCGGCATCTTGACCCGCTGTTGACTAGATGAGGAGGTAAGTGGTGCGAGGAGGCTACGGATCAAAAGTAATGTTTAGATCCTTAATTTTACAAGTAGATTGTAGATAAAAAGATGATCCGTACTTTTATTAGTACCCTTGAGTCAATGCTAGAATACGGGTTAAATGTGAAGACCCAAGAATAAAGACATTAGATATTGCACACCGTCGTATTGTATTCTGGCGGTGGGTAATGTGCATGAGGCTCCCGTATTTCTATAAGTATTTTTTAATCAATTTGATAATATGGGTGTAACGCTAAGACTCAAAAATAAGGCACTAGATAGTGCACATTGTCGCATTGTAAATTGGTGGAGGGTTATGTGCATGAGGCCCTCGTTATATAAATCACCTGGGAGGCCCTCACTGTAGAAATCTCCCGATAGAATCGTTAAACGATTATAATTGTGGTTATGCTGAGTGATGACAGGTGCACATTAGTTGAGTAGGATTCATTATACTCAATAGTAAATAAATAATGAAGTGCTCCCTGTAATGAAGAAAATCGGAATTAATAATATTTTAAATAATAGGAAGTCTTGATACATCGTAACAGATGCAATAGATATCCCAAAATATTGAGACGCAATATTTTACTGTGCTCCCTATACAGCAAATTGGGCCGAATCAATTGAAAAAGTTTGGCTCCAAAATTACAATTAATAGACAAAGAAAGGATTACATATGATTAACTAAACCACCTCCGCAATTGGAACAGGAGTAAAATAAAGAGGAAAACTAAGGGTAAGTTTATCGAAGCAGCACAAAATTATGCCTGTGTTTAATAAAACTGATATACAGTAATGCTCGGATAATAAAAATTTAAATACATCCCTAATAGGTAAACAACTATTGGAAATTGCATCTCAGGTGTTTTCACCTAGTCAGAAAGAATCCCGCTTTTTTCAAGTAAGTCATGGGAATGGGCTTTAGATCATGTTCATGATTTCTTAATAAGATGATACCAATAACAGGTCCATTATTTTTAGGATACTACAAAGATGATATTGGAAGTGAATAAAGAGCCCTGAAATAGTGCAACGAGATTTAAAAAAGGTCTGCACACTTAAAAATCTCCCTGTTAATACAAACTGAGGTGAGATTCTATATCTTTTTATTATACTGTAACTCTAAATTTAATGGAAAGCAATTGCAGTCACTTAGGTTTGAATTAAGTACCAACCAGGTCTAAATAATTGTATAACCATAAACTATAACCATTATATCCAAATGTAGGGTGCACTGAACCAAACGAGTCTATGTTATATAAAAAAAAGAATCTATTCTAATTGTATTTTATTCTTCATTCTTAGATGTATTGCTTGATTCTTCTGAAATTCATGAAAAAATTGTGAAATATATATAAGTCCTGAAGAAGGTGGCAAGAAAATAAAAAGACACACCGAAATGCCGCGTCGACACATTGTTTTTGACACATTGTTTTTAGACAATATTTTTTCAATGTATTAACATATTGGGGCCGATTCTGATGCGGGTTGAAAAAGCTTCCAGACCGAGGGCCTGATTCTGATGCGGTTAGGAAGGCCTCCTAACGGCATTTGGTCCTTCCAAATCGGATCGGGAACGAGTCTTCCCGACCGAGGGCCCAATTCTGATGCGGTTAGGAACAAATGTTCCCATTGAAGTCAATGGGAGTTCAACCAAATCGTATCTGGACGCATCCGGATGCATCCTACTCCGCCGGTCGGACTTTCCCGTTCCGAGTGGGTCGGAAACCATTTCCCAACCGATTCGGTCGGGAAGCTTTTCCAACCCGCATCAGAATCGGGCCCATTGTCTTTTGATATTTTACATTTATGTTTACATTATTGATGTGGAAATTAGACAATTGTATTGTTTTATGATGAATTGTGATTAATATGCATTGTGAATAATAGATGTATTACTATGTTGGTTTTAAACAAATTTTAAATATTGCAGTAAAAAGCAGTTTTTTTGTAATGTATGAAATAAAATTTTATTTTTCCTAAATAGACTTGATAAGACATTTAATATTGATTTGGTTCAGTGCATACTATTTGAAGTAAACTCTACATATAAGGGAATTTTGTTTTTTGATAAGTGATCACTACCCGGTCCCTTGTGGTCTAACTGGGGTAACTCTCTCTTTTTTTTGGGACTGTTGACAGCTCGTGTAGCTGTAGAGTAGAAATAGAGTCATATGGATACTCTACGAACATTTGGCTTCTCTGAAGACCAATTCAATAAAATAATAAATGGAACATCAAAAACTATTAGTACTGTCACCTTATCAAAAAATGATGATGAAAGGTGGAATAATTTATGGAACTTAAAAAAGAAAATAATCCGTAAGGAACTACACTCAGATTTTATAATTGAGTACTGTAAAAAGGGAATCATTCCCAAGAGGCTACAAATTAAAAATGAGCCTGGACGATTCGTCAAAAAATAGAAATTCAAAGAGAACTGGACATTAAATGCAAACCGATGCAGCCGTGATTGGATGCTTTTAATCATAGAAACGGCTCAGGAAATAATAATAATAGAAAGAGAGAAAATAGAAAATTTAGAGAAACAACTTAAAGAAAGTGTAGCACTAGAAGAGGCCAAACAAAAATTAGATGAGATAAAAGAGGACATAACTGGATATAAAGAGTACTTGATCAATAAGAAATCCAATAAATTAAGAAAGGATATAGCTAAATTTAAAGCAGAGATAGTATATCCGTACCTCCAAAAGGACTATTATGACCAACAGATACAGACAGGATATAATCCTAGAAACACCCAGTACAGTAGAAATAAATATTTTAAGAAGAATGTAACCTTTTCAGATACATCATACTCCAGCTCGGACTCTGAGGTAGAGAGGAGCTCTGATGGACGAGGTAGAAATGATCCCAGAGATGAAATAGCAGGACACAGTAGAGATTATCCAGTTTTTTAAGGACAGCAACAAAGGAGACATCCCCAAACATTCAGGGCACGAGGAAGAGGGAGATCGACAAATCAACCCAGAGAGACAGGACAGAGAAGACCCTATATGAGGACTCAGAGCCAGAAAGAATGGGAATAGAGAACATGAAGGCTCCCATAATCAATCTCTCCTCTAAAATATTAACTAAGGATGAGAAAGCAATATTAGAAAAGGGATTAGGCTTTGCTCCAGGTGCCCCAGCATGTACATTTACAATAGAAAAAGATGTTAGAGATCTTTTTAGAAAGATCAGAACAAACAAATTCTTTGAAAACAAAGAATGCAATATTAGTAATAATAAATCAGGTCTAAAACCACCATCAACATGGACCCCAGTAAGACATCTAGTGGACCAGAAAGTTGATACCTTTGAAAAAGTCATAACAAAGGGACTGGAAGATCTTTTAAAAGATAACTCATGGGTGAATAAAAATTTGTCATTAGAACAACGAAAAGCATTAAAAAATCTCCAAGATTGTGAAACTATAATTATAAAAACCTGGAGACAAAGGGGGAAGTATAGTGGTCATGGATACTTTAGACTACAACGAACGCATGCAAGCACTTTTAAATGTACCATCTCACTATAGAAAATCAAGTAGGGAAGAATGGAACAATTTGAAAAGTAGAGTAGACACTATACTAAGGTTAGCTAGAGAAGATGAAATAATATGCGAAGAAGAATATAAATTCATGCAAAATGATCCTCCAACAGCTTTGTATGGGCTTCCTAAGGTCCACAAAAACCTTTTGGACCCCCCCCGTGACCTATCGTGTCCAGTATAGACTCTATTACAGAGCCGCTAAGCAAGTATGTGGACTGCTTTATCAGACCACTTGCAAAACAACTTCCCTCTTTTATCAAAGATACAACTGACATGATCTCTAAAATTGAGGGGTTGAAATTCAACAATAAACAAGAGTGGTTAGTATGTTTGGACATAGAGTCCCTATATACAAATATACCACAAAAAGACATGGTTGAAATGATAAAAGATCTGTTAAAGAATGAGAACGGTGATCTATCCCCTATAAACGAGTTCATTGTAGAATGTACAGAAATGATTCTAATGAACAATATTTTTCTCTTTGGTAACAATTTTTACTGCCAAACCAAGGGGACCAGCATGGGAGCACCCTGTGCTCCCATCTTAGCGTACCTTTATGTAGGTATGTTTGAGAAAACACATATTCATAATGAGATCTCCCCTACTATGAG
This sequence comes from Calotriton arnoldi, assembly GCA_963921515.1. Lineage (NCBI taxonomy): Eukaryota > Metazoa > Chordata > Amphibia > Caudata > Salamandridae > Calotriton > Calotriton arnoldi. Next base: position 338,727 of record CAWUFW010013584.1, on the reverse strand, counting down.
AATGTGAAGAACTGGTCAAGATTTATTGACGGTGTCTTTTTCATCTGGGAAGGAGACTAAAAAGATTTAATTGCCTTCATAGAATAGTAAAATTGTGGCGACATCAACCTAAAATTCACATCGAAAATAAGTCAAAATTCAGTGGATTTCTTGGATGTAACAATAAAAGAAAACAATTATACATTGTCTGTTGAATTATATACAAAACCAACAGACAGAAATACAATATTACATCATACGAGCAATCATCCTAAATGTCAAAAGGATAGCATCCCTTTCAGTCAGTTTTTACGCATTCGGCATAATTGTAGTGATATGAAGGACTTTGAATTCCATGCTAACAAACAAAAAGACAAGTTAATGGCCCGTGGCTATCCAAAAAGATTAATTAAAAACTTCATACAAGAGAGCGAAATATTATAATCGTGATAGCCTATTTGAAGAAAAAAGTAACACCAACAGTGTAGAAAAGGGCATTTAATGGTCACTAACTTTAATAGCATGAGCAATAAACTAAAAAATCTGATTAATAAGAACTGGTTTCTTTTAAATAATCCAGGTAAAATACCATTAAAAAACCCATCTTTGCGTACAGGAGAAATAAAACCATCCGTAATCACTTGGTGAAAACATATAGAGAACAAAATACTAAACACCAAAGTAGTATAACAGATGGCTCAAAACTAATTGGTAATTTGCCTTGCAGCTCCTGTATCAATTGTAAATCCATAATAAAAAAACAGAAAGTTGAATTAAATGGGTACGCCACTGGATCAATGAGATGGTGAATTGCAGGACAAAAAATGTCATTTATCTTATTGTCTGTCCCTGTCAAAAAGGATACGTAGGGGAAACAGGCCGAGAAATGAGAGCTAGACTCAATGAGATTAGATCAGCCTTGAGAACAAGAAAAAAGAATGCCTCATTAGTAGAACATTGGTCAGAAAAAAACCATGATGAACAGGATCTGAAATGGTTTATTCTAGAAAAAGTGAAAGGATCCATATGAGGCGGTAACATAGACAGAAAGAGAAAGCAAAGAGAGCAATATTACATGTCTAAATTTAATACGTACAGCCAGGGCCTTAACATCAGAGACAAATGGGAAAGATTGATTGGCTAATAAAATGATAAGACATGTCAGTAGAACAGAACTATCAACATGCTGTAATAGAAATAAAATTCGGAAGGACTCAACACTACCCCTTATTGTCAGTATGGAACATCATTACGGCAGTGGAGGGGATATACGAGCAATCATATTTTGTTACAAATGTCATGAATAATACCGGAAATATCAGATAGAATATATCCTCCTGGACACATCATGTTCTTATATAAAACATCGTATTGATATGATGCACAGGCAGATGTGTTTAAGTCAAGATTAATAGTAATATTTCCTTTATAATTGACAGGCATGCTTATCTGTCCTGTAAGTATAGAGAGGATTATTAGATCCATTGTTTTGAGGTCAGTATACATTTTGATATAATTTCGATGACACGATACACTAATAATGACAAAGAGACAATGCTGGGTTCCTTCATGAGGGCTGCGCACGTAACTGTACGCCGGATATATCAAGGTTGCACAGAAAACATCGTACTGATAAAATGTACAGGCAGACGATTTTAAGTCTAAGATGAATAGTAAAATTAGGTCAATATACACTTTTATGTAACCCCGATGACATTTAATACCAAGGATGGACAAAGTGGCAAGCCTGGTCCCATTATGGCGGCCGCGTACGGAGATGTATGTCGGTCATAAACATAAGAGACATACTTAATAGATAGGCCGAATAAGAGTAATTACATCAGGCAACCCGGAACTAATGTTAAAGTAATTAATATTCTTGATTAGTTGTGATAAAAAAATCCAGTTTTATTCCAATGGTCGTAATATTGGCAATTAGTGGAAATAGATAAGCCTTACCTTAAAATGTCCACCGCATATGCATTTGCACGTGAATTAACCCGGAAGTATTATAAAAGGGACTGCCTCAAGCCAGGTTTCACAAACGGAACCAGAGAACCGGCATCTTGACCCGCTGTTGACAAGATGAGGAGGTAAGCGGTGCGGGGAGGCTACGGACCAAAATTAATATTTAGATCCTTAATTTTAAAAGTAGATTGTAGATAAAAAGATGATCTGTACTGTTATTAGTACTCTTGAGTCAATGCTAGAATACGGGTTAAATGTGAAGACCCAAGAATAAAGGCATTAGCTATTGCACACCGTTGTATTGTATACTGGCGGTGGGTAATGTGCATGAGGCTCCCGTATTTCTATAAGTATTTTTAATCAATTTGATAATATGGGTGTAACGCTAAGACTCAAAAATAAGGCACTAAATAGTGCACATTGTCGCATTGTAAATTGGCGGATGGTAATGTGCATGAGGCCCTCGCTGTATAAATCACCCGATAGAATCGTTAAACGATTATAATTGTGGTTATGCTGAGTGGTGACAGGTGCACATTAGTTGAGTAGGATTCATTATACTCAATAGTAAATAAATAATGAAGTGTTCCCTGTAATGAAGAAAATCAGAATTAATAATATTTTAAATAATAGGAAGTCTTGATACATCGTAACAGATGCAATAGATCTCCCAAAATATTGAGACGCAATATTTTACTTTGCTCCCTATACAGGAAATTGGGCCGGATCAATTGAAAAAGTTTGGCTCCAAAATTACAAGAAAGAATCCCGCTTTTTCAAGTAAGTCATGGGAATGGGCTTTAGATCATGTTCATGATTTCTTAATAAGATGATACCAATAACAGGTCCATTATTTTTAGGATACTACAAAGATGACATTGGAAGTGAATAAAGAGCCCTGAAATAGTGCAACGAGGTTTAAAAAAGGTCTGCACACTTAAAAATCTCCCTGTTAATACAAACTGAAGGTGAGATTCTATATCTTTTCATTATACTGTAACTCTAAATTTAATGGAAAGCAATTGCAGTGACTTAGATTTGAATTAAGTACCAACCAGGTCTAAATAATTGTATAAACATAAACTATAACCATTATATCCAAATGTAGGGTGCACTGAACCAAACGAGTCTATGTTATATAAAAAAGAATCTATTTTAAGTGTATTTTATTCTTCATTCTTAGATGTATTGTTTGATTCTTATGAAATTCATGAAAAAATTGGGAAATATATATAAGTCCTGAAGAAGGTGGCAAGAAAATAAAAAGACACACCGAAACGCCACGTCGACACATTGTTTTTGACACATTGTTTTTAGACAATATTTTTTCAATGTATTGACATATTGTCTTTTGATATTTTCCTTTTATGTTTACATTATTGATGTGGGAATTAGACAATTGTATATTTTTTTATGAAGAATTGTGTTTAATATGCATTGTGAATAATAGATGTATTACTATGTTGGTTTTAAACAAATTTTAAATACTGCAATTAAAAGCAGTTTTTTTGTAATGTATGAAATAAAATGTTATTTTTCTTAAATAGACTTGTTAAGACATTTAATATTGATTTGGTTCAGTGCATACTATTTGAAGTAAACTCGACACATAAGGGAATTTTGTTTTTTGATAAGTGATCACTACCTGGTCCCTTGTGGTCTAACTGGGGTAACTCTCTCTTTTTTGGGGGGGACTGCATGACAAGACCTCCAGGTAGGTCCTGCACCAATTCCTCCTCCTCAGCCTCTGACCCCTCCTCCTCATCCTCTGTATTGGTGTGGTGGGCTGCTGCCCATGCTCTTAAGGATTTCTGAAGCTCTGCCTTCTTGGCACCTTCCTTAGTGAACACCCTTTTTTCTTGGCAGAACCCCTTGAGCTGGACCACTGTGTAGGTTTCCAGATTGGGCCAGCTCGAATTCCATATTGCCAGATAAGGCCACAGACATTGCAGATAAAAAGTGAGTATAGGTCAAAAAGACGTTTGGAAAAATCAAAGATGTCAATTTAGGGAGGATTGAAAAAGGCTCAAATTGGTCTTAGTATAGAGTTGTAGTGAACAATGAGTTACTATGTGGTTTGTACAAACATAAGTTGTGTCCTCACCGCTGATCACCAATGTTAGAAATTGGGTCTCTAGTTGACAAAGTGCACCCTGTCCAAGTGGGGACCACCATCCTACATAGTGTAAGCTAGATACCTGTGCTCACCATCTGGTAGCTTCGCACATAGCAGTCAGGCTTATCTAAAGAGGCAATGTGTAAAGTGTTTGTGCAACACACACATACACAGTAACACATTGAAAACACCACAGAAATATGCTGGGTTAGGGTAAATCCAAAGTTCGGGCCTACCACAAAGGAGGGCAGGCCAGCTACAGGACCCACACAGGGCCTGCTAAAAAAGTACCTTGGATGTAGCAAGCTTTGAAGTCAAAGACGCTATGCGTCGGTTCCAATCCACACAATCAGGTAGATGAGTCAATGTTGAGCCTCGCTGTTGGGTCGGCGGTGGTGTCCCCTTTAGGATGCAGGCTCTGCTTCGTCGTCAAGTTGCGCTGTCCGTAATGGAGTCAAGCAGTACGTTGATGCGATGTCGTCGATTTACTCCTGCATCAGAAACAAAGGGCAATGCGTCAGTTCCGATCAGCGCAAAGTCGTCACTACGTCGATTTTGATGGTTCTGCATAGTAGAAATCACCTTCAAGGGCCCAGGACTGAATTGAAACCACTTGGAAGGGCAGAACTCACAGATAGCAGTGTCCACGTGCTGGTGCAGAGTTGAAGGAAATCTTTGATGGCCCTGAGACTTCAGAACAGGGGGCAAGCCAGCAAGCCCCTGGAGTCACTCTGGGTTCAAGTAAGATGTGCCCAGTCCTTATTGTGTGCAGGGCAGAGCCAGCAGGCAGCAGGGCAGCACAGCCAAGCAGAAAAGCAGTTCTTCCAAAGCAGCAATGAAGCAGAGTGGCAATCCTTGTATCACAGCAGTTTTTACTCATGACAGAGTTCTTCATAGCTCCAGTAGTGTACTGTCTTGGTAGGGGCAGAGACCAAGTACATATACCCAGTTGTGCCTTTCAGGTGGGGGTGACTTCAAAGCAGGCCCTTGAAGTGCACAGGTCCCCCTTTCATCCCAGCCCTGGTTCTAGACTATCGGTAGAGGGTAATCAGCCCTTTGTGTTGGAAATAGGACACTTCCTATTCAGGTATAAGTGTCAACTCCCCCTCTCTCTTCCTGCCCAGGAAGCGCTATCAGAATGCAGATGAGCTCTCTCTGTCACACCCACCCTACCTGTGTTTGTGGCTGTCTAGAACGAATGCACAAAGTGTAGCTGTCACCCACCTCAGATGTGTATAGGAGACAGGCTGCAAGGCACACAGAGCAGTATGAGCAGAGAAATGCCCACTTTCTAAAAGTAAAAAGACAAATGATGGAGGGAGTGCTGAACAAATAAAACATTCACCCCCAGTCACAGATCTGGGTTTAATCCATCATTTCTTTGATCACCACGTCACCCCAGTTTGGACCTAGCCAAATGCAAATCAGTCTTGACTTTTCTCCCCTTGGGAACAGTCAAGCCTGAACTGCCAGGCCCGGTCATGCCTGGATCAGAAACAAGCATCCTAGGACCGGTTTTGGGGTATCGCCCCTCTTCAGCAGGCTAGCTTGAATCCAGTGGCACAGTGAGCACAGGACCCATGTCTTGGCATACACAGATCTGGGTTTAATCCATCGTTTTTTTTGCTCACCGCCCCAGTTTGGACCCAGCCATATGCAAATCAGTCTTGACCCTGTCACCGTGTTTATGGGAGAAACACATACACTTTAGCGCTGGTTAGCAATTGCAAAGTGCTCGGAGTCTTAAGGCCAACATAAAGATAAATCAAAAAGAGAAGCTAAGCAGGCAAAATGCTTGGGGGCACACCACCCTAAGGATGACACGTCTAACATGCCTCATATAAAGTTCAAAATGTTGTAACTACAGGAGATTCTTCCCTTTCTGAATCAAAGGGACGTGGTGGCATCGTTGGATCTGTTGGATGCCTATCTCTATGTTCCGATACATCCCTTCTACCAATGGTTTCTCAGATTCTCGGTGAACAAATTACACTACCATTTTCAGGTACTCTCATTTAGGTTAACATCTTCTCCTAAGTATTTACGAAAGCATTACCACCTCTGGGGGGGGAGTGGGGGGGTCATTCATAAGATGTGAATGTAACTCTTTCCTTATCTGGATGATTGGCTGATCTTTGCTTCTTGTTTTTTAAGGCAGCCAGCCACATCCAGGATGTATGCAGGATCTTGAAATTTCACTGTTTCCTCATCCATGGCAGAAAATCCTATCTACTCCCCACTCAGGATCTAGTGTTTATTGGGGGTCACTTGGAGATGGTCATGGGACAGGTCTTTCTACTGATCGAGAGAAGGGAGATAATCAAGAAGGAGATTGGGATTCTTCTCGATCCGGAAGCACCTCCAGTATCCCTGTGGTTGAGGTTACAGGGGTTGATAGCAGCAACGATCAATGTTCTATCATGGACACTTTTGCGCATGTACCCCCTGATCAACCATCTCCTGGTGCATTGGCATCCATGTTCCCAGAATTATGACCTACCTGTACAGGTGTCTCCTCAGATCAGGGGTTCCTTGGAATGGTGGTTGGATGACTACAATCTATCCAGGGAACGGCCATTTTATGGGACTCCTACTTGATTGTTTACTATGGATGCCAGCAGGTTGGGGTGGTGGGCAACCTTGGGTTCTTTGTTTGTACAGGGGAAATGGGACCATCTTCGAGCTGGTTTCTCCTCAAATTAAAGAGAGTTGAAAGCAGTCCAGTTGGCCTACCTGAAGTTTGCCCCCTGCCTCAAGGGTCATCATGTTCAAGTCCGAACAGACAACCAGGTGGTGATGGGTATTTGAGCTATCAGAGGGGTTGCAGGGTTCAGTCTCTGTGGCTCCTGACTACGGAGATAGAGTCATGGGCAGAGTGTAATCTGTTGTCCTGAGGGTGGTATATCTCCCGGAAGGGATAATTAGGCTGCCGGCAACCTGAGTGTCGTGGCCTCGAATCCTCAGGATTGTATGTTGCTCTATATGGTCCATCTCCTGATACCCCCACAGTCTGATCGCATAAACAGACTCAATGGAGTGATCAAGTGGGGGAAGGGAAGGATGGGGACAGCGGGGAAGGAGACCTGTAACGAGAGCAAGGACGTTGAGAATACAGTATTTCAATATGCACATATACAATGATACCTTAGAATATCCTACTGGTATGTGAAATAATACCTGTAAAGAAAATGTCTTCTTGACTCATAGACAAATATGCGTGATGCAAGGCTCCACTATGATCTAAAGATGAGACAACATAATTAGTAACCTTTCCTGTTACTACAACGTTCCAACCAGGCCCCTATCTCTCTAGAAACAACACTTACCAATGGTTTTGAGGAGTGGGCTGAAACAGGGGGGGAAGAGCTGTCTTCCGGCGCGCTCAATACCCCTGTTGTGATAACACAAAGAAACAAAACAATTGACCACAGTGCAAAGGATGATGATGTAGAGAGATTTAGATCACTCCAAAGGAAAAAGCAACACCTAGAATCCATGCGCAAATAACAATACTTCTTGGAATGTTGCGGGATTCCACACTTCTCACTGAAACACAGAACGTCTGCTCCGTTTCTCCCAAGGTAACCCCTTTTTCTTAGGACAGTATGTAACCTTGGTAGGAGTATCCTTATGCGTAGGAATATTTACATATATTCGTATATCATGTCACAAAATAACCGAGATATTCCACTGAATCTTTGGATAGCAATACTCCTTGCTTAGTAAAATAACCAAGCTAATGTCAGCCAGGGAAAGCCAGCCTTGTGTTCTCTCTGCACGAGCTGCGTCCCAGCTCTCCAACACGTGAGAACCCCACAAGGTACTGTTAGTTATATTAACCGCAACGGCTTACTCCAGCGGGCTGCAATACACAAGGGTGTTGGCAGGGGAGAAAAGACGGCAGTAGCCACACCCTCACGGTGTTCCCACCACGTTTTCACCCACCACGTTTTCACCCATCAAGAATCCCTCAGCAATATCAGGATGTCCGTTGCTGCTCGAGACTGCTCCGCAAGAACCGGAATGAATGGTTCACCCAACGGAGCAACAAGGCAGACAAAACGGACTTCAGGGGAATTCAGGCCACAGCAGACTGAGCAAACTAATAGGCAACCAAAAGGACATGGAAGAGTTGGTGCACGTAGCACCCTTACCGGACCTCCTATCGTCGCGGGATCGTAGCTCAACTGCATCAGTAAACGGCGCCAAGTCGCTGCCCCCGAAGCGCTTATCACCACAATGCCTCCATGAACGGAATGACGTCCTATACGTCGGATACCCAGGGAATCATGGGAATTGTAGTTCTTCCTGGATCTGTGTACGCGCTCTGTGCTGCTACTCGTCTCTACAGTGTTCCACAGGCGCCTTTGCGCCTTTGAGACCTGACAGTACATCCCTCTCCCGAAGAACACTGACAGAGACAAGGTTTCCTAGGGAAGCGTTTGTGAAATTGGTTAACATAACGAGGTGCGTGCACCCTTGTAGCTGGTTCCCATGAGTTCTCTTCGTTCTCGTATCCCTTCCATGCTATCAGATACCACAGCCTAGTGCAGTAAATTTTGGAATCTAGGATACCCCTCACCTCATGCTCAATCTCATTGTTCACAACAACTGGGGCTGGACCTTTCTTTGCCACAGAATGGGAGGGTTTAAGCAACAAGACGTGAAACGCAGGATGAATCCTCAAAGTGGAGGGCAAGGCTAGTTTTACCACTACAGGGTTTATACGTTTACAACCTTATATGGGCCAATGTATCTGGGATTAAATATGCTATATCTTTTGAACCTGATGTTCTTTGTGGATAACCACACATAATCACCTTGCTTGTATACTGGCCCTGGACGTCAGTGTCTGTCAGCATAGGTCTTGTATCGGGCTTTAGCGTCTCTCAACCATTTTTGTGCTTCTTTTCATGTGTTCTGGATGTGTGTTATCCTTTCCTTTACCTCAGGAATGTTTTCAGGGCTTAAAGGATGCTGAAAGGGGATGAATCTAGGATGAAACCCATAAGTGCAGTAAAAAGGTGAGTGTTTTGTAGAACTATGTATGGCTCTGTTGTACGCTATTTCTGCCAACCACAAGCTGTCTACCCAGGCCTCTGAGGTATTATCCACATAACATCGTAGATACTGTTTTAAGGTTTGGTTTATCCTTTCTGTCTGGCCATCAGTCTGGGGGTGGAAGCTAGTGGACGTGTTAGAAGTTATCTTTAGGGCAGAACACCACACCCTCCAGAAATTAGCTGTAAACTGTGAACCACGGTCGGAAACCACTACCTGAGGCAGCCCATGTAACCTCACTATGTGTACCAGCAGTAACTGGGCTAACTGACCCGCTGTAGGTAGTTGTTTGCAGGCAATGAAGTGGGCCATCTTGGGAAGGTAGTCCACCACTACTAATATAACAGTGTGTCCTTTGTCCGAAGGCATTCCTACCACAAAGTCTAAGGATATGTTTTCCCAAGGTTGTTCTGGCGTAGGGAGCGGTTGTAACCATCCAGCCTGTCGAGAATGTGAGGATTTCATTTGAGTACACCACCCACACTCCCTAACCCATGTGCCAATATCTTTTTTGACGGTAGGCTACCAGAATTGACGTAGCACTCTCTCCGTGGACTTTTCTGTGCCGTTATGTCCTGCACTGGGTAAGGTGTGACACCATTTGAAGACCTGTTTCCTCAGTGAAGGGATAGGTAGCAACAGTTGTTTCCCTCGTACCGGTAGCCCTTGTTTCACCTTCCAGTCCTTGTTCTTCTCCAGCCATGTCTTCCATTTTTCCATCAGAACATTATGACCAATACTCCTAAGGAAGGTTTCCGTGACCGTAGTACATATTACGTTCTGAGGATCGATAATAGCCTTCTCCAGGAGTACTTCAGGAGGTTGGGGAGTAGATTGACGTGTTAAGGCGTCGGCTTTCTTGTTTTCCTTCCCTGGTCGATAAGTTACTAGAAAATTGTATTCCGCAAAGAATAACATCCACCTCAATTGACGGGGCGTTAGATGTCTTGCTGCTGTCATGAATTGCAGGTTGTGGTGGTCGGTAAACACTGTAACTACGTGTTTGGCCCCCATAAGGAAGTGTCTCCACTCCTGGAATGCGTTTTTTATGGCTAGCAGTTATTTCTCGGCTATAGTGTAATTACGTTCGGCAGGGTTGAACTTTCTTGACATGAATGCCACCGGGTGTAATTGACCTGTCGTAAGATGCCGCTGAGACAGCACCGCTCCCACCGCGGAATCGGACGCATCTGCCTCGACGATGTAAGGTCGATCTGGATCCGCATGCATCAATACCGGGGCAGACACAAAAGCCTCTTTTAACGCCTCAAACCCTCTTTGAGCCTCCTCCCTCCATTGAAATATGACCTTCTTCTGCAACAAACACGTGAGGGGTGCTGCCAAATATGAAAAGCGACCAATAAATCGGCGATAGAAATTCGCGATCCCCAGGAAACACTGAATGTCCCTTACGTTCACTGGTGTAGGCCAATCCTTCATGGCTGTTATCTTCCTTTCGGACATTTCCTGCCCCCAAGGCGTCAACATAACTCCAAGGAATTCTACCGTAGTGACGCTGAACTCGCACTTGCTGATTTTACAGTATAGATGGTAGTTTTGGAGAGTTCGCAATATAGTGCGCACATGTTGTTTGTGGATTTCTACGTTGGGCGAATAGATCAGAATATCATCTATGTACACCACCACGAAGTGATCCAAATACTCTCTTAACACGTCATTGAGGAAAAATTGGAACGCAGCGGGGGCGTTGCATAAGCCGAAAGGCGTGACGAGATATTCATATAGGCCATAGCGTGTCTTGAATGCCGTCTTGCACTTGTCTCCTTTGCGCATCCGTACTAAGTGGTATGCCCCTTTCAAGTCCAGACGGGTGTATATGACGGCCTTTTTCACCTGTTCTAGCAAGACGTGATCAGCGGTAAAGGGTATCTATTCTTGACCGTAATTGAGTTCAATGATCTGAAGTCGATACAGGTGCGTAACTCCCCATTCGCCTTGGGGATAAACAATAAAGGGGAAGCTGCAGGAGACTTGGAGTTGCGTATAAACCCTAATGCCAGATATTTGTCCAGATAAGCACGTAGGTGAGTGTTCTCCGGTTCTGTTAGCACATACACCCTCCCGGAGGGTATGATTGCCCCTGGTACCAAGTCTATCTGGCAATCGTATTGCCTATGTGGTGGAAGAATCTCTGCCTTTGTTTTGTTGAATACTTCTACATATTCTTGGTAGTCGTCTGGCAACGTCACCATGTGTTCTGCCGCTGTAGCGATGTGATGGTATATGGCCAAAGCCTTAGCAGGGCTAATGTTAGGTTAATTACAGTTTTTTAAGCAATAGTCGGAGGTAAACTGAAGGGTCTTCTCCACCCAATCGATCTGGGGGTTGTGTTGTCTCAGCCAGGGTAATCCTAAAATCACTCCGTATTGTGGTACTTGTATTACGTTGAAGAATAGTCTTTCCAGGTGGTCTGTTCCATGTAAGACTTCCAGGGTATTCGTTTGGAAACGAATGGGACCTGCATCTAGACATCTTCCATCCACTGCAAATACAGCCTCCGGTGTTTCTTTTTCCTGTAACGTGATTCCCAAGATCAGCGCCTGCTCTTGATCCATGAAACAGCCTGTTGCTCCAGAGTCTAACATGGCTTGTACTCGGCACCATTCTTCCTTAATCAATAGGTATATGTCCAAAAAGAAATGTTGTCTACCACCTAGGGTTTCACCTTCCAGTGAAGGGATGTAATTCAGGCTTGAAGTGTTCCCTTCTTCTTTCCTCAAGCTCTTCCGTTTCCCGCAGCTGGCTCGGAGGTAACGGCCAGTACCTTCTTGTACTCCGTTCGTGGATACTTCGGTCTCAAGGTGCATTCCTTAATAAAATGCCCTTTCCTTCCACAGTAGATGCACAGACCTTTCTTTCGTCGATAATCTCTTTCTTCAGCCGTGAGAGCTGAACGGACCGTTCCGATCTCCATAGGCTCATGTTTGGTTGCTTGATGGTGGTCAGAATTCCTGGGTTGCTCAAAACGAGTAGGGATTCTATCCCTTTTTTTGTGTTCTCCCTTTCGTTCACTGAGCCGATGATCCAATCTTAGCACCAGACTTATCAAGTCCTCGCAAGTAACTGGTTGTGGGTCAATCTGAGCCAACACGTCTTTCATTTCCTCCCTTAATCCTTGATGGAAAATGGCGGCTTGTTTGGCCTCTGGCCATTCGGTTTCAGTAATCAGTCTACGGAAATCATTTAGGTAGGTGATAAGATCCCGATTCCCTTGCCTCAATTCCAGCAGGTCCCTATCTGCTGAAAGCGTGGTTGATCTGCGATTGAAAGTCTTTTCGAATTCCTTGAGGAACGAGTCCCAATCGTAAAATAAGGGATCATCCCTTTTTACTAGAGGCACTGCCCATTGAGCTGCATCCCCTGCCAAATACGATATCAAGAAAGCTACTCTAGCATGGTTGGTGGTGAATGCCTTGACTTTACATGAAAAATGTAGCAATACCTGTGTAAGGAATACCTGCACCTTACTGCTCTCCCCATGGAATCTTTCGGGCGTAGCCAATGGAATGGGTGTAGGTACTTCCACTACCACGGGTGCTGTGTGGGATGTATATGGTAAGCCCACATTAAACGGGTTTCTTTGCATTCTGTCTACGGTATTTTGTAGGGCAGCTGTTTCTGCCCTAGAGGCTGCCAGGTCCGTCTGCACTAAGGCTGCTATAACGTCCTCGAAGGTAGCCATACTCAACTTACGACCGGGAGGATTATAAAACGTGGGCCGTTTAGTCTGTCGTGGCCTCAAATCCTCAGGATCGTATGTTGCCCTTTATGGTCCACCTCCTGATACCCCCACAGTCTGATCGCATAAACAGACTCAATGGAGTGATCAAGTGGTGGAAGGGAAGGATGGGGACAGCGGGGAAGGAGACCTGTAACGAGAGCAAGGACGTTGAGAATACAGTATTTCAATATGCACATATACAATGATACCTTAGAATATCCTACTGGTTTGTGAAATAATACCTGTAAAGAAAATGTCTTCTTGACTCATAGACAAATATGCGTGTTGCAAGGCTCCACTATGATCTAAAGATGAGACAACATAATTAGTAACCTTTCCTGTTCCAACCGGGACTCTATCTCTCTAGAAACAACACTTACCAATGGTTTTGAGGATTGGGCTGAAACAGGGGGGGAAGAGCTGTCTTCCGGCGCACTCAATACCCCTGTTGTGAAAACACAAAGAAACAAAACAATTGACCACAGTGCAAAGGATGATGATGTAGAGAGATTTAGATCACTCCAAAGGAAAAAGCAACACCTAGAATCCATGCGCAAATAACAATACTTCTTGGAATGTTGCGGGATTCCACACTTCTCACTGAAACACAGAACGTCTGCTCCGTTTCTCCCAAGGTAACCCCTTTTTCTTAGGACAGTATGTAACCTTGGTAGGAGTATCCTTATGCGTAGGAATATTTACATATATTCGTATATCATGTCACAAAATAACCGAGATATTCCACTGAATCTTTGGATAGCAATACTCCTTGCTTAGTAAAATAACCAAGCTAATGTCAGCCAGGGAAAGCCGGCCTTGTGTTATCTCTGCACGAGCTGCGTCCCAGCTCTCCAACACGAGAGAACCCCACAAGGTACCGTTAGTTATATTAACCGCAACCGCTTACTCCAGCGGGATGCAATACACGAGGGCGAGGGCGGCAGTAGCCACACCCTCACGGTGTTCCCAACACGTTTTCACCCATCAAGATGCCCTCAGCAATATCAGGATGTCCGTTGCTGCTCGAGGCTGCTCCGCAAGAACCGGAATGAATGGTTCACCCAACGGAGCAACAAGGCAGACAAAACAGACTTCAGGGGAATTCAGGCCACAGCAGACTGAGCAAACTAATAGGCAACCAAAAGGACATGGAAAAGTTGGTGCACGTAGCACCCTTACCGGACCTCCTCTCGTCGCGGGATCGTAGCTCAACTGCATCAGTAAACGGCACCAAGCCGGTGCCCCGGAGGCGCTTATCACCACAATGCCTCAGTGAACGGAATGACGTCCTATACGTCGGATACCCAGGGAATCATGGGAATTGTAGTTCTTCCTGGATCTGTGTACGCGCTCCGTGCTGCTACTTGTCTCTACAGTGTTCCACGGGTACCTTTGCGGTGAGACGTGACACTGAGCAGGGTTTTCCCCTAATTAGTACTATTTCTGTTATGAAAGATGTGTTCCAAGAGTTGCAGAGAAAGTTTAGGTGTCCAACTGTGGATCTGTTTGTGTCAAGGGACAATGCTTTCCTTCCACACTTCGGCACAATTATTCCTTGAGCAGAGGCGTGGAGGACAAATGCAATGTCGTTCAGGTGGCCAGGAAATCTGCTAAATGCATTTCCACCGGTTCTGATGATTGCCAGGGTGTGACAAAAGATCAGACAGTACAAAGCCTAGAGTCTTTTAGAAGTACCTGGGGTGGATCAGATGGTCATGGTATCCTCTTCTGACAACTCTATCGGTGCAGTCCCATTGGAAGATCCCAGACCATCCCTATCCTCTGAGAGGGTCACCTCTTCCAGCAGGAATTTTGCAGAGATTACACCTTCAGGCCTGGCTGTTGAGAGGGTAAATATTTTGGCTAGGGAGTGGTTGAGGTGATCCAGAATTCCCAGCTTCTTGCAACCCTGCGATATTATTCTAGGCATTGAGGTTCCTTCTCCAGCTGGTGTATGGAGAAAGGAATGGACTCAGGGACTGTTGAAACAGTGAAGGTGTTAAATCTTTTATCGGATGGTTTCATATTGGATTTGGCTCTGTCTACAATACGCATGCAGTGGGTGGCTGTGAAGGCCTCCAGAAGCCCACATTGGGATAATTTGGATCACTTAGTCTCCAGATTAATGCAGAGTTTCTTTCTACAAAGACCTAGAGTGGTGTGTCTGGCACCCTGCGTGAGATCTTCCTTTATTGTTGTGAGCTGTTCAAGCTCCAACATTTGAGCCATTGGTAGAAGTGGATATTAAGTTCTTGACCTTGAAAGTGTTTTTTCTTGTGGCTATTGTGTCGGCAAGAAGAATAGGGGAGTTGTGCTCATTTTTCTGGACCACCCCTTTTCTGAAGGTCTTACCTGATAAGATTATTTTGAGATCTGATCCCAAGTTTTTATCCAAGGTTCCGGCCTTAGCTAACAGATCTAGGGAGGTGGTGCTTCCAGCTTTCTACCCAGAGCCTCAGACTGAGGAAGAAGAAGGTTTACATCATTTGGATGGCAAACGCACAGTGTTGTTTTATCTGGACAGGACAGAACACTTTCAGAAGGCATACAGTTTGCTTCTGATGTTTGGTTCCATTAAGAATGGTCTTAAACTTTCCAACTTCACGTTGAGTAGGTGGATTAAGGAGGCTATTCTTTTTGCTTATGATTCTCAAGGGACAGAAGTTGGAAACCGGATTCAGGGGAGGTCTACACAGCATATTTCTGTTTCCTGGGCTTCCTTTAAAGGGGTTTCTATTGAAGACATATGTAATGTGGCCGTATGGGCTTCCACGCACGTTTATGGATCATTATCGGGTGTTTTTGGGGGTAGGATATGCATGAATTTTGGCTCAGCAGTGTTGAAGCCAAGAACTAGCTGTTAATAAGGGATTATGACAGACTGTAAATATTTGCGTCATATTTATTTGTGATTAAAATATTGTGTGTTACAGGCAGAGTGGATGCTTGTATATGTTCTTTGTATCATGAAGCAGACTACAGTTTTGGTATCCGCTCATTATGTAAATATTGTGGCGAGGAAGATGGGCGAGGAGGTAATGCCCCAGTTACTTTCCAGTAATCTTCATCTCTCCGAGTCCAAGTCTTCCCAGCCACACTGGGTTTCCCATCCCTCCCTTCCCTTTTTTATTTTTTGGCTTCATGTGTTGTGGGGCTTGGAAAGGAACAGGAAGTGTGGTGGGTCTGATTTCCTTTTAAGGTTCAGGACGTAGGAAGAGGAAGTCGGCCATATTGAGGAGGGATGGGAAGGTCTACAATGCTAATTTTGTTTAGATGGTTCTGTGGGGGAGCTGAACGCATTATGTAATTATCCGTGGCGAGTAAGACTTGGACGTGGAGTAATGAAGATTAGCGGTAAGTAACCAGGGCATTCCTCACTCTCCTGCATGCTAATCAATATCGGCTCCGTCATCAAACACTCCACAGAGGTCTGGGATCTGCTGTACGACCACGTTCCAGAGCTGCTGTTCCTCATGGTCACCTGGCTGAACTCCACATCGGCACAGTCATCTCTCCTGGCTACAAAATATCAAGGCAGGACAGACAACACAAGCTCGGTGGTGGAATTGCCATAATCTTCCAGGTCTCCATCAACTTCATCACCTCCTCAGAAACAACCCCCAAAAACATGGAACACCTGCCCTTCAAAGACAACTCTAACACCATCATAGACGTTGTTGCACCCCTTATCCTCGATGTGAGCAACTTCCTTCTCCTTGGAGACCTGAACTTCCACCTGGAACATCTCCCTGACCCAAACATAACAGTCTTACTCGATGTGCTAGGAAACCTCGAACACAACCAAAGAGTGAGAGGATCCACATACTCCGCCAGACACCTCCTGGACCCAATCTTCCCCACCTTCGACAGCATCTCTGTTGACAAATCCATGCCTATCACTTGGACTGGCCATGCCATCATCAAATTCACTGTTCCTGTCTCACAGCATCACAGAGCCACCACCACTAGACCAGCAAACAGAGACTGGAACAGCACTACAGAGGAAACTGGACAGCCACACTCACAAAATACCAGTCTTACCACAACAGCAGCCTTGCTGATGCCATCACCAACTTCAACAATTGGATCACAACCTGCGCTGACACCTAGCTCCCCTCAAGACCAGCAATGCCGCATGATCCAGACCACAACCCGGCTTTTATATGGAACAACTCAGGATGACAAAGTGCCACTGGAGTACAGATGGAGATTGATTCAAGATAACAAGGACAATAACACCTTCAAATCCATGCTGAGACGCTGCCACCAGCAGATCCTGGTGACCAAATGAGCTGCCCTATTGTACCACATCAATGCCATCTCCAACAGCAGCATAGAGATCTTTGCTATTGTGAAAGATTTCACTTCCCTAGCTGCCGCCTCCAGCAGAATCATCCCCTCTCACGACCTCTGCAACAGACTCACACATTTCTTCCCCAGCAAAATAAACTCCATGTATGTCAACTTCGACCCTTAGTCAGACTCATCAGACTTTACATCACAACTTCCCCTTGAGCCCAAAGACAATACCTTGAACACCTGGCCCGCCATCACCATGGACAAAATGGACTCTGCCATGCTGTCCATCCATACTGAGGCTACATCCAACCCTTGCCGCCACTATGCTTACGCCAAAGGACTAGACCTCATCAGCACGACCCTCACCTTGGTCCTGAATGACTCCATCTCTTCAGCAATCTTCCTGGATCCATGAAAGCATGCCACTGTTCAAAAAGCCTTTGTTGGATCCTATGATACTTGCAAATCACAAGCCCATCTTTCTGCCACAGTACTTGGCCAAAATCCTGGAGAACCTCATCGACAAATGCCTCACCAACCACCTCTATGACTATCAACTCTTCAGCATCACTTGATCTGGATTCAGACCCAACCACAGCAAGGAAACAGCACTCATCGCCTTTTCAGATGACTTCCATTTGATCCAGGGCAAACAAGACACAGCAGCCCTCTTCCTTCTGGACCCCTCTCTGGGATTCGATACGGTATCCCATCCCATCCTCATTTGACCCCTGCATGTGCATGGAATCCAAGGACCCGCTTTTTACTGGATCTGCTCCTACGTGATCAGAAGAACACAGACTGTCTCTTTGGCCCCCTACTCATCAGACACTGCAATCTCATCTGTGGAGCACTGCAAGAATTCGCACTCAACCTGATCCTCTTCAGCATCTACATGACCCCACTGGCCAGTATCATTCGCACCCACAACATCAACCTCCTCCTAACTGATACTCGTCTTGGACAAGACTCCCAACATTCGGACCAAGTTTGCTGCCTGCAATACCGAGAACACCAACTGGATGAAAACCAACTGTCTCGAACTCAACACTAACAAGATAGAAGTTGTGATCTTCTGGAATAACCCATTGGTAAGGGACTTTCCCTGGGGTCTGGCCTAATTGGTACCCACTCCCACCTCACCAACCGCAACAAGAACTTCACCATTCTCATCGACAACCACCTCAGCATGTCAACGCTGCCACAGCCACCTGCTTCCACACACTGAAGTTGCTTAGAAAAATCAAATAGCTTCCTACCAGAACCCAAAAACTGTCACTCAACCCCTAGTCACAAGCAATCTCAACTATGAAAACAGCCTCTGGGCCGTTATCAGCAAACCAATCACCAGACAACTTCAAACCACCCAGAACTCGGCAGCCAGACATTTAACCTCCCATGCCACATGCATATAACAGCACACCTCAGAGAGCTCCTTTGGGTTCTAATGCACAAAATGAGCCCAGTTCAAATTCTACATGCACACCTTCAAAGCACTACACAACACAAGACCTGCCAATCTAAAAAGCTGCATCTCATTTCACAAACCGACCAGGGACCTATGCGTGGCTGGACTCCTACTTGCACACATCCTGCACTTACACAGAACCAGAATTGTCAGTCTGGCAATCTCACACATCGCTACCAAGGCCTGGAATGACTTGTCTTTAGACACCGAAACCTCCTCCTCACTTCTTGAGTTCCACAAGAAGATGAAGAACTGGCTGTTCCTTTAAGCTCACTCAACAGTCCTCAGTAAGCTAGACCTCTCAGCCGCCTTTGACACCGTCTCCCATCACAGCTTGATCAACAGACTCCACCATATTGGAATCCAGGGAGATGCCCTCAAATGGATCGCCTCAAGAACCCAAAGAATCCTCCTCCCACCATTCCCCTCAGAACCCAAGAAAATCATCTGTGGTGTCCCCCAAGGGATCATCCCTCAGGCCCACTTTCTTCAACACGTGCATGATCCCCTGGAAAACATCGTCAGATTGCACGGACTTAGCATCATCTCTTATGCCGACGACACCCAGCTCATCCTGTCGCTATTACAAGACCCCCTCCACCACCAGAGCCAACTTCCACAGATGAATGATGAATGTCACCGACTGGATGAAAGACAACTGCCTCAAGCTCAACACGGGCAAGATGGAAGTCCTCATCTTTGGGAACAATATCTCGCCATGGAACAACGCATGGTGGCCTGCTGAACTTGGCCCACCCCCCACTCTTACTGACCAAGTCTGCAACCTCAGCATCATCTTGAACAGCAAGATCTTCAGGTGACTCCCAGTAAACTCCAGAAGGTCCGTCATGCAGGACCTCGTCACTAGCAGGCTCGACTACGGGAATACACTCTACGAAGGAATCACCGCGCGCCTCCTGAAGAGACTACAGAGAATACAAAATCCAGCGGCAAGACTCATCTTCAACCTCCCCAGAAGGACCCACATCACACCCCACCTCAAGCGGCTATGCTAGCTTCGGATACAGTACAGATGCCAGTTCAAGATGTTGACCCATGCATACAGAGGCCTGCACAATGAGGGACCAGCATACATCAACAAACACATAACCTTCCACCAACCGACCAGACACCTACGATCAATCTCCCTCTTCCTCTCAGACACCCCCGTGATCCGCCGAGACAACAGCGGAGGACGTTCCTTCTTACACTTGGCGGCCAAAGCTTGGAACGACCTTCCCCTGCATCTCAGGTCCGCCTCATCGATCCAGCAATTCAGGAAGGGAGTCAAGACCTGGCTGTTTGAATGAACAAATCACCACGAAGCAGCTAGCAACTCCAGCGCCTTGAGACCCTCACTGGTGATTTGCCACACTTTACAAACCCTTGATTGGTTGATAGGCTGCACATACTTCAGAGCCTGGATATCCTCCTGGGCAGTAGAGGAGTGATGCCGGGCGCTGCCGTGGGGCGGGGGAGGGGCGGGGGAGGGGCAGGGTGGGGGGTAGTAAACTACGGATTACGTGCGCCAAATGCGATGCAGCGCGCGCAAGGAAATTCGTTTTATTTATTTATATGTTTACTTACCTCTAATCGGCCGTAATCCGTAGTTTACTACCCCCACCCTGCCCCTCCCCCGCCCCACGTCAGCGCCCGGCAGCACTCCCACCACCGGCCGCTACTGCTCCTGGGTGATAGTGCGCACTTGAAAAACTTATAACATAACAGTAACGGAAGTTTGCATTATATTGTATTGGAGTACATTGTGCTGTACTGTAATATATTTTATTGTATGGTTCAGGCGGGCTAGGACTAGGATGATCCGTCTGAAGTAAATTTCCCTCTTAAAGAGGCCGTTTGAGAGCACGAGACAGAGACCAGCCTGGTTGTGTAACCGGATGCTCGCGGTGGGACTAACTCTGATGGCGTCAGTAGAACAAGGAGAGATGGAAGCGCCCGCATTAACTGCGTGTAATGAAAATCCGCGTAGAAACCCACATAAACAATCCGGGCAATAAAAGGCCTGTCTGGATCCTGGCTTGTTCTTTTTTCCAAAATCTCCTTAATCACAAACGAACGACCAAAAACGTAGTTCAATTATGATCAGCAATATGAGTAGAAATAAGTCAGCCGGTTATTACTTTATTCGGTTTTTGAATAAATACAGACTAAAAAGTGATTAAATAATTAATCACCCATAAATGAAGAGCATTATTGCACTATATATTTACCTTCATTGGCCGTGTCATCTCCCCCCGCTGCAGATTCCACGGGGATGATTTGAGTGACATGCCCGCCCTGGAGGCAGGGAGCGAGTAAGTCACTAGGCATCGGAGGAGCAGCTTCAAGAAAAATTGAAAAGCACATTTCAGAAGAGCTCAAAACAAACACAGCGGGGCTTATTTACAAGGCCCTTGCGCCACTTTTGCGTCATTTTTAACGGGAAAAGTGACGCAAAAATGGCACAAGGGGATTGTAAATCTGCCCCAGCGTGTTCTGTTTCTGCACACGACAAAAGGAGGGGGGAGTAAAGGTGCTGTGGGGCGCAGGGAATCACAATTCAACACAGAACACACGTTTGAAAGACAGGCGCCGTCAGACTTCAGGCTGGATTAAAGGGGGCGTGGTTGCAGTAATGGATAGGCAATCAGCGAAATATATTCAGTCCACCAATTATCCCAAACAACAGAAAATGGAGACTTGGCCCAAGATAGTAGATTGAGCCAGAGTTTTAGCAGCTTTTATTAAATGGACAATTATAATGTGAGATACAATAATTAACCAGCCGGACCCACTAGAGTCAATTTTGGACTGGGTGCATGTAGGATACTGGCAGGATTATTGCAACTAACGTATTGTTTACAAAAGTCATAATGCAGCGAACGTCTCTCGAGACTCTCTTGACGGACATATTTGCTGCTAGTCTTCTGTTTATTAAATACCCCCAAACGCATCTGCATGAAACATTTGTTCTCAGTATGTAGGTATACCAGTGGTCGAAGTGGGCAGGATCGGCAGGGCACGGCGTGCCCCTACTTCTTTAATTTTATAGAGTCCGTTCCCCTACTTTCTTATTCTAAACATGCCTCCCGGACGGCAGAAATCGCCAAGGCCCATAGTTAAGGCTCGGCTTTTGGGGACGGGCGGAACGGGCAGAGAAGGAAAAGGACTCTGGGGCATATTAGCAAGACCGGCGATAATGGACTTCCTAATATGCGTTATAGAATTCCAATAGAAGCCCAGGTTAGATGTGCAGGACATCTAACCTGGGCTTCTATTGGAATTCTATAACGCATATTAGCAAGCCCATTATCGCCGTTTTAGCGGCAGTTTCCTGCCGCTAAAACGGCGATAATTTTATCGCCGGTCTTGCTAATATGCCTCTCTGGGGCATATTATCAAGAACGGCGTTAAAATTATCGCCGGTTTAGCGGCAGAAAACTGCCGCTAAAGCGGCGATAATGGGCTTGATAATATGCCCTTGAGAATTCCAATAGAAGTCCATGGGGCATATTATCAAGAAACGGCGTTAAAATTATCGCCGCTTTAGCGGCAGAAAACTGCCGCTAAAGCGGCGATAATGGGCTTGATAATATGCCCTTGAGAATTCCAATAGAAGCCCATGTTCTGGTGTCAACATGGGCTTCTATTGGAATTCTCAAGGGCATATTATCAAGCCCATTATCGCCGTTTTAGCGGCAGTTTTCTGCCGCTAAAGCGGCGATAATTTTAACGCCGTTCTTGATAATATGCCCCTATGTTTTGGTGTGAACATGGGCTTCTATTGGAATTCTCCAGGGCATAGTATCAAGCCCATTATCGCCGCTTTAGCGGCAGTTTTCTGCCGCTAAACCGGCGATAATTTTAACGCCGTTCTTGATAATATGCCCCTCTGTCTTTTCCTTCGTGCCCAGAGAAGACAAGGACAGTGTCCAGTTCTCCTGCCACTGGCATCTGCCCCCCTCTATGTTCCCCCTTTTCCCTCGCCTTCTGTCTCGCTCCTCCTCATTTAGTGAAAACCAAAACTTTTAGAAACAGGTATTACCTTCCCTTTCCTCCTTTCGTTTATTTGCTCCCCCGTGAAATGGATCCAAAAAAGAAAAACACTTTTGCTGGAAACGTCCTCTTTGTCTGACTTTTCAATTTCTAAGTGCAGCCTCGGGGTGGAGAGAACTAAAACATTCAAAATATGAAAAATAACTAACTAAAGCAAGAGAGAGTGGTTGCAAGGTGGCCAGATTGGTTTATTCACACCTAAACACATTAGCGCCACTTTACAGTGTTTGCCAGTGAAGCGCTATTTTTGTTTTCTCGTCTCTCTTTGAACAACATTGTTTTCCCTCGGTGGGAAAGTGCACTTATTCCTGGAGGTACTGAAATACCTGCTTGATGGGTGAATTGGAAAACAAAATGTGTACAGCGGCTCTGTGTTCACGAATGTGGTCTTTTTAAACCATACTGCTTACGCTTTGTAAGGATATAAGCAATGGGCATTGAAACGGGTCCCTTCTGGGCCCCGTAGTGATGGCCTTAACTTTTCGGGCAAAAGCACTCACTAATTTCTGAATAATGAGTGTAAAAAGAAAAAGGTAACCATGTTGTTCCTGCTTACATTTCACATGCTTTACTTAATCTTGCATTCTCTATGAGTGTTTGCTTTTTCTAGGATGTTGTTAATTTCTTTTTTAGACAGCGTATTGCTCTTGTCTAATGCGTAATTTGAATTGAGTCACATCCAGGTGTTTATAGCGGGTCAGTGCAGTGCAAGCTTCTCTCAGTGGGGCAGTATGATGTACAGTGGGAGAGAGGATGTGGCACTATGGTCAGAGCTGCTGAATTTGGAACTGGGGAACCAGGGTCAGCCTTCATGACCAGTCCACCAGACCATTCCCCCTGAGGGAGCACATTCCCATGCTAGACCTTAGGCCCCGCAAGATCTTAAAAGCCCTGGTGTCTTAGCACCAGCAGATGGACCCTAGCAGTGGCAAGTATGGGTTAACCTTAAACGCCTGTCCACCACAATTCATTCTGAAGTTCACCTCCAGTCTTGCAGGCAGGCCTATGAAGCAGCACACCATAGAGTGACAGTGACTCTGTCACTAAGGTCACAGGACCCTTGAGCAGGGTGGCTCTAGGGCAGTGCGACCGCACCAGGCGCGACCACCCGCGGTCCGTGCAGCTAACAGCGGTGGGGCAGAGGGGCCAGGTAAGGGGGATTTCAAGGGACGATGCCAAGGGAAAATTAAATAAATAATTAATTTTCCCTCTGCATCGTCCCTCGAAATCCCCCCTTACCCGGCCCCACCGCCCCACCGCTGTTACCTGCATGGACCTCGGCTGACGCTGTCTTCAGGTGGGGGCGTCATGTTTGCAAGTATAATATGGTTTTAAAAGCACTTGCTGCCTCCTTCCTGGCCTCCAACAATTTTCGGCAACACTCCAGTGATTAATGTTCTTAGTAGAGAGAGATGGTGTTTTGTCTAGTGGACGTTTTGACTCATGGAAAGGAAGCCCAGAGGGTTAATGTACCTGCTGCTCAGAACATGTACCATGCAGACCACAAAGTGCACATAATATAAATAGGTCAGTGGGTTACTGCTTTTGTCAGACCCTATTGTTACTTGCAGTTAATAAGTTAAAATCTTAACATAGAACAGTGAGCTATTAACTGTCATGTAAGAGCTGCATGCAAACTGCAAGGTATAAATTAGAGCGTTATGGTTTTTTCCCCAGACTTTGATAATCCTAATGTTGCAAAAAAGGGTTCATTTGGGTAGAAATCAATTCTGATTATTAAAGAGAACCCCCAACCATGGTATTACGTTTTAAATTCTGAGTTTGTGTTTCTCCAGACCAATCACTATTAAACTATGCTGCCTACTAGTATGGTTGTCATGTGACTCCTAAACCTTGTAGTCTTTGTCTTATGTAACATTTCCTATATAATGATTTACACACACATGATTGCTTGTCTCTGTGTAATATGTGTGATGTAAAGTGCTCTGACACCCTACACTGGTATTAGTGGTGCTGTAAATTTTCTGATACTTTATTATTTTGACATTTTTACACATGCTAACAGTCTCTGCAAAGATTTTTCCTTCTTAATACCAGTGGAACATACAAGTGCAGCAGTGAGAAAGGTGACCAGTCAACCTTTGCAAAGGGCCCTCCACTTCACAGCAGCACAAGTCCCATTTTTTAGTAACTTTTGATCCGTTTGAGCTATAAAAAATGTATTAGTTCAAATCGTCAGATTATGCAGCAGATGATGTATTATGTTGCAAATATGGCAGAGCCATAATTATGTGGAAAACATTTGCAAACTAGGATATTTTGCCATTCGTATTTGAACTGCTCTTGTGGAAAAAGGGAGGAGAAGTGCTGATGACAAACTCCATGGCTGGGAGACAAATGGCTTGCGATTCCACTTTTAAGGATATTTGGGACATTCTGAGTTTGGAAACGTATCCCACTTTGTGAATGTATTTTAATGTCAATAACTCATATTATGCTATCTAAAGGTATGTAGTTCCTCTTATAGTGGTGCCTAGGGGGAAAAAAGTAAGTCAAACCACCGCTAAAGAGCCCCTTGACGGGTGCCCGTTGGGTATTGCAGCGCCGACCCAACGAGGAGCAGGTCCATATGATGAAGCATGACACCTAGCTTGCTGGGTGTGTGAGGACCCTAGTTCCGAAAAGAGGAATTCTCCCACTCTCTTTCCTGCACTGAACACCACCGTGTTTGTAATTACAAACAAGGGTGGTTTGACTTACTTTTTTCCCCCTAGGCACCACTATAAGAGGAACTACATACCTTTAGATATGAGTATCTGACTGGGCACTTATGTTGGACCTCTATAAAAAGCCCCATAGTCCCCCTTTTTGTTGATTAATAACTCATATTAAACATTAAATAAACATGTGTATCCATTGGTTAAATTAAATAACGTAAGAAGCTGTAACCGGTTAGTGAAATAGGAAACAAATACTAAAAATTGGGATATTTTGCTCTTTCTGCCACACCTCTGACTCCGCCCACTGTCCCAATCCACGGGTTATTCCCGCCCTCTGATTCTCCGCCCACAGTTCCCCTGCTTTTTTTCCCCCACTTCGACCACTGAGGTATACACCCCATTTCTGAGGAAAAGACGGTCGACCCACTCCGCTGCACACGCTGATTCCACGGGGCAGCTTCAGTTTTACACCAACTTGCTTGTCTTATGTGAGATT
This sequence comes from Calotriton arnoldi, assembly GCA_963921515.1. NCBI lineage: Eukaryota > Metazoa > Chordata > Amphibia > Caudata > Salamandridae > Calotriton > Calotriton arnoldi. Next base: position 312,861 of record CAWUFW010013584.1, on the reverse strand, counting down.
GCAGTGGGGCTTCCCAGTTTTGCACCCGTTAGCGAGTGGAAAGCAACATTGTTATCGAAAAATACATTAAAAGAAAGCATTTTAGATTTCAATAGGCTGGTGCACATGCGAGAGCGAACTTGTCGAGTGCAATCTCATGTCATTCAGCGCCTATAACATCCTCACGAGTCCCACAAAACCAAAAAAGGGAACTAGTACAAGTTCTATACATGGTGCTCGCAGTCAACCCCTATAGGCTGAAGGCTGGGTATGGGTACAACAAATATCAAATACAGTCACTGATCTCAAAGACCAGTGCTTTAAATGGGAAAAATAATAGTGCAGGTACTCATTTAAATGTGGCGAGTGGGCGGGGCTAGGGGCGGGTCTAGAGGCAAGACAGGCAAAGCTTATTGACTTATATACTAGTTGCAGCACATACCAAAACACGAGAAATATGTTTCTATAAACAAAACAGGTTAATTCGTTATACAAAACGAAAGTCAAACTAAGTGATATTTTAACATTTCCTTATTTTGTAATATTTCTCTCGTTTTTCTCTCACACACGCATGCTCAAGCAGGCAAACAGACAAACATAAGCAGACACTCACACAAAAGAATCAGGTGGGATTAAAGCCCTTTTAACCTTCTTACCCCCCATGGCTTTCTTTATTGGCTATCAATGGGCTGCCTCTATTCCTTGCAACACAGTATGACGGCGAACACCCAGATATCATGCAAATGAGCCCACGCTGAATAGTTCAGCGGGGGTTCAGCTCAGGGCTACAGAAGTGCTTTGGTGGTTAAAGAGACAGGCTACCACCACTAGAGGCCAATGCGCCTACCCTTTCATGAGTACCGGTTCTCTCCACGGCAGTAGAGAAGTGCCGGTACTCAGAGTGATAAAACAAGAAGTGCCGGTACTCAGTACCTGTGAGTGCCAGCCCATTTAAAGCACTGTCAAAGACCTGTTATAGGTTGCATCCCTGGCAAGCCACTGCCCTGATTTGTCCCGTGAGCACTGCAAACCCACCATGGAGTTGCCATGGCTGCATGGTCGAACTGTCGCCACGAGTCCTGGAGATAGACCAGGTAAATGTAAGCCTGTTTACAAGTTCCATACTCAAAATACCCCTGACATGCTGGGAGTTTTCACCATTTGAGGCTGCCTCTGATCGCCTACCCTAAATTGGGAAGCCCACCCGATGCCATTTTTCTGACAGTATCAGGTTGCCAAACGTGTAATAGCAAAGGCAGCTCACGCTGTGAAAACACCATCTTCCACCACCCTCTGAATGGGATGTCGAAGGCAGGAGAGAGTGGAAGGGACGGTCAACCTTTTCAGTAGATGTGCTCTTACTGCCCTCCTCGCTAGCCGAAATGCTAGGTGTCATGCACTGCGCTTGTATTGGACTGCACTTGTATTGGACTGCACTGCATCTATAGGCCCTCTGCACTATGCAATGGCTAGGTTGCCTGGGAAGCTGGGAGGTACACTTGCATTCTATTTATCAGGAAGTAAGGATAGGTCACCGCTTATGCCTATGCTTAGGTATGAAAGACTGGGCTGCAGGTGGGTGATTGGATGTCAGACTGCAGGGTAGTGTCTGATGACAGCCCAGTTTAGACCCAGCCATATGCAAATCAGTCTTGACCCGGTGCCTCACGGTCCAGGGAGGTCCTGGCTTGGTAGGTTGGGCTGGACTGTTCCCATGAGGCACAGGGTCAAGACTGATTTGCAATTGGCTGGGCCTAAACTGGGGTGGCATGGTGAGCAAAAGAACAATGGATTTAACCCAGATCTATTGACTGGGGGTGAATGTTTGATTTGCTCTGCATTCCGTCCATTCTCTGTGTGTCTTTTGCTCTCCTGGAGGTTGGCATAACACTTAAAGAAACGAAGTCTGGACAGCGTAAACCCTTCCAGACGGATTTCTAGGTCCCAACTTTGTACCGAGACTTTCTCAACTAGCACTGACGTGTAGGAGATGAAAAAGAGTTGGACGGAGTCCATACTTGACTGCCTCTAGTGGCAGTACGTGAGCAGACATGCTGCAGGTTAACATTTCTTAGGGCTATCTATCTTTGTCGCGAGATTGGGCACTAGGTGGGACCCTGTTCAGTTGTCCAGTGTGTGGACCCTAGTCAAGACTGGCCCCTCAGCTGTGTCACAAGCCACAGTTTTCAAGGCAACATCCAACTCTCTGTAGACCATTTGGGGGCTTAGGAAGAAAGTCAATCACATTGGCTTATTCAATCCGATTTCACCTCTCTGCTTATTTGCTGCACCCAGACAAGGTGAGAGGCACTTGTGGGTTACTGCTTAAGGAGTGTTGGACATGGCCCTTTTTGCAGGGTTATCCCCACACCTTTTGCCTTCTTTCTCCTAGTTGTCTGATCCTCTTTTTGTTGGCTTTAGGACTCTGGGCACTTTACCACTGCTGATCACTGCTAGCATGCATGTGCTCTCTCCTTTAAACATGGTATGATTGGTTTACACCTGTTTGGCATATTTAATTTACTTGTAAGTCCCTTGTACAGTGGTATACCATATGCCCAGAGCCTGTAAATTAAATGCTACTAGTGGGCCTGCAGCACTGCTTGCACCACCCACAGAAGTAGCCTTTCAAACCTGTCTCAGGGCTGCTAGTGCAGGGCATGCATGCACAGTTTGCTGTCTTTTTGACTTGGCATTTAGAACTACTTGCCAAGCCTTAAGCTCCCATTTTATTCCCTTTTACTACATATAGGTCACCCCAAAGGTAGGCCCTAGGTAGCCCTATGGATAGGGTGTTGTGTAGGTAAAAGGTAGGACATGTGCCTTTATTGTGTGGCTTGTCCAAGTAGCGACAAACAGCCTATTTGGTTTTTCACTACTGTGAGGCCTACTCCTCTTATAGGCTAGCATTGGGAATTTCCTTATATGTGTTTAAGTGGTAATGCCTGATCTGAAAGGAGCAGCGTTGCCATGTTTGGTATGTTTGGAATAGTGGTGATAAATCCTGCTTACTGGTGTACGTCCATTTCACATTTCTATTTTAGAAAGGCCACTTTTAGAAAGTGAAAGGAACAAATGATGGACGGAATGCTGAACAAATCAAACATTCATCCCCAGTCACAGATCTGAGATTAATCCATTGTTTTTCTGATCACCATGCCACCCCAGTTTGGACCCAGACATATGCAAATCAGTCTTAGGATGCTTGTTTCTGGTCCAGGGAGGACTTGGCTTGGCATTTCGGCTGGACTGTTACCATGGGGAGCAGGGTTGAGGCTAATTTGCATATGCTGGGTCCAAACTGGGGTGGTGTGGTGAGCAAAAAAACGATGGATTAAACCCAGTTCTGTGACTGGGGGTGAATGTTTGATTTGTTCAGCATTCCGTCCATCATGTGTTTTTTTGTTGTTGCTTTTCTTCTTTTTGCTTTTGTCACCATAAGTGTGAAGGTTATGCCCAGATGTGCGTCCCGTGCTCACTGTGCCACTGGATTCAAGCTAGCCTGGATGATATGGGGTGATACCTTGAAACCGGTTCCAGGATGCTTGTTTCTGGACCAGGGGGGATCTGGCCTAAAATTTCGGGCTGGACTGTTCCCATGCGGAGCAGGTTCAAGACTGATTTGCATATGACTGGATCCAAACTGGGGTGGCGTGGTGAGCCAAAAATGATGGATTAAACACGATATGTGATTGGGGGTGAATGTTTGATTTGTTCAGCATTCCGTCCATCATCTGCTCTTTTTGCGGGTTCCGTGCTCACTATGCCACTGGATTCAAGCTAGCCTGGCTGATGAAGGGTGATACCCTGAAACCAGTCCCAGGATGCTTGTTTCTAGTTCAGGGAGGGTCTGGCCTAGCAGTGCGGGCTGGACTGTTCCTGTGGGGAGCAGGGTCAAGCCTGATTTGCATATGGCTGGGTCCAAACTGGGGTGGCTCGGTGAGCAAAAAAACAATGGATTAAACCAAGATCTGACACGGCAGCGAATGTTTGTTCTGTTCAGCTTTCCGTCCATCATCTGCTCTTTTTGCTTTTGTGGCCCTAAATGGGAAGGGTAAGCCCAGACGTAGGTCCCATGCTCACTGTGCTACTAAGTTCAAGCTAGACTGGCTGACTAGGGATGATACCCTGAAATTAGTCGGAGGATGCTTCTTTCCAGTCCAGGGAGGATCTGGCCTGGCAGTTCGGGCTGGACTGTTCCCATGGGGAGCAGGGTGAAGACTGATTTGCGTATGGCTGGGTCCAAACTGGAGTGGTGTGGTGAGCAAAAGAACAATGAATTATATCCAGATCTGTGACTGTGGGAGAATGTTTGATTTGATCAGCATTTCGTCCATCATCTGTTCTTTTTACTTTTAGAAAGTGGGCATTTCTCTGTGCTTATGACTCTTGTGCTATGTAGCCAGACTCCAATCCACGTCTGGGCCTGATTGACAGCTATACTTTGTGCATATTTTCCAGACAGCCATCCTACAGGAAGGGTTGGGTGTGACAGGATTACATCTGCATTCATCTGCATACTAATGGTCTTCCTAGGCTGAGAGAGAGAGGAGCATTCACACTTTGCATTTGTATAGCCTTTGTCCTGCCCTCACAGAAAGGGCTGATGTACCTCCTACTGACATCCGGAGCCAGGGCTGGAGTTGAAAGGTGGTGTTGTGCACTTCTAAGGTTTTTTTTGGAGAGACCTCTTGAACAAAGACATTTTGGAGAATAAGTACAGGGGCTCTGACCCCATAATTTTAGACACTGTGTGGGACTGGTAACCAGACACTGCTGGCTCTGCATACTGCACCAGAGGACTATTGTGTTGCCAGGCGGAACCGCCATTTGGACTGCTTGGTTGTTGCGCTGGTTTGTGGCCTGTCGGGCTGAGGAAGGGACTGCCTCTTTGCAAATCTACTTTATGTGCTGGCTAACTGCGCACCTACCTGCCCTGTGCACCCCCAGTGCTCTCCAGGGACTGGGTGGCTTGTTGCCCCACTCCTGTTCTTGCCATCTGGAATCTACTGCCAGTGTGTGGGGTGAGCTTTTGGTGGGAAGATGCGTGTGGAGCACTTCCCTTTCAAAAAGAAGTTGCCTGGATCAGCGCATTTTGCGACAGCTCGTTGTGAGAGCTTCTTGTTTTTGCTTCCCTATCGTGCGGTGAGCCCTCTGGCCAAGAAGAATCATCACATGCTGACCGCTCTTATTACTGTGCCCTCTGAGCTGTGAGACCGGATGTTTTGTTTGCCGCCGCCCAGAGAGAAGTCCGGCACTGCTGGGTACCGTGACCCTGTGGCAGTCCAGGAGAGAGCAGAGCGGCTGACATCCCAGCAGGTGGTTAGCTCCCATTGTGGCAGAGCCAGGAGAGACCAAAGGAGGTCTGTCACACCTGCTGCTGGTTACAGTCATTGTGTACAAGCGGCCCAGCAGAAGAGGTCCCCGACATGATCTGTACCCTCGTGGCCTGGAAAGGGAACCACAGGATGAACTCGGTTTTAGGTGGCTGCCTTTGCTGATTCCACCAGCGAGGAACCCAGCAAGGTCTCCCCGTGGAAGTTGGTATTTCGTGGGTGCTCCCCCCCCAATCGGGCTATACTTGGAGATACTCACACTTCCAGCTCCATTGTTGTGCATGACGGGTGAGTCCTCGACAGAGCCCCCCGGTCTGGAACTACCTTTTTTTTGACAACTATAAATGATCATATTCCCCGTATTAGTCACGTAGGTGCTGCTATGCCGGACGTTTGGTGCCTAAATTACTGCACAAAGCTTAATAGGAGTGCAGGGGCGCTGCACCCTATGTGTTTATGGAGATATTAGGAATTTAGGTGGTTTGGCCATTATCTGCTGCATTACCAGCACTAATACATTGAGGTATGTCGTTTGCCTTGCCTTGTTTAGGATAAAAAGTACTATATAATGTGGCTGCATAATATGCACAGTAATGTTGTTTCATGACGTTTGCAGCATATAAGTATTTCTCTTATTGCACTCATTGTGATGTTGCCTAGTTGGTAAAGTAATTATTGGTTCATCTCATATTGCTCCATGTACAATATATACTATATTTTTATTTAATACTGTGTGGAGCCTCTTTTGTGGTCTAGTCATTGTGTTGCTAATGTGAATGGGTTGCAAAACTGCTTTACACATTGCCTCTGATGATAAGCCTGCCTGCTCTGCGCCAAGCTACCAAAGAGTGGGCACAGGTTATCTTTGGTGTGTAACTTACTTGCCCTGACTAGAGTGGTGGGTTCTGCCTGGCTTTGGTGCATACCCTAGCCAAGCAGTAACCCCATTTCTAACAAGGAGGATAGAGGTTACCTGACTCCTGAAGTGAAGAAGACGAAATCAGTAGGATGTCACAGTATGTGAGACAAAGTTCAGTGCAAGTGATGCTAAGATATATTTCCCCTTGTGATGGAGTATTGTCTAATTTGTTGACCATGAACAGAGGACTGCCATATTTAGAGATAATTGCTCTCTCACTGTACCTTCAGAGGAACTGCCGTCATGGTACCAAAGTTTAGTGGATGGCCGAAGTTGGTTTTGAGCCGATCCAGGAAACTTTTTTTTAAATGCAAGCTCCCAAAGTCCCAAAGTTTGTTTTTGAAAGACAAATAACTAATGACCGCCACAGCCAGGGAGACTTTTCTGTGGGAGGGGGGTAATTTTTAAACATTTTTCTATTCATCATTGCTAGGTGTTCCCTGAAGGTGATGGACAGAGGATAGAACAAGCATTGAAAATGCAATAGGTCTCGCCTTTGATTAAGTTAAAGCCATTTGCTTTGCTAATGGTATTGTATTCTAGCTTTGCATTATTTAGTGTATATTTGTGATATGTGCATCTGACACAGTAGCAGGGGGCTGGGTTTACATTTCTGACAAGCTGAAGAATGACAGCTTGTGCTGTTAAGTGTCACACTGACATCCTGCAGCACCAGTTTAATGTACAGCGCTGTAAAATGGAAGCCTCGGTATTACGAGCTACTGCTACGCTCACTGTAGCTAACTGCAAGTAAGTCAATGGCACTGGTGACAGACAAGCGTGTGTGCACTAACCATGCACAAGGCTAGGGCTCGTTAACGGCGCACGCTCAAACCGAAAATCCCCGCGGATTAAAAGCGCGTCACCCAAACACTAAGGTAGGTTATTTTCCAAACCCTTCTCAGACTCAGCAAAAAAAAATCCCGGAGCTTAAACATCAGCTGGTGTGTCTCTGGGCAGGAATAATATGAAATGTAACTACAAATGTCACCGGGGGCAGAGAAAAGCAAGCGTCACACTGACATCCTGCAGCACCCGTTTAATGTACAGCGCTGTAAAATGGAAGCCTCGGTATTACGAGCTACTGCTACGCTCACTGTAGCTAACTGCAAGTAAGTCAATATAAGCCCATGAACAGCGCAACTCAAGTGCTATGTAAATAAGCATCGAAATTGTCAATTTCGGAATGATTTCCTTTCTGGCGTCTTTAAGTACGCTCGTGCATTCACAATAAAAACAATTCATAGAGTAGCACCTAACCATGATGTCACTGGACAAAGAAGAACCCAAACTTCAACCCGACAGCCCCTCACACCCCCCCGCCCTCCCCTCCACTTCACACTGTTCTATGCATCACCTGGTTTGACCGTAGCCCAATTCCAAAACGTTGTCACTTGCGACTCGTGGACAAACACAGGAATCCGAGAACGGCTTCCACAGTAGCAGGGGGCTAGGTTTACATTTCTGACAAGCTAAAGAATGACAGCTTGTGCTGTTAAGCGTCACACTGACATCCTGCAGCACCCGTTTAATGTACAGCGCTGTAAAATGAAAGCCTCGGTATTACGAGCTACTGCTACGCTCACTGTAGCTAACTGCAAGTAAGTCAATGGCACTGGTGACAGACAAGTGTGTGCACACTAACCATGCACAAGGCTAGGGCTCCCTAACTGCGCACGCGCAAACCGAAAGTACCCGCGGATTAAAAGCGCGTCACCCAAACACTCAAGGTAGGTTATTTTCCAAACCCTTCTCCGACTCAGCAAAAAAAAATCCCGGAGCTTAAACATCAGCTTGTGTGTCTCTGTGCAGGAATAATATGAAATGCAACTACAAATGTCACCGGGGGCAGAGAAAAGCAAGTGTCACACTGACATCCTGCAGCACCCGTTTAATGTACAGCGCTGTAAAATGGAAGCCTCGGTATTACGAGCTACTGCTACGCTCACTGTAGCTAACTGCAAGTAAGTCAATGTAAGCCCATGAACAGCGCAACTCTGGGGAGTTCGCTTTTGAATGTGGGGAAGGGGAGGGAGGAGCTGGTAGAATCCCCAATGAGGAGCCAGCGTTTCCGCTAGCAGCACACCCTCCTACGTCACGCCAAACAAACATGGCGTCGGCCTGTCCACATGGGCCGTCCTAAAAGTGGACAAGGCGGTAACCAAGAAGCCAGATTTCCAATCACGCGCCACCGTTTCCCATAAACGATGACGCGAACCAATGGGAAACAGGGGCGGAGCTTCAAGTCCCATCTGAATCCGTATCGATTGCAAAAAGCCCTCGCAGAGTGAGTAGCGCATGCGCGCTGTAACGCCAGGCGAGACCTAAAAAAGGACATCAACCCATCAGCTCTAAATAAGGCAGGCAGTGTTATATTCCCTTAGTCCGACGGCCAGCATTATGTCAGGCTGTCGGAGTAACCTTTCCGTTGATGGAGCCAACAGAGGTACCAATAATTGAAATCTGATAACCTGTGTTAAAGTAAAATACAACACATTGAGAAGCTCAAAAGTCTAACATGTGTTTGATACAAAAATAACAGGCAGTGCAGCGTATAATCAGGAGACAATAGTCATTTCAACCAATCAGGACTCCTGCCCAAAAGGGTCAGTTCCAGCATGTAAGCTAAAATGCAGGCACTTTTGGACAGTTTTTATACGGTATTCCCCCAATACAAGTCTATGGAGCACAGACATGTTACAGAAACTTATTACCCCAAAACGTCTAATGTGCAGATGGCAGCATCTACTTATGGAGTAACTTGAGACTGATTTATTTTTAAAAATCACGCGTCTGGTTGCCAACATTGAAAGAGAGATTACGCTTTACTGCAGATATAATGGCTTCTACGCATACTAGAGTCATGAAATTGAGCATGCATGTAGAAGATGGGCACATCAGATTATAAAAAACACAACATCCAGATTTGATAATAAAATATATCAGTGCATGCTGTGATCTGCAGGGGAACATCAACTTTAAAGCAATAGGAATACACGATCATGTGTTTACGCCCACTCGACTCTAAATAGAGCGAGGAGACCGAGAATTTGGCAGTGTACTCTGTCAGGTTTGTGATGGATTGATTTCTTTGTAACATCGTACTCTGCAGAAAACAAGAGACACTGTGCATCCCCACTCTATCATGGAACCCCCATTTCTCCCTTATTGGGATAAGGACCAGAGAGTGACACCCAGCCAGTTGTGAGTGTAACTTTCTGTTGAGAAAGATATTTGGTGACAAAAGTAGGGTTCCTTGACTTGAATGACCTGGCGGAGGCACTATATCATGTTGCATACACAAGAGTGTGTAATTGCAATCACTATATACCATTTGTGAAGTAGGATATGTGCACCCTCCTCTTCCAGATTAGCACCACAACCAGACATATAGGGGATAAAAGATCAAATGTGAACAAGGAAGAAAAGGAAGATTGAGTCAGCTGGGACAGGCATGGACAATGGAGTTGGGGGGATAGATGGGGTACAGGGGTTGGGAAAGGCCGAAAGATGGGCAGACAGGATAAATTGTCGCTCTGGCAGTGGGATAAAGGAGACAGCGAGCATGGAGATAGGGAAGATGGGGGACGCTGGCGACAGGAGGAAGAGGAGAGAGGAAGAACAGGGCAGAGAAGACAGTGGTGGTAGGGAGATAGAGGATAGCAAAGAAAGGGTAGATATGAAGTAGGACAGGGCAGACTGGATGATTTGAAAGAAAATAAGGATGAGGAAGCAAGAGACAGTGGAGATGATGTAGCAGAGGCAGGGCGAAAGTGATGAGGAAAAAACTGGCGATGGGAAAGACAGGTGGCAGATAGGGTACATTATGCCATTGTACCTTTCGGGCCAAACTGTGTGTTATTGTGAATGGACATGCCAGGCAGCATTTGGCGGTTGATTGTATATGGTGCACAGACATAATATCGATGTAGGAATATCGATGTGCCAGAATATCGAGTTTTTAATATCAGGGTGGCACAATATCGACATGCAAGAATATCGTTGACCAGAATATCGACATGAAGGTAAGAAATATCGTTTTTTTTAATATCGAAGTTAGTAATATTGTTAGTAAAAATATCGTTGTTAATAATTTCGACATTTATTTTAGTGTTTTGTCATTTACTATGTGTGTTTAAAGTATGTGATGTAATTATTTTATATAAGTATAGCTTATTTTTTAATGTATGTGTGAAATTTTTAGAAGTAATTAATTTTATGTTAATTAATTTTGTTGTGTATTTTAGTTCCGTAGCGGGTTGTGGGTTTATAGGGGAATAGGGTGGGAAGCAATTTAATTAGAATACATTTGGTAATAATTTTTAGAAGTTATTAATTTTTTAAAAATTACATTTTGCGTTTTAGTTCCGTAGCGGGTTGTGGTTTTACAGGGGAATAGGGTGGGAAGTAATCTAATTATAATTAATTAATTAATATTTTTTATTAATTAATATTTATGTATTTAATATTTTATATTGTTAATTGTGATAATTCAATTGTTATTAATTAGTTATTAATTGGTTATTGATTATTAATAATTAATTGGTTAATATGTTAATTGAGTAATTTTTTTAGGAGCGGGTTGTGGGTTTATAGGGGAATAGGGTGGGAAGTTAATTAATTATAATTAATTAATTCATATTTCTAATTAATTAATATTTATGTATTTAATATTTTATATTGTTAAATGTGATAATTAATTTGTTATTAATTAGTTATTAATTGGTTAATAATTATTAATAATTAATTGGTAAATATGTTAATTGTGTTTTTTTTTAGGAGTGGGTTGTGGGTTTATAGGGGAGTAGGGTGGGAAGTAATTCAATGATAATTAATTAATTAATAATTTTTATTAATTAATATTTATGTATTTAATATTTAATATTGTTAAATGTGGTTATTAATTTGTTATTAATTAGTTATAAATTGGTCATTAATAATTATTAATTAATTATTAATTATGTTAATTGTGTCTTTTTTTCTAAGAGCATGTTGTGGGATGATAGGGAGTAGGGTGGGAAGTAATTACATTTTAATATTTTTTAAATTCTTTTTATATATTATTTATTTAATTTTATTTAATAGTGTTAATTCTGTGAATTAATTTATTACTGATTGTTTTTAATTTGCTTGTTAATTGTTAATAGTTAATTAATTAATTGTTAATTTATTATGTTAATTGTGTTATGTTTTACAACATTGGTGGGGTTATTTATAGGGGAATATGGTGGGAGGTAAATAAATTTTAATTAGTTAATTATTTGTTAATTAATGTTCATTATTTTGCTGGAGTGGAAATAGTAAATTATTTCCCTCCGCTATCCAACACTTTCCCTACAATTGCACTTGCTGGAGTGGGAATAGTAATGTTATCCCCTCCGCTATCCAACACTTTCCCTACTGTTGCACTCTCTGGAATGGGAATAGTAAATTATTCCCCTCCGCTATCCAACACTTTCTCTATTGTTGCACTCGCTGGAGTCGGAATAGTAATTTTATTCCCTCCGCTATCCAATACTTTCCCTACTGTTGCACTATCTGGAGTGGGAATAGTAATTTTATCACCTCCGCTATCCAACACTTTCCCTACTGTTGCACTCGTTGGAGTGGGAATAGTAATTTTATCCCCTACGCTATCCAACACTTTCCCTACTGTTGCACTCTCTGGAGTGGGAAAAGTAAATTATTCCCCTACGCTATCCAACACTTTCCCTACTGTTGCACTCTCTGGAGTGGGAATAGTAAATTATTCCCCTCCGCTATCCAACACTTTCCCTACTGTTGCACTTGCTGGAGTGGGAATAGTAATTTATTCCCCTCCGCTATCCAACACTTTCCTACTGTTGCACTTGCTGGAGTGGGAATAGTAATTTTAACCCCTCTGCTATCCAACACTTTCCCTACTGTTGCACTCGCTGGAGTGGGAATAGTAATTTTATCCCCTCCGCTATCCAACACTTTCCCTACTGTTGCACTATCTGGAGTGGGAATAGTAATTTTATCCCCTCCGCTATCCAACACGTTCCCTACTGTTGCACACGCTGGAGTGGGAATAGTAATTTTATTCCCTCCGCTATCCAACACTTTCCCTACTGTTGTACTTCCTGGAGTGGGAATAGTAAATTATTCCCCTTCGCTATCCAACACTTTCCCTACTGTTGCACTTGCTGGAGTGGGAATAGTAAATTATTCCCCTTCGCTATCCAACACTTTCATACTGTTGCACTTGCTGGAGTGGGAATAGTAATTTTTACCCCTCCGCTATCCAACACTTTTCCTACTGTTGCACTCGCTGGAGTGGGAATAGTAATTTTATCTCCTCCGCTATCCAACAATTTCCCTACTGTTGCACTATCTGGAGTGGGAATAGTAATTTTATCCACTCTGCTATCCAACACTATCCCTACTGTTGCACTCTCTGGAGTGGTAATAGAAAATTGTAACCCCTCCGCTATCCAACACTTTCTCTATTGTTGCACTGGCTGGAGTCGGAATAGTAATTTTATTCCCTCCGCTATCCAATACTTTCCCTACTGTTGAACTATCTGCAGTGGGAATAGTAATTTTATCACCTCCGCTATCCAACACTTTCCCTACTGTTGAACTTGCTGGAGTGGGAATAGTAATTTTTACCCCTCCGCTATCCAACACTTTCCCTACTGTTGCACTCGCTGGAGTGGGAATAGTAATTTTATCCCCTCCGCTATCCAACACTTTCCCTACTGTTGCACTCCCTGGAGTGGGAATAGTAATTTTATTCCCTCCGCTATCCAACACTTTCCCTACTCTTGCACTTCCTGGAGTGGGAATAGTAATTTTATCCCCTACGCTATCCAACATTTTCCCTACTGTTTCAGTTAATGTAGTGTAAAATGTTGTTTTAAAATTAAAAAATTATTTTAATATTCTAATTTATTATATATATATTTTATTTTTATGTTTATGTTACAGGTGTATGTATATATATGTATTTATAATTTGTATTATGTTTCTAAAATTTTATAATTTATTATAACAATTATTTATTAATATTATTAAGTAAATATATATATATAATTTTTATATATGTATGTTTAATTTATTTTTACATTACGTTTATTATTTATAATTTTTAAAATGTTTTAATAATTCTAACTATGGGCATCATTATGATGGCGGGCGGACTTTGTCCGCCCGCCATCCTAACGGAAAAAGGGACCACCCGCCATATGTGCGGCGGTCCGTGGGGAAGATTAGGATGCGCCCGCCACACTGGCGGGCGCATCCCGCATTATTAACATTGCGGCGGGCGGTGCTTTCATCAGCACCCACCGCAATGGAAAAAATGCATGTTGTGCATTTGCATGCACAACGTGGCAGGCACCGCGCGGTGCCTGCCACATTGTGCATGCAAATGCAGGGGGGTACCATAGGTACCCCCCATGTGCACCCCCCACCCCCCGAACACCCTGGGGGCCCGCAACGGGCCCCCACATGCAGCCACCGCATGCCTTTCCATGGCGGCACATCACCGCCTGCATCTTAATATGGATGGCGGTGTCTTGCAGACACCGCCACCATATCAAGCCCCTTTTCCGCCCTGTCACCTGTTTGACCGGCGGAAAACCGGCAGACGGTTTTTCTGTCTGCCGGTGTCCCCCCCGCCCTACTAATATGGCGGGGGGGAAATGGGAGGCGGGCGGTGAATAATGGCGGGTGGATCGCCACTGCCCGTATGGCGGTGGCAATCCGCCCGCCATTATAATAGACCCCTAAGTTTTTATTAATATGTATTATTTAATTTATTTAAAATTTATTTTTTAGAGATTTTTAAAAAACGATATTTTGAACAACAATATTTTTAACAACGATATTTTTGTTTCGATATTTTTGTACTTACCATTGTAAAGATAGGATGTCAATATTCTTGACATCGATATTTTGAATACGATATTTGTGTAGGTCGATATTCCTGTCGTCGATATTCTGTCTGTGATCCGCCCCATGTGTCCTTTTTCTTCACCCTCCTCTTCCCATCTTGCCCAAAATTCTTCGTTTCCACAACAGTGTGCATCTCCAGCTACATGGTATCCACCATATTGACGAGGTACTGCCAGAATGACTGTCTCACTGAGGCATTGTGTCACGTGACCAGCTACAAAGGCTGCTACATGCTCTGTGAAATTCTTCATCTCCAGTCTTTCGGTTTCCAGTGCTGGTGGTCAAGGGTTCACACCGCAGCAACAGAGGACGAGCACCATAGCTTTTCCACAGTTGCTATTAATAGGGCCTTGGTATGGTTTAACCATCTCTCCTATGCAGATGTGTCCCATATGAACGGCAGGTCTGCGCTCACTGTGCATGCGTACCTCTGTTTTGAGAATTAGGCACATTCATGCATGTATATTCTCATGCGTAGAAATGGAAACACTAACGTTTGTTTACACATGTACACGCTTCTCTGATGAATTTTATGAGAATGCTTTTGAATCACAGACAGTCAAAATGTATTCAAATGCAGAAGCACGCATACATTTACACATGCACAAAAATGCAAGTTGACTTTCTTTACTGTGACTCGGCCCCCTGACTTTCTTTAATAAACGATTCATTTTCAACACATTGCTAAAACAGAAACGTGATTTGCGAGCAATCCACTCCATATAATTTTGTTGGGAGGCTGATCTCCTTAGATAGAAACATTGCAAAACAAATGTTTCAAATTCCATAAGGTGTTTAGTGGTGTAATAGGTACCCTTGAACCACAATGTATGAGCAAAGGATTAGCCAGGGCTTTAAGTGGGATGAAAAAATGGGGGGGTCCTCTCAAAGGGGGAGGCCAATGTAATTAGGGGCGTGGCTTAAAACACAAAAGCTACAAATCTGTGCTTAGCATAGTGTGCCGCCCAACTTGGATTTTGCTGTTTTTGTCATTGCATCCAGATATATAATACAACAATACAACAAGTCCCGGCAATGCACACAAAGCAACAGCGATTAAGGCCTGCCCCTCTCCTACTGAAGTAATGGGACCTTTCTCCTGTGGCAACTGTCAATACCAATGTAAACTAGCCCACTCCAAGAGAACCATTAGAGAATCGATGCAGCACTCGAATCTGATCCCTATCTCACTGAAAGTACGTACACAGCCAGATCGGATAGTAGCAATGCCTGGAACTGCTTTCTGGCCAACGTAAGGTCTCTGCCCAAACATGCTGCCAACATATGGGACCTACTGTCTTCCACTAATCCCCATATAGGGTTCCTAACAGAAACTTGGATTAAACCACACTCCAAACCTGACATAGCAGTAGCACTCCCTGATGGCTACCACATACTAAAACTAGATAGACCACACAGGACTGGTGGAGGAATAGCCATAATCTACAAAAACCCCATCACTTTCTCCATTCTAGACCAAGTAAGTAACGACCAGCTAGAAATACTGGTTTTTAGTATGAACTTACATCATAGCCTCAGCTGGAAAGGAGCCCTAGTATATCGCCCACCAGGACCACTAACCAACACCACTACACAACTCATGGAACTTATTGCCCCTCACGCTATATCTTCCAGGAATTTTCTACTTCTTGGAGATTTCAACATACACAGTGAAATCCAAGACAACCCTGAGGCTTCATCTTTCTTGACTGAATTGTCCGCACTCAATCTTACCATAATAAATAAAGCCCCAACGCACCAAGCTGGCCATACGCTAGACACCATCTTAACTAATTCTTCCGATGTATCCTACATAGATACACATTCCCTGACTTGGTCGGACCATTTTATGGTCGAGTTTCGCATTAACAGCCACAAAGTACACCCCACTCGCAAATGCTATCAAAATAAAAGCTACAGACGTTGGCATTCAATCACACCAGCACTCTTTGAAGCTACATTTTGCCCACCTCAACATTCGGAATTAGAAAATGTTGAAAAACGTCTAACCTCCTTCAATGTCAGCCTACTGGCATCCATAGACAGCTTAGCTCCTTTGAAGCAATGCCCTAGGAACACAAAACGGCGCCAGGCTCCGTGGTATTCGACCTCCCTGCGGCTAGAAAAAGGCTCACGCCTTTGGCGGCGCTCACACGATCTAACGGATAAAGACAAATTCAAAGAGGCATTAATTCAATACCACCGCAACTTGAAAAATGCTAGGAAAACCCACATTGCAACCACTCTTGAACAAGCAGGGAGCTCTCAGAAATGCCTCTATCAAATCTTTAAAACATTCACAAGCCCCACAGCCTGTGACACAGCATCAGTTCCATCTCAAACGCTGTGCGACAACATACCTAGACATTTCACTCAGAAAATTGACACGATCTATAACAAAATTACTTCCACAATAAATCCTCAAACTAATTTGGAAATGGAACTCCCACATACCCCGCCGTTAACTTGCTCGTTAGAATATTTCCCACCACTCACAATTGAAGGTACAGAAGCACTTTTAAAATGCGCAAAATCAGGTTCCCCACTGGACACCATACCTGCTAAAATTACCTCCACTCTACACAAACAATTAGCCAACCCCATTTGCGATATTCTTAATAGCTCCCTGAGGGAAGGAGCCCTCCCTCTAGATTGGAAAGCCGCGCAAATAATTCCGATTAAAAAGAATTCCAAAATCTCAACGGAAGACGTAACAAATTATCGACCCATCTCTCTCCTTCCCCTCCATACAAAAATCTTGGAGAAGCACATCAACACACACCTCTCCGATGTCATTGAATCCAATAATATCCTGGACTCCTCACTATCTGGATTCCGCCCCAGATATAGCACGGAATCCACTCTCGTAGCAGTCACAGACAACATTAGGATGCTGCTGGATGAGGGTCAAGCGGTACTTCTGGTGCTGCTTGACCTCTCCGCAGCATTCGACACCATCTCCCACCAAATTTTACTCAGAAGATTGGGTGACATAGGCATCACAGGAAATGCTCTAAAATGGCTGTCTAACTTTCTGTCCAACAGAACACAAACCGTTAATTTAGGCCCTTACCATTCTAAGACCACCAAGGTGACCAAGGGAGTACCACAGGGTTCATGTTTGAGCCCAACCTTGTTCAACATTTATATGACTCCCTTGGCGAGACTGCTGAGGAAACTGGGATTCATCCCCATATCCTATGCGGATGACACCCAATTACTCCTCTCATTTGACAAATCCAACCCCAATATTCAAACCACCTTTGGTGAAGGAATGAAGACTATAGCGGAATGGATGAAAATTAATTTTCTACAACTGAACGCTGCTAAATCAGAAATAATGTTGTTTGGCGAGGCCACTGTGAAATGGTCCCCCAGCTGGTGGCCAGAGGAACTGGGCCCCACACCATGTCCAAAACAGGTGGTAAAAAACATAGGAGTCCGATTGGACCATAAACTCACGCTGGGAGACCACGTCTCTTCTACCATCGGAGCTTGCTTCCATAACCTTAGCATGCTCAGAAGAGTCTTCCCTTTTTGCCATTATCTTCCAGGAAAACCTTGATCCAGGCACTAATCTTAAGCCGCCTAGATTACTGTAACGCACTGTTCATTTCAGCCAATGAAAGTGCCTTAAACAGATTACAGGTCGTCCAGAATACCGCGGCTCGACTGGTAACCAATGCTCCCCCTAGAACTGCCTCCCTCCCCTTACTTCAGAAACTACATTGGCTACCCATACGAAAAAGGATTACATTCAAAATATGTTGTATGGCCTACAAAGCCGTTAACAGATTAAGCCCCAGTTATCTAAATGACAAATTTGTCAATTATGTACCTTCCAGACCCCTCCGCTCAGGAGCTCAAGCCCTGATACAAGTCCCGCGTTTCAAAAAATCCCGCCAAGGTGGTAAGGCCTTTTACCATATTGCCCCACTCTACTGGAACAAACTCCCCTTACTTCTGCAACAATGCACAGATTACCTGGTTTTCAGGAAACTGTTAAAAACATCGCTGTTCTAAATAATTTCTCCTTGGCACTCTTAGGAGGTCCGTGCGCTGAGATACCCTTATGGGGTGATTCGTGCGCTCTATAAAACACAAATAAATAAAAGTAACATCATACCTACAACAAGCCAGGACTATAGGCTTTGTCAATGGTTGTTAGTTGCATAAGATAAATAAGCAGCAACTATGGCTTGTATATAATATTGAAAAAGCTTCCACTTAAAGCCCTGGCGACACCACAACAATGTTGCTGCTCCTGAGTTTCAAAAAGAGAAGGGAAATTGTAGGAAAGTAAGATCTGCTTCTTATGGTTACCCCCACGTTTTGCTAAATGTGATACTGTTTTTGACTAGTCTGACTGGGATCCTGCTAATCAGGACCCCAGTCTATCTGCTTTCTCCTTAAACTGTTATGTTATGTACTTAGGTACACTCCAGATTGGATACTGGGGTACCCTTGTCAGCCCTAGTTATGGTACCCATGTACCCAGGGCATGCATAGGTACCACAGAGGCCTCCTGTGGGCTGAAGCATGTATTATGCCACCCATGAGAGGCCATGCAAAATGGAACTACAGGCCTGCCATTGCAGCCTGTGTAATTTGGTGCATGCACCACTTACTTAAGATATAGTTTTACTATATCTAAGGGTCACTGCACTTAAAACCTATAAGTCCTCCCTCTAGCAGGTCTTTACAATCCTGAAGGCAGGGTGCTTGGTTCTAAGTGAGAGGGTGCCACTGCATGAGCAGGACACCCCTGCAACCTACGGAGTCCATTCTCCCGGGTTGTCAGTGAGGCAGCCATTTATGACATATAGAGTGGCATTATGAGACCGTGTGATGTTCAACTCTTAAACGGCTGAAACAAACCCTATCGTGTTTGGTGTCAAACATGTTGGAATCATACCCCCACACCGGTAACTGGTGTGGGAGGTATGATTCCACCCGTCAGAAGCGAGCTTCGTTGGGTCCCTGGAGTTCCCGGTACCAGCCTTCTAGTCCCGGGCAGCACTAAATGGTTGCTGCCGACCAGAGACACATTTCTGCCCTACTGCTGCTGAGACAAGCTCGAGCAGGGGAAGGCAGAACAATAGGCATCCTGTCACAGGGAGGTGTGACCAACTCCCAGACAGGATTTAGTGTATTAGGGCTGGGTGGGTGCGCTTGCCAGCGACCGAAAGTCTGCATGAGGGGCACATTTGGTGTCCCTGTGCATGGTCCAGTTCAAACCAGTCTTGGGAGCCGTTGGATCCCGCTCTGGCGTGAAACTGGACAAAGGACATGGGAGTAACCTCCCCACTGTCCAGACCCTCCCCTGGGAGGGTCCCCTGAATCTGTCCAACCTTCTCCCGTGGGTACAAAAGGGCTTACCTGGCTGTCGGACCTTCGATTCAAAGTGGACAAGATTCTGAACCAGAAACCAATGAACTTCGGCCGTCTGGACACTCTGGACTTCGTTGGACTTCGTTTGGGCCCGACTTCGCCTCCCACTCAGTCTGCTGCATCATCTGTGCTCGTGCACCATACAGGATCCTATGCAGGACCTGTGGAGCATCAAGGACAACCAAAGATATCTCCCTTGGAGTGAAGGAGTCACTCCCCTGCATTTGTATTCACCACAACACTGCTGTCTGGTCTGCTGACCCTGAGCTCCTACGGACTCCAAAGGCTTCAGCAACACAGGAGGTAGGTTTCTATGTCCCTCAAGGTCCGAGCTACCCTCTCACCAAGTTTGAGGTCAGAATCCCTCTTGGGGGCTGCAATACCCGAACCCCTGTGCACCGCTTACATTTGCTAGTGCATATTCTTGTTGGCGTTTCCCGAACAAGTACATTGGGCTCTGAGTAGCCCCAACCTCTGGCACCATTTCGTACCAAGAACATTGGCCTCCTCACACCAAGTGCTCCGTGAGCTGTTGTTTGGTGAAATCGCTCGAGGTCCTTTTGCGACTCCTGTTCCTCCGGCCTGTGGGTCCATTTGAGGGTCAACTTTGCTTTGCTTGGGCTCCCCTAGTTGCTCCAGGCTTGCCCCAACTCCCCTTTGTTTGGTGAGTCTCCTGGACCTTGCTGGTCCGAACCGTACACATCCTTGACCTTCTGCGTGGGTTGCCGTTGCCAAGGCTTGTTGGTGCTCCCGCCGGACACCGACCCCTCAGCACTTGACATCCTTTGTGGGACAACTCGTATCCAGCACCTGGTTGTCCTCAATGTCTCCTGGTCCCTGTAGCTGCAGAGTCAAGAACTCCATCAAATCACCTGAAGCACCTCACATCGGTGGGCATTCGCCTACCGAGCCCCTGGTCACTCCTGAGTGACCCAGACTCTGTACACTCTGCTTTCAGGTAGTCTTTGACAAGAATCCACCTATGGATTCCAACGGACCCTTTTCTTCCTTCCAGCAGCGGCTCTTCTTCGAAGTCCTCCATTGGGTTCGACGACAGTTTCCGACGCCACTTCAGACCTATGCACCCAGCTTCCCTGGGATAGGTAACTTGGGTGCCTCGGTATCCACGGGTGGGGTCGCTCTCCAACCTCCTAAGTTCCACTGGGTTTCTTCGAAGTCCACTGGGAAGGGTCCTTAAACTCTAAAACTTCAACCGCGACTTTCCCCTTGAATTGTACGGAGCACGCGTTCGTGTTCCCACACTGTCCCTGTCCTCTGTGAGGTCCCTACTTACTCACCTTGGGTGGTTCCTTGGGGTCCCAGCGATTCTACGTCCTCTCGACACTGTCTTGACTCGAGTCGTGGTTTTTATTCCACTATTTTAGTATATGGTTTGGTCCCCCTGGGGCCCACTGTGTATTAGTGCTATTTACTGTCATTTCTGTGCTTAAGTATTGTATGCTTTGTGATTATCTCCGTGTAGGAGATACTGTGTCATACTAGATAGT
This sequence comes from Calotriton arnoldi, assembly GCA_963921515.1. Classification (NCBI taxonomy): domain Eukaryota; kingdom Metazoa; phylum Chordata; class Amphibia; order Caudata; family Salamandridae; genus Calotriton; species Calotriton arnoldi. The sequence goes on along the minus strand of CAWUFW010013584.1, from coordinate 291,808 downwards.
GTTATATCAATAAATACATATTTTTATAACTACTGTGTGGTTCTCCCTTCATTTAATCTATACTATAAGATTGCATTCTGGTCAAACAAGCTGCTTAACATTCCTTCAAGACTAAGCCTGAAGGCTGCTCTCCACAGCTACCACTTGGATAGCTTTCTAAGGTTATCTTTGACCTCTTAAATCACCATAAGGGTTGTTTGGACTGGGGCAAGGTGCCCACTTTAATAAGTGGACAGCATATACCAGGCCAACTTCTCACAGAAACGTAGAGAGAAAATGACTCTCTTTAAAGGATTTCCCGTCCCCTACAATGCTCACCACTAGTGAGAAGTGAGTAGTGTGAGCAGGCGCACATCGATGTGCCTGCTGTCACTGCAGTCCGGGACCGCCTGTGCCAGGGCACAAAACAGAGCCCGATAGAGACCCGTTTCGAGGCCTCCATTAAAAAACTGCCGGTGAGACCCGGCCCACTTAAAGCCCTGGGATTAGCACAAAAGATGTATTTTCTAGTCATGCAAGATTATGCTAGACAAGCCCCTAGTGAGTTATTGTATATCCAACATAGAACAATGAAACACGGATCCATTTCCAAGACACTCGATGTTACAAGGTGTGTTTCGTCCACATCCAAAGCAAATAACCCGGACAGCACAAACGTGCTGCTCTTGGATGGGTGTCCCCTCATTTCTTTATATCCTCTTTAAGGCGACTGGGAGAATACTTTCATACTACAGCTAACAGAAGCAACACGCTGGGGCAAAAAACCACAGAGAATAACTTGCGTTTTCAAAATGTTGAGACATTTGAGGGGCTGAATGCCAAGTGCTATTAGGAATCAATTTAGCTCTGGACGGCCAGTTTTTTTCCCGTGAAAAACAATAACGACCAAGTTACTGTTGAATACGCTGGTGCTATGCTGTGTCTGTCACTTCGGGATTGGCAGCTGCTTGAGAAATGCAAAACAGAACTCAGCCGGACAGGGAAGGATTTCCAAGAATGTGATTGAAAGTCAGATGCTGGCTCTTGTATACTTGTAGAAGGTAAACCGTGACATTTATATATATCATTCACAAATGTTTCCGATAAATATATTGCTCTGGGGAGTCCTTGAGCTGGAATAATGTGACCATGTTAAAACCTTGGCCAATGCAAGCTGTTTGTGAAGGCCAGGCCCCTCCCAGGAATGTTGGTGGTTTCTTAGATGTTTTTGCCATGCAAAGGGGGGTCAGCCATGCTGAGCAGTGTGCATATTTTTCACGGACCTGTACATGGCTGACCCCAGGGTCAGTGCAGCCCACATGTTTGTAGCCTGATTAGGAGCACAAGTGCAAGCGTGAACCCTCACTCAGTTGTGGTTTAAGCAAAGGAGTAGAGCGTTTATAGCCTGAAAGAACTGAAATTATAACATAACATCTGTATTTGTAAAGCGTACGTTCACCCAAGGGTATCTTGGCATTGAAAAAACAGAGGTTCATTGATGCACAACTCAATGGTACTCATTTTATCGACCTCAGAAGGATGAAAGGCTGAGTGGGCCTGGCGGAATTTGAACCTGTGACCATGAGGTTGAACACAGGCCCCTACAGTGGATACATTAGTCCACTAAGCCACCAGACCCGGTTTACGTGCCTGAGATAGGCAAGTAAACCGGGTCTGGTGGCCTGTGTTTCACCCATCTTCACCACCTTAATAAAAGTCTATTCTCGCACTCTGACTGCGCTATGGTTTAAACTCAGTAATGCTCATTTTATTAGCATTCACGGATATGAAAGCAACAGGTTCGGATATTTGCAGTTGTAAACGTGCAGGCTAAGCAAATCTCGGCAGCGAACATGTCAACACAATTGTCTTCACCAGAACTAGGGATTTTCTTGAACTCTCTAGCGTTACATACTCTAAATCACAGCAGAGTTGCTTTGAAAGAGCTCAGAGATTACCAGTGAATTCTATAAATCATGGGAGAGGTGTATTGGGATGGAGGTGCACCCTTGCCCTGAGAGCCCCAGCTGCAACATTATCTGGATCTCTGGTATTGATTTTTGGTCATGAGCAGACACAGATCATGCATGTCTGCCACAGTGGCAGGCACCACAAATAAAGGGTGGTGGAGCGGGAGAGGGAGCGGGGGGGGGGGGGGTTGCGAGGGGAGTCACGCAGGAGGGGGGGTGTTACATCCAGTTGGCATGTATTTCTTTGTACTTGCATGCACGTTCTGGTACCTTGTGTGTTCTATGCTATTCTCGTGCTTGCATGCACGTGCTTGTACTTTGTGTATTCTTTGTCATCCTTTGAATACTCTGTCTCATGGCACGAGCCTAGTGTTCTATGCTAGAACATGGGATCGAGCCGTTGAGTCAGAGTAGGCAAAGTCGACAGTTGCTCGGTGCTTCCCGGTGCCTGAAGACCTGTAACCGGTGGTGCTTCCTTTTCATGAATAAATCCTACTTTCTACTACTCCTGCATCAGTCTCTACTTGACAATTTGGCAACGAGTAGACGGAAGAACTACAGGAAGCACCACCTGCTTCTTTTATTTTTTTTTCTTCGTTCCGCTCAATTTTATTTATTTTTTTAAAAAAGGAAAGAAGAATTCCAACGAACCCTGCACTATAAATATCTAATGTGGCTATCTCGCAGAGGATCGTTGACTACTATCGGATATTTCGCAAAGGATTGTTTTCAAGCCTTTCTCTGATTCAAGTTTTTTTTTTTCCTGGATTTGGATTTGCTCGCTGTGCTTGGACGGATATTGAGGACTTTCCCAGGAGCTATTTGCCTTCCCGTTTGCAGCTACTACCCTGTGGATGTCTTATTTTCCTAGAGCACATCGCCGCACATCGCTTAAGGATTTGCTCCAACTTGTTTTTGTTTTCAAATCCTTTTGCGTTCTCCCTACTGTCATTTCTCTGACGCACGCCTTACCTGTGTACGTCAGCGCCATTCCAGGAGCCGATTCTTCAACTACGGGATTTCATCTGATGCGCACGATCTTCTACGCAGCTCCGCTCGACGTTACTGTGCTCAGTAACCAACGACGCTTCACGTCAGATTTCGACCTTCACGTCAGATTTCGAATGTATTACGCATGCGCATTGATTTTCTACAGCTTCACGTTGGATTTCCAGAGCAATACGCATGCGCACTGATTTTCAACAACTTAATCATCGCATCTCGATCTATCTTCTCAGAGGAGTTTGTCCGTGTTGAATATTCTTATTCAGTGGCACATCCATAGTATTGTTTGCACACTCATCTTCCCTATGAGGAAGTAGAAATTTCACTTTTATTAATTCATCCAAGAGTCTCGCAAGACAAGATGTTCTGATTACCTCTATGGATTGTTTGTTTTCCTCAACCGTCTTTTCAGCATTGGGTGAAGTATAGACTATTTTTTTTCTCAAGACTTTCTCTTTCAATCTTACTGTTTATCCTCAGCTTACATTGTTTTCTTTTCTCATTGTTCTTATTTTATTTACCTTTATTTTATTCGTATACTCAAGATGTGTGCTCAGGGTTATACTTTATCTCCACCACAGTGTTTTTGGGCTGCTGGCAGTACACCTTGTATGCCGTGTATTGAATGGAAAGCGTATTTTTTAAACTACATTGAAACTTTAGATGCTAGTGGCAAAATTAAAGCTGCAGAAAAAAAAGGTATATTTTTACATTCTCTAGGACCCGAGGGTCTTAAAGCTTACCATCAATTACCAAGAACAGAAGGTGATGGTGATAGTAATGTTTTTGAAAAAGCCATTTCAGATTTCGACCGTTTCTGTTCACCTAAGGTGTGCATAGGTATTTCCAGATATAATTTTTTTCGAAGAAAACAACTTACTGATGAAACCGTTGACAATTATGTTTCTGCCCTTAAAACTTTATCTCTTGATTGCAAATTTGGTACACTACAAGAAGAATTGATTAGAGACCAGGTGGTTATGCATGTTAGTAATTCTACTATCCAGGAGAGACTATGGGTGAATGGTGACGCAGATCTTGAAAGTATTTTAGCCATAGTGAGGAAGTCAGAAATGTCGTGCAGAAGTGCTAAACAAGTTAAAGGAGGTGACATTAATAGCAACAGAGAGATTGTTTCTAAAATTAATTCTAAATACTCAAACAAAAAAGATTTTGCTAAGAAAAAACAAATTCATACTTCCAAAGGAAAGATTGATGATAACAAGGAGAATTGGAGGTGTTTCAGGTGTAATAGTAAATCACATTTAGCCAATTATAAATTCTGCCCTGCAATTAAACAAAAGTGTTCTAATTGTGGTGTCATTGGCCATTTTACCACTGCTTGCAGGAGGAGCAGAAATAATAAAGTCAAGTGTATTGACCATAGTGAGGACAGTGAGGATGAAGAAGACGGTAAAGGTTCTAGAAGCAGTTCGTTCAGTACTTAACATTAAAGATTCTGACCTCACCATTTTAAACATTGACAATACTGTTGTTAAAAAAAAACCTGTGTGTGAAATGACTATTGGTGGGGTGAAAATTCATATGTATGCTGATTCTGGTTCTCCATACTCTATTGTAAATGAGTCTGTTTGGAAATCTCAATTTGTCAGTAGATTAGGAGAGAAATTTGAAAAGACTGATATTAATCCTGAGGGTTATTCAGGTGAAAGAATAGATATTCTTGGTTTTAGAACTCTTGTGTTTAGATTTAAAAATCGTCAATGCACTGCAAAATTATATATTTCTAAAAAAGGTCCATCTGTACTTAGTTGGTTTGAACAAGGTAAACTGGACATTATTTTAAACCCAAATAGTCCTGATCCTGTGATGGTAGTTGATGAACAAAACGGTATTAGCGACCTAATGCTCAAGAAATTTCCTAATGTGTTTAAAACTGAAATAGGTAAGTTGGTACGTTTTAAACACGAAATACGCTTAAAGGAGGGTGCGTGCCCTAAGGTTCACAAGGCACGCAACATTCCCATAGCAGTACGTGAAGAAGTTAAGAATGAACTTGATTCACTTGTCAAAGAAGGCATTATTGAAAGGATAGAATCCTCTGAATGGGTTTCTCCCATAGTTGTAGCCAGACGCTCCAACGGTAAGGTTAGACTATGCATTGATTTGCGCCATCTCAATAACAACATAATCATAGACCAATTTCCTTTACCTCGCATTTCTGAAATGTTAGCAACAATTGGGGGGTCAAAGTATTTTTCGACTGTAGACCTATCTGCGGCTTACCATCAAATTGAATTACATGATAGGAGCAAAGATTTCACTGCGTTCATCACCCCGTTTGGATGTTTCAGGTACAATAGAATGCCTTTCGGACTAGCGTCCGCGGCTGCCATTTTCCAACGTGTAATGCAAGACATTTTGATCAATTGCAGAAATGCGGTCTGTTTTCAGGATGACATATTGGTATTTGGGAACAATGAGCAAGAACATGTTTCAGCACTAGAGAATGTTCTAGGTGCCCTTAGCAACCACGGTTTGACCATCAAGCATGTTAAATGCAAGTTTGGTGTGCATTCTGTAACTTACCTTGGTCATGAGTTGTGTGAGGAAGGCATAAAACCTAAATCTGATTTAATTGAAGCTATTCAAGCGGCACCACATCCTTTGTCCAAGGATGATGTTAGATCTTTTTTAGGATTGACTGAATTTTACGCAAAGTACATTCCTAAATTTTCTTGTCGCACTTTTAACATTAGACAATTGATTAAAAACAAAAACAGATTTGTATGGTCAAATGATTGTGAGATTGAATTTCGGGATGTGAAGGAAGCTATTTGCACTGCCACTGCTCTTTCTCGTTTTGACCCTAATCTTATGTGCATTATTACCTTGGATGCAAGTTCCAAGGATTTGGGTGCCGTGCTGGCACAGAAGTCTGATTCAGGGAAAGAATTTATCATTGCACATGCCTCCAGAGCACTCACTCCAGCAGAAGAAAAATATTCTACCATAGAAAGGGAAACTTTAGCCTGTGTGTGGTCTTTAGAACACTTTAGACCGTTTGTTTGGGGAAAAGAATGTTTAATTAGTAGTGACCATAAACCCTTAGTGCGTTTACTCACTACTGAGGGTATGCTACGAGCTTCTGCACGTATTGCACGCATGTCTATGCGTCTACAGGATTTTATTTACACCATTGTGAATGTTCCCGGTAAAGAAAATGTAACGGCTGATTTTTATCTAGAATGCCTTTATCCATCAGAGAAGATCTTTACAATGAATGGGATGATTTACAGATTGCTTTGGTACATGATGAGGGTCCTATGCCTATTGACCATACTTTATGGTGCAAGGAATTTGATGACGATTCCCTTTTAAAAAAGTAGAAAGTTACATTTTAAGTGGATGGCCTAACAAAAAGAACATTAGTTCAGAGCTCAGAAGTTTCTGGGAAATTAGGGATGAATTATCATGCATTAACAATATACTCAAAAGAGGGGACCGTGCTGTTCCCCCAGCAAATTAAGACTTTCTATAGTACTGCATGGCCATGAGGGTCATAGTGGAATTGTAAGAACAAAACAGACAGTGAAAAATTTCTATTGGTGGCCGGGTATGGACATGTTCATTGAACGTATTGTGAGAAACTGTGTCACTTGTGCCAATTCAGATAAATCTCTTGTTACTCTCAAACCCAATATGAGTGATCACATAATTCCTGACAATCCATGGAGCACTATTGCTATGGATATCATGGGGCCTGTCGGTTACAATTCCAAATTTATCCTAGCGGCCATAGATATTTTCTCCAGATGGCCCGTGATCAAAATTGTTGAGAAAATTGACACTGATTCTGTTTTGACCTTTTTGGATGAAACTTTTACTGAAGAAGGTTTACCCGTACGTCTTATCACCGATAATGGCGTCCAATTTTTATCCAACAAGGCCAAAGAATACTTCAAGAGAGTTGGTATAATTCATTCTACCACTTCTTTGTATAATCCCAGTGGTAACGGTGTTATTGAGAGATTTAACAAAGTTCTCAAGAATGCCATACAGGCTGCAGGAGTAGTCAGTGACAAGTGGGAGCTACAGGTTCTAAAAACTGTTTGGATGTACAGAACTACCATGAATGCAATGACTGGATGTTCTCCGTTTGAAATCATGAGAGGTAGACTCCCCAGGACCAAATCTAATCCCTCATGGTTATCTTCCTCCACTTCATCTAACTTGGATTTAGAAACTGTTAAAGAAAAGATTGCACAAACCCATGCCATTAATAAGGAGTATTTTGATAATAAAAAAGGTTCAAAGCATGATCCTTTTGTCAAGGTTGGCATGTTTGTCAAAGTCAAAAAACCTTGGAAAGTTAAAAAAGGTGAGAGCCAATTTATGGGTCCTTTTGAAGTTAAGGAGGTTTTAAAAATTCTGTGAGACTATCTGACAACAAAGTTTGGAATTTGAGTAGAATTGCCATTCTCAAAGCTGATAAAAATGTGTATTCAGGTACTGATGACTTCACTAATGAGAAATTTAATCTTACTGATTCTACTTATCTTGATGATATTGATGATGAAATTGTTAGCAGCCAGGTTTCTATTCCAGATGGTACCAGCATTCAAGATAACACTGTTGGTTCTGAAGATTTGGGTAAACGTTCCAGAAAAAAGCCCATTTGGATGTCTGATTTCGTTTCTTTTGTTAAAAATAAATTTGTTAAATAGTTTTTTTATATCTTTAAGGGGGAAGGTGTGTTACAACCAGTTGGCATGTATTTCTTTGTACTTGCATGCACGTTCTGGTACCTTGTGTGTTCTATGCTATTCTCGTGCTTGCATGCACGTGCTTGTACTTTGTGTATTCTTTGTCATCCTTTGAATACTCTGTCTCATGGCACGAGCCTAGTGTTCTATGCTAGAACATGGGATCGGGCCGTTGAGTCAGAGTAGGCAAAGTCGACAGTTGCTCGGTGCTTCCCGGTGCCTGAAGACCTGTAACCGGTGGTGCTTCCTTTTCATGAATAAATCCTACTTTCTACTACTCCTGCATCAGTCTCTACTTGACAGGGGGTCACGTGGGGGGGGGGTCACATGGGGAGGTCACAGGGGGGTGGTTAGAAATAATAGATTTTATACAAAAGAAACTTACCTTCAGCCGCCGGCCGCCTCCAGCGTTGCGCCGCTTCCCCTCTTCTTCCTGAGTCCCAGCAGCCCATGGACAGACTCCCATCCAATCCCCGTGCTGAAGAGCAGCTCAGGGATTGGCCTGAGTGGCCTACAAAGATGCCCTGCCCAGACCAGGGAGTCTGTGGGGGTTTCTCCAGCTCGGCTGCTCAATGCAGCTGGGCTGGAGAAAACCTAAGTGCGCATGTGTGTTTTAGTCGGCCTGAGACAGCTGGCCAAACACACATGAGCACTTAGAGAGTGGAGTGCACGTAGCACTCCTCCTCCCCCCTCCCATGCCTAGGCCCCGCCCCTTCCTACAGAGCTGGCTAAGAACCGGCAAATGCAAACTAAAACGAAGCAACAACATCGTTTTATTTTACATTTGCTGGCTCTGAGCCAGGCAGTGGGGCAACGCTCCCTCCACCATTGCGGAGGAGCCGCCGCTGGTCTGCCATGACCTAGTCCTGCCTCACAGTAATGCAGTCTCTGTAGACTGGAAGGGACGCACACAGTGCTACTCTCCTGAAGGTAAAGGGCTACTGCATTTACCTAGAGTTAAGTGACACAAGCAAGGTGGTGGCAGTATACATGTTTTTATGTTCAGGGGAATTAGTAATGTGAATAGGCCTTTTTACCTGTGTCACAGTACTGAAACCTACTGGCCCACTTTAGTAAAAGTTCCATGGCTGTGCACTTCACTCACCCATGGCCTGCATGGATTGGGTGCAGAACCAGACAGTGCAGAATACTTTTGTGTGCTTACTGGGAGAGTGTGTGATATCTTCATAAGCGTACTATGGGGCCTATTAGGATCTCGGGCGCATTGCCACTGCTGGTCCGGCGCTGGCGATCCGCCCGCCAAATGCTCCTGTTTCACCCCGCCATATTAGTATGGCGAGGGGCACCGCGGCGGACGGAAAGACCGTCCGCCGGTCGGATTGCCGGCCGGGCAGAAAAGGCACACAATATGGCTGCACTGGGGGGTACCTATGGTACCCCCCTTCATTGCCATACACAAGTTGGCAGGCACCGCGCGGTGCCTGTCACATTGTGCATTGCAATGCACAGCATGCCAATTTAACATTGCGGCGGGTGCTGCTTACAGCACCGCCCGCCGCAATGTTAAATGCCAGAATGCGCCAGAATGTGTGGCGGGCGCATCCTAATTGGCCTAGCAGGACCGCCGCACCTCTGGTGGTCGGTCCCGTTTACCGTTACGGTGGTGGGCGGACAAAGTCCGCCCGCCATCGTAATGGGGCCCTAAGTTCCATGTGTGTGTCTGTCGGAGGTACATAACATGGAGGGCTGTGGGTTTTGTTTTGAAAGCCCAGGGCCTGGAGAGACTGGAGAGGTGAGAACCTCAACCCCCAAGCAGGAGATGCATATTGCGGGCATTCTTTAGGACTGGGGCACACAAACTGAAGGGAGAGGAGCAGCGCATTCTGTGTGCACATCCATGGGCTCTATGATTCCAAGAAGAGTGACTGGCCAGTTGTTAGGGGGATGATGGGACTGCTAAGGCTGGCACTATCAAGGAATCTGATAGAGAGGAATGCTTAGTCCATTGAACCTTTATGAGTCATATTCCTGCGGAGGCTGACAGCCAGGTTTGATCACAGTGGAGATAAGAGTCCACTTTAAAGGAGCTGACACCCCAACACAAATTTCAAAGGCCATACACTAAATCACATATGGATCTGAGTTTGAACTATATAGGTGGGAGTATGTGTCCCATACTTGATTGAACAGCACTGTCTCCTCAGGAGTGGGAAGATCACCAATACTTCTTGCTGCTGGAAACAGGAGTGAGGACCAAGATCTCCTTCTCTCCCATCTGGGTGAGGGGCCTCCACAGAGGAGCCAAGAACACTTGCCCTGTGCCTGCAGCAACAGACTTCTGTCTACCTGCCAAGACCAGTGTGCCCCATGAGAAGGAGAGAGCCTAGAGGGAGAGAGGCCAGCGAGGATCCTGTCGAGTGGATTCTGATGAGCAGAGTGTAAGGCACCCGGCCCAGTGGGGTTTAGCGTTATGGGAGAGCCGTTCACTCTTTTGTGAAAGTTGACAACTGCTGTCGGTGGTTCCATGAAGTTGTGGGTCATCCCCTGATAGCAGTGATCTCATTGGGGCCGTCGCCCATGTCCATGACCCCCGTGTGCCAGGAGGAGGGTGACTGGGATTGTCTGGGCCAGCACCTATGCAACTGACACTTTGGGCCGTTACCCATGTCTGTGACCCTGTGTGCCAGGAGGGACCACTGAGAATGTTGGGGTCATCACCAGGAGAATCTGAACTGATCAGGACCGTATCTGTGACTCCCGTATGCTAGGAGGGGTACAATAAGACTGTTGGGACGGTGTCAGAGGAATCCCCACAACCAGTAGAGGGGCTCAGGAACCACTCAAGAAGCCACCTGTGCATGGGACACAGCTGTTTCAATGACTTACCACAAAGAAGAAAAAGCTGCCTCACCAGCAGGGTGGTCTCGCTGACTACGGGAAGGGTGCTGTGCAAGCTCTCAGTGTGGAGCGCAGGGGAGAGAAGCGCTAAAGGGTTTGGGGTAAGGCGAACGATGGGCGGGAGGCTTGTGGGAGACTTGTTAGAGCTGTTGGTTTACCATCCAAGAGCTAAAAAACTTTCAGGGCCACAGCCAGACTTTGATGTGCATTGCTAGTGCAGGAAGCACTGGGGGTCTCCCCCTTGAATCTGCCAGGGATGCAGAATATAGAGAGGATGTGGAGGGGGAGAGAGAACCCCTGAGGAGAGCACTGACCTGTCATGTGCTAGAGCGCTAGACTTGAGAGACTACTTTGTAGACTATTTAGTGTGCTGTGTTTAGCATGTGTAATTAATACTGCTTTTTACACTTAAGATCGGTATTGGTCTGGACAATCACATTACGGGGGCCACTACGGATATTTTGAGTTATCAGCCCTCAGATATCTTGCACCTACCTCCCCCTGAAGAACCTTGGCCTGCTTGACCCATGCTATCACTGAGAGTCAAGAGCTGAAGGGGTAGTACTTGGCCCAGTTACTCAGGACCCATAGCAGGTTGGGCCCTGGGACATCAGGAGTGAAAAGCCACCACCCCCATGGTTGGGCCCAATAAGTCCTGCTTGCCTCATGGCCCTCTGGAAGAGGTTCTGACAAGGTGCATTGTGGCAGCCCTAGGGATAGTCTTGTGCAGTGCAAGACTACAAAAACTTGCATTATGAGAACTCTGTAAATTACTCATTAGATGCGTTTCAGTGCTGAGCGCCCTTAGAACTGTCTTAGTGCCTGGAAATTAGTGCATGATGAATTCATGTCCTATGTGAGAGCTTTGTAGATGTGTCAACGGTGAGTCTGCACTACAGTGCTCGAATTCTGGGAATATCTCAACAGAGGCATATCTGTGTATGGTGCAATTTAAAATAGAGGGGCATGCAGAATCTATTTAATGGATTCATGTGGTAAAGCGATAACTTTTAGTAAGGCAAAACTATGGCTACATGATAAATGCATCCTAAATTCTAGTATGTTTCGGTTTTAAAAACACCAAATAAAAAAAAACTTTTAGGGCCTGATTTAGAGTTTGGCGGCTGGTTTACTCTATCCCACGCATGACGAATATCCAGTCTGTCTTATTACAAGTGCATTATATGCATTGGCTCTCTTAATAAAGCGGACGGGATGTCTGTCACTGCCAAACTCTAAATCAGACCCTAAGTGATGGGTGGACTGCCGTTCAGAAATCCATATTCGGTAATACCTTGTTGATTGGAATGATAAGTAGGACAGCCAATCTGATTAGCCTTATTCAGTTTACAACTACCCGTACACGGCTTCAATTCTCACAAGAAGGAACTGGTTATTTAGAGCAAGCAAAAGTGATGACATAGCTGACACACTCATGTGTTAATAGCATTACTTGCCTTAAAACCAGTGACTAACATTACTTATTATCCCGTAAACTGCTTATGTACAGTTAACTCCGGCACATAGGTTGTGTAAGAGCTAATATCGAGCATAAGAATATCGAGATACAATAATATCGTTGACAGACTATGAAAGTACAAAATATCAATAGGTAAGTGCCTATACGTGAAAGTATAGATGTACTACTCCTAACTCCACATCTACGTACTTTGAAAAGATAAATATATATATATGGTTTTTGCATGCCAGTGATCAAGGGCTACGGCTTGAAACGCGTATGGCTTTATGCAAATGGGAAGTTGCCAGAGCTCACAGTGGTTGCTGCTGCCGGAGGTGTAGAGCGGCAACCCTTCCAGGTGAGATGTTTCCTTGGGGACACCCTGGTTTTTTGATATATATATATATATATATATATTATAGTCAAGGTACATACGTGGGGAGTTAGATATGGCAAATCCATATTTACTTAGATTTTGATAATTTGGATTTGAAATTATTCCCTCGATATTTGTAAGCCTCGATATACTGGGTTCGATATACAGGAGAGACACCACAGGGTAGATTGCTGAGTCTGGGCATTAGCTCGATGCTCCTAAAGTTTCAGATATTTTTAGGGAGACTAGGTTAATGCACACTGCTTAATTTGAACTGATGGTTCCCCGTGGAGGCCATGGGCACCTATTTATAGGCACCAGCACTTATTTGCCCGCATCACATATTTACAGAGAGCAGTAAAGTGAATAACACTTAAATCAGAAAGATGGAGGAAGAGAAAGACGGAAAAACCATCACAAAGGGAGAAAGCAGAAATCGGCCAGAGTGACATGAAGGGAGTGTCTGGTAGCAGATTAAAGAGGCATGAGGTGGGTACAAGACTACCAGTCTTGATATTCGGCCACTTTCAATTGCAATGGCCTCGGGCTTCTGAGAAGAGTTTCAGGCACAGCACTCTTTCTTTTACAAATTAAACACCGTGGGATCTGTTCCTTTTCTTAGGAATTCCAAACACTTTTATGCTCAATATTTTAGCATTAAAATTGCCTTGAGCACTTAATAGATGCTGCCTTCACACTTGGAGGAGGACGATATGAACCTTAAACAGATATGAATTTTTTTGTCCTAGAGTTAAAAATACATATAGCAGGATGCCCATAAATGAACTAGAAATTCTGTTGTTGGCCACTTTTTTTCATTATTTAGCAGTACAAACAATTCTAGAATTGGATTTCATTGAAGTAGTGAATGCTTACCCATGGTTCATCCATGACTGGACGCAGAATAGCTATAAGCTGCGGGCCTAATTTACAATATTTTGACGCACAGCATCGCAGAAAGCCTTCCTGCTGCGCTGCCGTGCATCAAAATAAAAGGGCAGGAATGCGTCGTATCTACAAGATTTGGCGCATTTTTGTCCTTCTCCCTTGCGCTGGCGCACAAACAGCAGTCGTGCGCCAGTGCAGACCCCCTTGCGTCATTTTGCAAGGGTGCCTGCGCTGAGGGGATGATTGTTTTTGTGCAGGAAGGGACACCTTCCTGCACAAAAATAATCATTAGAAAGAGGAAAAAACAAGGAGAAATAAAAGTCTTTTCCTCACTGCGCCTCCTTACGCCTTCCCTGGAGAGGCGTAGGATTCTGGCGCATTACCAGGTTTACAAAATGTTGTAAATCTGGGAATGAGTCAAGTTCTATTGATGCTGCATGGGAACACCCACAGCAACACCCATGGAATGCCCCTTTGACGCGGAGTTATGTGTGAAAGGAAAACATATTTATAAGGTTATGAAAAGTCACGCAGGGTGACTTTGCATGACCTTTCAAATATGGGGAAGCCAATTGCGCTTACAGTGCGTCAATAAAAAGTGGAACACCGGCGGCGCAATGGGCTTGTAAATAAATCCCCGAGTTTCTGTAGCTGTGCAAAGATTCTAAGCCAAGCTATAGAAAAAAATGCATGAATAGACATGGGGGCCGATTCCGATCTCGGCCACTAGGGCTCCGAATCGGATTCGGCTTAACCGGATCCGATTCGGAGCCCTATTGCCCGACCGAATCGTACGCGCGTCCGGGCGAGCGAGTACGATGCGAAATCGCCGACCGACTCGTCCGGGCGTCCCGACCGCTCCGACCGACTCGTTCCCGGGTCTAACCGCACCGACCGACTCGCTCGGACTCGACTCGCACCGCGCAATGGAGACGTTCCCCGGCCGGGTAAGTACGATGCGCGCCGCGAGCAGTCCGACCGAGCTGCGCACTCCGGCTCCAAAGAGCAGTCTGAGCCATACTTTGGGGGTCCGTGTCGGACCCCCCTGTACGCGTACCCGCGCGAGTCGCACACAGGGGGGACCCATGGGTCCCCCCTACCTGTGCGTGTACGGCGCGAGTCGCTTCGCCGCGTACACGCTGTAGGGGGCGCCCTTGTCCGCCTCGCACCCATTGAGTCAATGGGAGCCCGCGTACGCGTTGTGCGACAGGCTCCCATTGACTTCAATGGGAGTCCGACCGACTCGAGTCCGATGGCATACGTGCGCATCGTACTCGTTCGGTCGGGCTGCACGGGTCGAATCGGAATCGGCCCCATGGTGTTAAGATCTGTGTAATCACACTCAGAAAGCTTACATCAGGGCAGTCAAACTTCGAAGACTGTACAGTCTTCACCAGCCTAAGTCCAGTGAAGATATCCACCACTGTTGTAACATAATTCTGCTATTGGAAAAAAAACCTGCTTCACATAACCCTCTTAAATAGCAACACCTAAAAAAGGCATAAAAAATGTTTAACTATCTAAACAACAATAAACCCACACTGGCAAAGTGATGTATAACTTTAATGGGAGAAGAGACATAGAAACATGCATGAATAAAAAGCGTTTATTCAGAGCAATTTAAAAGCAAAAATACAAAAGATATATGTAAACATTGCAAATAAATCGATACACGAAGCAATGGGGCTATATGAAGCTAAATAGAAATCACAGCCTTACTGGTGAAGCAACAGCCTGATACGCCACTGCGCTCATGAACCTGCAAACTCCAGAAAAGCAATGATGGCAACATTGTCAACACCCACGCAATTGTCACTCAAGGTGGAACACTGCAGATATCACTAAAACAGACAATGAGCAAGAAGAACTCAGTCTATGTTCTTAATTTTGACACCAGCATAAGGAGAAGAGTCCAGAATTAATGACGTTTGTGCAAAGGGGAACAGCACATGAACACACTAGGGACCAGAGTTATCATACTTTCACACAGCGCAAAACAGCACGCCACCTCGCTGCTGGTAAGTAGACATAATATCGAAATTTTAATATCGATATACATTAATATCGAGTTTAGAATATCAATAGTATTAAATATCGATGTAATGTATATCGATGTTAAAAATATCGATTTTAAGTGTTGTAAAAAATATCGAAGTTTGTAATGTCGACTGTAAAAATATCGTTATGTTAAAATATCGTTATTGTACTTTATTTTAATATATTTAATGTTTGTTTTGTGTATAATAGTAGTTACTTAGGGGCCGATTCCGATCTCGGCCGGTAGTGCTCCGAATCGGATTCGGATTTACCGGATCCGATTCGGAGCCCTGTTTCCCGACCGAATCGTACGTGGGTCCGGCCGAGCGAGTACGATGCAAGCGCCCGCGAAATCTCCGACCGACTCGTACGCGGCTTCAACACGCTCCGACTGACTCGCACGGACACGACTCGCACCGCGCTATGGAGACGTTTCCCGGCCGGGTAAGTACGATGCGCGCCGCGAGCAGTCCGACCGACTCGCGCCGTCCGGCTCGAAAGAGCTGTCGGAGCCGTACTTTGGGGGTCCGCGTCGGACCCCCCTGTATGCGTAGACGCGCGAGTCGCACACAGGGGGGACCCATGGGTCCCCCTACCTGTGCATGTACGCCGCGATGCGCATGGATGCGTACCCGCTGTAGGGGGCGCCCTCGTGCGCCTCACACCCATTGAGTCAATGGGAGCCCGCGTACGCGTTGTACGACCGGCTCCCATTGACTTCAATGGGAGTCCGACCGAATCGAGTCCGATAGCATGCGAATGCATCGTACTCGTCCAATCGGACAGCTAGGGTCCGATTCGGTCGGAAATCTCCCTGGGTCCGGCTCGGTCGGAGAGATTTCCGGCCCGAATCGGAATCGGCCCTTAATGTTATAAAAAATAAAATTTGTATAATATTTTTTAGTAGCAGGATGTTGGGTTAATAGGGGATAAGGGTGGGGAGTGTTTTAAAATAATTGATAATAAATTCGAAATTTTAATTTTAAAATAGAAAATATTGTTTTAAGAGCGGGATGTTGGGTTTATAGGGGATAAGGGTGGGGAGTGTTTTAAAATAATTGTTTTTAAAATTCGATAAATTCGAAATTTAAATTTATAATTTAGAAAAAATTATTTTGAATTTAGAAATTATTTTTTAAGGAGTGGGATGTTGGGTTAATATGGGATAAGGGTGGGGAGTGTTTTAAAATAATTGATTTTACAATTTAATAAACTCGAAATTTAAAATTATAATTTAGAATTTTTTTGTTTTTAATTTAGAAATTAGTGTTTTATGATTTGGAAGTTGGGTTTATAGGGCATAAGGTTGGGGAGTGTTTTACAAATATTGTTTACATATTTGTAAACTTAAATATTTTAATTGTTTTTATAAATAATTAATGAATATTATGTGTTTATAGTGTATATTTTTAATTAAAGAATTATTACAATTAATGTTTTATTATTAATACTTAAATATTAAAAGGGAAAAATTATGTAATTTTATAATTTAAATGTATTAATTATTATATTTTTCTGGAAATATGTTATACATTTATATAAATATGTATAATTTGTTTTATTTTTAAAATGTATATATTTATTAATTAATTAAAAACATAAATTTTAATAATGAAATATTATGTATAGTATGTAGATAAAATATTATTTATATGTGAATTATAATATTTAGTAATAAATAATATTATTTAAAAGAATATTTTAAATATAATTATATCAATTTTATATGTTTAGAAATATTTAAAATAATTTAAAATATATATACAAAAAAATTATTATATGAAATAAATTATACAATTTTAATTATAGCAGTGATTTTATAATTTCTAAAATCACTCGCTTGAGTCTATTTTGCTTGTAATAGCTTGTTAGTGATATTATATTATTTGTATTGGGAAAAGTAAATTAGATATGTTTAGTGTATGGCAACTGCTTTGAATTTATAGTAATTTGAGTGGGAATAGTAAATTAATTAAGTTTTGTGTCCACCACCTACCCTGAATTAATGCTAACTGGAGTGGGAATAGTAAATTAATTCAGTTTAGTGTCCAGCATCTACCCTGACTTAGGGCCTCATTAGGATGGCGAGCGGACTTTCTTCCACCCGCCACCCTAGCGGTGCTGGGACCGGCCGCCAGATGTGCGGCGGTCCCGCACCACTGATTAGAATGCGACCGCCACCCTGGCGGTCGCATCCTGCATATATGACATTGCGGCAATGCCAAAATGGCATGTTGTGCATTGCCATGCACAATGTGGCAGGCACCGCGCGGTGCCTGCCACCATGTGCATGGCAATGCAGGCGGGTACCATGGGTACACCCCAATTGCAGCCCCCCACCCCCCGGGGGCATCACCGCCATGGAAAGGCTTTGAAAACCGCACATCCTAATATGGATGGTGGTGCCTTCTAGGCACCACCACCATATTAGGCCCCCAGTCCGCACTGCCGGCAATCGTAACGATTGCCGGCCAGCGGAAAAGCGGCGGCGCTCTTTGCGTCCGCCGCGATACCCCCGACATAATAATATGGCGGGGGTAAATCTAGTTGGGAGGGCGTACGGATCGCCACCGCCGAGCCGGCGGTGTCGATCCGCACGCCATCCTAATGACCCTCTTAATGTTAACTGGAGTGGGAATAGTAAATTAATTAAGTTTAGTGTCCAGCATCTACTCTTATTTAATATTAACTGGAGTGGGAATAGTAAATTAATTAGGTTTAGTGTCCAGCACCTACCCTGACTTAATGCTAACTGGAGTGGGAATAGTAAATTAATTAAGTTTAATGTCCAGCATGTACCCTGACTTAATGCTAACTGGTTTTGGAATAGTAAATTAATTAATTTTAGTTTCCAGCACCTACCTTTATTTAATGCTAATTGGAGTGGAAACAGTCAATTAATTAAGTTTAGTGTCCAGCACCTACCCTGACTTAATGCTAACTGGAGTGGGAATAGTAAATTAATTAAGTTTACTGTCCAGCATGTACCCTGACTTAATGCTAACTGGTTTTGGAATAGTAAATTAATTAATTTTAGCGTCCAGCACCTACCTTTATTTAATGCTAATTAGAGTGGGAATAGTCAATTAATTAAGTTTAATGTCCAGCACCTACCCTGACTTAATGGTAACTGGAGTGGGAAAAGTAAATTAATTAAGTTTACTGTCCAGCACCTACCCTGACTTAATGCTAACTGGAGTGGGAATAGTAAATTAATTAAGTTTAGTGTCCAGCACCTACCCTGACTTAATGCTAACTGCAGTGGGAATAGTAAATTAATTAAGTTTAGTGTCCAGCACCTATCATGACTTAATGCTAACTGGAGTGGGAATAGTAAATTAATTAACTTTAGTGTCCAGCACCTACCCTGACTTAATGCTAACTGGTTTGGGAATAGTAAATTAATTAAGTTTAGTGTCCAGCACCTACCCTGACTTAATGGTAACTGGAGTGGGAATAGTAAATTAATTAAGTTTACTGTCCAGCACCTACCCTGACTTAATGCTAACTGGAGTGGGAATAGTAAATTAATTAAGTTTAGTGTCCAGCACCTATCATGACTTAATGCTAACTGGAGTGGGAATAGTACATTAATTAAGTTTAGTGTCCAGCACCTACCCTGACTTAATGCTAACTGCAGTGGGAATAGTAAATTAATTAAGTTTAGTGTCCAGCACCTATCATGACTTAATGCTAACTGGAGTGGGAATAGTAAATTAATTAACTTTAGTGTCCAGCACCTACCCTGACTTAATGCTAACTGGTTTGGGAATAGTAAATTAATAAAGTTTAGTGTCCAGCACCTACCCTGACTTAATGGTAACTGGAGTGGGAATAGTAAATTAATTAAGTTTACTGTCCAGCACCTACCCTGACTTAATGCTAACTGGAGTGGGAATAGTAAATTAATTAAGTTTAGTGTCCAGCACCTACTCTTATTTAATATTAACTGTAGTGGGAATAGTAAATTGATTAGGTTTAGCGTCCAGCACCTTCCCTGACTTACTGGTAACTGGAGTGGGAATAGTCAATTAATTAAGTTTAGTGTCCAGCACCTATCATGACTTAATGCTAACTGGAGTGGGAATAGTAAATTATTTAATTTTAGTGTCCAGCACCTACCCTGACTTAATGCTAACTGGTTTGGGAATAGTAAATTAATTAAGTTTAGTGTCCAGCACCTACCCTGACTTAATGGTAACTGGAGTGGGAATAGTAAATTAATTAAGTTTAGTGTCCAGCACCTATCATGACTTAATGCTAACTGGAGTGGGAATAGTAAATTAATTAACTTTAGTGTCCAGCACCTACCCTGACTTAATGCTAACTGGAGTGGGAATAGTAAATTAATTAAGTTTACTGTCCAGCATGTACCCTGACTTAATGCTAACTGGTTTGGGAATAGTAAATTAATTACGTTTAGTGTCCAGCACCTACCCTGACTTAATGGTAACTGGAGTGGGAATAGTAAATTAATTAAGTTTACTGTCCAGCACCTACCCTGACTTAATGGTAACTGGAGTGGGAATAGTAAATTAATTAAGTTTAGTGTCCAGCACCTACTCTTATTTAATATTAACTGGAGTGGGAATAGTAAATTAATTAGGTTTAGTGTCCAGCACCTACCCTGACTTAATGGTAACTGGAGTGGGAATAGTCAATTAATTAAGTTTAGTATCCAGCACCTATCATGACTTAATGCTAACTGGAGTGGGAATAGTAAATTATTTAACTTTAGTGTCCAGCACCTACCCTGACTTAATGCTAACTGGTTTGGGAATAGTAAATTAATTAAGTTTAGTGTCCAGCACCTACCCTGACTTAATGGTAACTGGAGTGGGAATAGTAAATTAATTAAGTTTACTGTCCAGCACCTACCCTGACTTAATGCTAACTGGAGAGGGAATAGTAAATTAATTAAGTTTAGTGTCCAACACCTACCCTGACTTAATGCTAACTGGTTTGGGAATAGTAAATTAATTGCGTTTAGTGTCCAGCACCTACCCTGACTTAATGGTAAATGGAGTGGGAATGGTAAATTAATTAACTTTAGTGTCCAGCAACTACCCTGACTTAATGCTAACTGAAGTGGGAATAGTAAATTAATTAAATTTACTGTCCAGCACCTACCCTGACTAAATGCTAACTGGAGTGGGAATAGTAAATTAATTAAGTTTAGTGTCCAGCACCTACCCTGACTTACTGCTAACTGGAGTGGGAATAGTAAATTAATTAAGTTTAGTGTCCAGCACCTACCCAGACTTAATAAAAATTAAAGTGGAAATAGTAAATTAATTAAGTTTAGTGTCCAGCACCTACCCTGACTTAATGGTAACTGGAGTGGGAATAGTACATTAATTAGGATTACTGTCCAGCACCTACCCTGACTTAATGGTAACTGGAGTGGGAATAGTAAATTATTTAAGTTTACTGTCCAGCACCTACCCTAACTTAATGCTAACTGGAGTGGGAATAGTAAATTAATTAACTTTGGTGTCCAGCACCTGCCCTGACTTAATGCTAACTGGAGTGGGAATAGTAAATTAATAAAATTTACTGTCCAACACCTACCCTGACTTAATGCTAACTGGTTTGGGAATAGTAAATTAATTAAGTTTAGTATCCAGCACCTACCCTGACTTAATGGTAACTGGAGTGGGAATTGTAAATTAATTAAGTTTACTGTCCAGCACCTACCCTGACTTAATGCTTACTGGAGTGGGAATAGTAAATTAATTAAGTTTAGTGTCCAGCACCTACCCTGGCTTAATGGTAACTGGAGTGGGAATAGTAAATTAATGAAGTTTACTGTCCACCACCTACCCTGACTTAATGCTAACTGTTGTGGGAATCGTAAATTAATTAAGTTTAGTGTCCAACACCTACCCTGACTTAATGCTAACTGGTTTGGGAATAGTAAATTAATTAAGTTTAGTGTCCAGCTCCTACCCTGACTTAATGGTAAATGGAGTGGGAATAGTAAATTAATTAACTTTAGTGTCCAGCAACTACCCTGACTTAATGCTAACTGGAGTGGGAATAGTAAATTAATTACATTTACTGTCCAGCACCTACCCTGACCTACTGCTAACTGGAGTGGAAATAGTAAATTAATTAAGTTTAGTGTCCAGCACTTACCCTGACTTAATGGTAACTGGAGTGGGAATAGTAAATTAATTAAGTTTAGTGTCCAGCACCTATCATGACTTAATGCTAACTGGAGTGGGAATAGTACATTAATTAAGTTTAGTGTCCAGCATCTACTCTTATTTAATATTAACTGGAGTGGGAATAGTAAATTAATTAGGTTTAGTGTCCAGCACCTACCCTGACTTAATGCTAACTGGAGTGGGAATAGTAAATTAATTAAGTTTAATGTCCAGCATGTACCCTGACTTAATGCTAACTGGTTTTGGAATAGTAAATTAATTAATTTTAGTTTCCAGCACCTACCTTTATTTAATGCTAATTGGAGTGGAAACAGTCAATTAATTAAGTTTAGTGTCCAGCACCTACCCTGACTTAATGCTAACTGGAGTGGGAATAGTAAATTAATTAAGTTTACTGTCCAGCATGTACCCTGACTTAATGCTAACTGGTTTTGGAATAGTAAATTAATTAATTTTAGCGTCCAGCACCTACCTTTATTTAATGCTAATTAGAGTGGGAATAGTCAATTAATTAAGTTTAATGTCCAGCACCTACCCTGACTTAATGGTAACTGGAGTGGGAAAAGTAAATTAATTAAGTTTACTGTCCAGCACCTACCCTGACTTAATGCTAACTGGAGTGGGAATAGTAAATTAATTAAGTTTAGTGTCCAGCACCTACCCTGACTTAATGCTAACTGCAGTGGGAATAGTAAATTAATTAAGTTTAGTGTCCAGCACCTATCATGACTTAATGCTAACTGGAGTGGGAATAGTAAATTAATTAACTTTAGTGTCCAGCACCTACCCTGACTTAATGCTAACTGGTTTGGGAATAGTAAATTAATTAAGTTTAGTGTCCAGCACCTACCCTGACTTAATGGTAACTGGAGTGGGAATAGTAAATTAATTAAGTTTACTGTCCAGCACCTACCCTGACTTAATGCTAACTGGAGTGGGAATAGTAAATTAATTAAGTTTAGTGTCCAGCACCTATCATGACTTAATGCTAACTGGAGTGGGAATAGTACATTAATTAAGTTTAGTGTCCAGCACCTACCCTGACTTAATGCTAACTGCAGTGGGAATAGTAAATTAATTAAGTTTAGTGTCCAGCACCTATCATGACTTAATGCTAACTGGAGTGGGAATAGTAAATTAATTAACTTTAGTGTCCAGCACCTACCCTGACTTAATGCTAACTGGTTTGGGAATAGTAAATTAATAAAGTTTAGTGTCCAGCACCTACCCTGACTTAATGGTAACTGGAGTGGGAATAGTAAATTAATTAAGTTTACTGTCCAGCACCTACCCTGACTTAATGCTAACTGGAGTGGGAATAGTAAATTAATTAAGTTTAGTGTCCAGCACCTACTCTTATTTAATATTAACTGTAGTGGGAATAGTAAATTGATTAGGTTTAGCGTCCAGCACCTACCCTGACTTACTGGTAACTGGAGTGGGAATAGTCAATTAATTAAGTTTAGTGTCCAGCACCTATCATGACTTAATGCTAACTGGAGTGGGAATAGTAAATTATTTAATTTTAGTGTCCAGCACCTACCCTGACTTAATGCTAACTGGTTTGGGAATAGTAAATTAATTAAGTTTAGTGTCCAGCACCTACCCTGACTTAATGGTAACTGGAGTGGGAATAGTAAATTAATTAAGTTTAGTGTCCAGCACCTATCATGACTTAATGCTAACTGGAGTGGGAATAGTAAATTAATTAACTTTAGTGTCCAGCACCTACCCTGACTTAATGCTAACTGGAGTGGGAATAGTAAATTAATTAAGTTTACTGTCCAGCATGTACCCTGACTTAATGCTAACTGGTTTGGGAATAGTAAATTAATTACGTTTAGTGTCCAGCACCTACCCTGACTTAATGGTAACTGGAGTGGGAATAGTAAATTAATTAAGTTTACTGTCCAGCACCTACCCTGACTTAATGGTAACTGGAGTGGGAATAGTAAATTAATTAAGTTTAGTGTCCAGCACCTACTCTTATTTAATATTAACTGGAGTGGGAATAGTAAATTAATTAGGTTTAGTGTCCAGCACCTACCCTGACTTAATGGTAACTGGAGTGGGAATAGTCAATTAATTAAGTTTAGTATCCAGCACCTATCATGACTTAATGCTAACTGGAGTGGGAATAGTAAATTATTTAACTTTAGTGTCCAGCACCTACCCTGACTTAATGCTAACTGGTTTGGGAATAGTAAATTAATTAAGTTTAGTGTCCAGCACCTACCCTGACTTAATGGTAACTGGAGTGGGAATAGTAAATTAATTAAGTTTACTGTCCAGCACCTACCCTGACTTAATGCTAACTGGAGAGGGAATAGTAAATTAATTAAGTTTAGTGTCCAACACCTACCCTGACTTAATGCTAACTGGTTTGGGAATAGTAAATTAATTGCGTTTAGTGTCCAGCACCTACCCTGACTTAATGGTAAATGGAGTGGGAATGGTAAATTAATTAACTTTAGTGTCCAGCAACTACCCTGACTTAATGCTAACTGAAGTGGGAATAGTAAATTAATTAAATTTACTGTCCAGCACCTACCCTGACTAAATGCTAACTGGAGTGGGAATAGTAAATTAATTAAGTTTAGTGTCCAGCACCTACCCTGACTTACTGCTAACTGGAGTGGGAATAGTAAATTAATTAAGTTTAGTGTCCAGCACCTACCCAGACTTAATAAAAATTAAAGTGGAAATAGTAAATTAATTAAGTTTAGTGTCCAGCACCTACCCTGACTTAATGGTAACTGGAGTGGGAATAGTACATTAATTAGGATTACTGTCCAGCACCTACCCTGACTTAATGGTAACTGGAGTGGGAATAGTAAATTATTTAAGTTTACTGTCCAGCACCTACCCTAACTTAATGCTAACTGGAGTGGGAATAGTAAATTAATTAACTTTGGTGTCCAGCACCTGCCCTGACTTAATGCTAACTGGAGTGGGAATAGTAAATTAATAAAATTTACTGTCCAACACCTACCCTGACTTAATGCTAACTGGTTTGGGAATAGTAAATTAATTAAGTTTAGTATCCAGCACCTACCCTGACTTAATGGTAACTGGAGTGGGAATTGTAAATTAATTAAGTTTACTGTCCAGCACCTACCCTGACTTAATGCTTACTGGAGTGGGAATAGTAAATTAATTAAGTTTAGTGTCCAGCACCTACCCTGGCTTAATGGTAACTGGAGTGGGAATAGTAAATTAATGAAGTTTACTGTCCACCACCTACCCTGACTTAATGCTAACTGTTGTGGGAATCGTAAATTAATTAAGTTTAGTGTCCAACACCTACCCTGACTTAATGCTAACTGGTTTGGGAATAGTAAATTAATTAAGTTTAGTGTCCAGCTCCTACCCTGACTTAATGGTAAATGGAGTGGGAATAGTAAATTAATTAACTTTAGTGTCCAGCAACTACCCTGACTTAATGCTAACTGGAGTGGGAATAGTAAATTAATTACATTTACTGTCCAGCACCTACCCTGACCTACTGCTAACTGGAGTGGGAATAGTAAATTAATTAACTTTAGTGTCCAGCACCTGCCCTGACTTAATGCTAACTGGAGTGGGAATAGTAAATTAATTAAATTTACTGTCCAACACCTACCCTGACATAATGCTAACTGGTTTGGGGATAGTAAATTAATTAAGTTTAGTGTCCAGCACCTACCCTGACTCAGGGGCCGATTCCGATCTCGGCCGGTAGGGCTCCGAATCGGATTCGGCTTAACCGGATCCGATTCGGAGCCCTATTTCCCGACCGATTCGTACGCGCGTCCGGGCGAGCGAGTACGATGCGGGTCGCCGACCGACTCGTCCGGGCGTCCCGACCACTCCGACCGACTCGTTCCCGGGTCGAACCGCACCGACCAACTCGCTCGGACTCGACTCGCACCGCGCAATGGAGACGTTCCCCGGCCGGGTGAGTACGATGCGCGCCGCGAGCAGTCCGACCGAGCCGCGCACTCCGGCTCCAAAGAGCAGTCGGAGACGTACTTTGGGGGTCCGTGTCGGACCCCCCTGTACGCGTAGCCGCGCGAGTCGCACACAGGGGGGACCCATGGGTCCCCCCTACCTGTGCGTGTACGGGGCGAGTCGCTTCGCCGCGTACACGCTGTAGGGGGCGCCCTTGTCCGCATCGCACCCATTGAGTCAATGGGAGCCCGCGTACGCGTTGTACCACAGGCTCCCATTGACTTCAATGGGAGTCCGACCGACTCGAGTCCGATGGCATACGTGCGCATCGTACTCGTTCGGTCGGGCTGCACGGGTCCGATTCGGTCGGATATCGCTCCGGGTCTGGCTCGGTCGGAGAGATTTCCGGCCCGAATCGGAATCGGCCCCTTAATGGTAACTGGAGTGGGAATTGTAAATTAATTAAGTTTACTGTCCAGCACCTACCCTGACTTAATGCTAACTGGAGTGGGAATAGTAAATTAATTAAGTTTAGTGTCCAGCACCTACCCAGACTTAATAAATATTAAAGTGGAAATAGTAAATTAATTAAGTTTAGTGTCAAGCAACTACCCTGACTTAATACTAACTGGAGTGGGAATAGTAAATTCATTAAGTTAAGTGTGCAGCATCTACCCTGAATTAATATTAACTGTAGTGGGAATAGTAATTAATATATATGTATTAATTTGTAAGGTTAAAAAAGTAATATAGTTGGTAGTTGTAATGTATTTTAATTATAACATAGTTAAAAAAGATAATTAATAACATTATATATATAGTTAATTAAAACATATTATTTAATATAGTATATTTCATAAAAACATAATTTTTAACATTAAATACCACTTTAATAAAATGATACATTAAACAATGGACATTTTATTTTTTTATTGATGTTTATTTATTGTAAATTATTTTGTAATCAACAAAAGTTTTTTTATTTTATTCAGTACATATAATATAAATCAAGACATATAGATAAAAAATAATATTTATTTTACAGACACAAAATATTTGATACATATGTATATTTTTACATGTAATAATTATATAAACAAATGTTTTTAACATTGGTAAATTTTTAATACAGTTATGTAAACGTTGTAATATCAAATAAGGTAGTTTTACATTAGTTTAGAAACATTTGAGTAAAAAATATAATTATTAATAACAGTTCATTTTAGTTTTGTATTGTGAACATTTGTTATTTAGTTACATATACTGTTCAGTTTTTAATAATATAACTGTTTCCACCTTTTTTTAATACATTTTCAATGTTATACTTTGTTACATTTTTTAAACAAATAACAATACATTTTAATTAATATTATTAATATATAAAATATTAATATTATTAATTATTACATGGTTTAATTTTTATACATTTATTTTTTTAAGTGTGACATTTTTTAAACATTCATTACATGTTTTTAATCAACTTTGTATATAACTTGTAAATATATGGAATTATAATAATTATTATTATGTGTTTAATAATATTTATTATTATAATTTTACAATGTTTGAAAAATGTTAAATAAATGTAAACATATAATTTATAAATTGTAGTATTTAAATTAAACATTTTAGTAATTTATTTACAATGTAATAACATGTTTTTAAACAAAATACATTTATTTATTATGTTTAAAGCAGCCATATTTATTTGGTGCTTGTATTTTGTAACTGCTCACGTTTGTTTTGGGTTATTTCGAAGGGGACAAGTTCTCAGTTGGGAGCTGCGTCGCATGGAGGAAGGTAAGATTAATTTTCTTTATTTTAACTAAACTTCTAATTTAATTTGAAGGTAGTAAGGTTGTAGTTAGTGTGTGTAGTGTTAGGTTTTGGAATTGTGGCGTTTTTTATGTGTAAGTTAGCTTTTAGCGATTTATGTACCGTTATTTTTGAGGCCTAGTTTAGAAAATTGAAAATATGTTAGAATATGTGTGAATATGGTGTGTATAATGTTTGTAAGAGTGTAATATTGTGTATTATGTGTATATTTCCGTGGGTGGGAATGTTTGTGTTTTTTTACAGGTTTTGGTCGTGAGAAGTGACGGTTACTAGAAGATTGTTTTTTTTTTTATTAAGGAAGTGTGTATTAGTTTAAGTAACTAATAATTAATAGTAAATTAATTAAGTTTAGTGTCAAGCAACTACCCTGACTTAATACTAACTGGAGTGGGAATAGTAAATTCATTAAGTTAAGTGTGCAGCATCTACCCTGAATTAATATTAACTGTAGTGGGAATAGTAATTAATATATATGTATTAATTTGTAAGGTTAAAAAAGTAATATAGTTGGTAGTTGTAATGTATTTTAATTATAACATAGTTAAAAAGATAATTAATAACATTATATATATAGTTAATTAAAACATATTATTTAATATAGTATATTTCATAAAAACATAATTTTTAACATTAAATACCACTTTAATAAAATGATACATAAAACAATGGACATTTTATTTTTTTATTGATGTTTATTTATTGTAAATTATTTTGTAATCAACAAAAGTTTTTTTATTTTATTCAGTACATATAATATAAATCAAGACATATAGATAAAAAATAATATTTATTTTACAGACACAAAATATTTGATACATATGTATATTTTTACATGTAATAATTATATAAACAAATGTTTTTAACATTGGTAAATTTTTAATACAGTTATGTAAACGTTGTAATATCAAATAAGGTAGTTTTACATTAGTTTAGAAACATTTGAGTAAAAAATATAATTATTAATAACAGTTCATTTTAGTTTTGTATTGTGAACATTTGTTATTTAGTTACATATACTGTTCAGTTTTTAATAATATAACTGTTTTCACCTTTTTTTAATACATTTTCAATGTTATACTTTGTTACATTTTTTAAACAAATAACAATACATTTTAATTAATATTATTAATATATAAAATATTAATATTATTAATTATTACATGGTTTAATTTTTATACATTTATTTTTTTAAGTGTGACATTTTTTAAACATTCATTACATGTTTTTAATCAACTTTGTATATAACTTGTAAATATATGGAATTATAATAATTATTATTATGTGTTTAATAATATTTATTATTATAATTTTACAATGTTTGAAAAATGTTAAATAAATGTAAACATATAATTTATAAATTGTAGTATTTAAATTAAACATTTTAGTAATTTATTTACAATGTAATAACATGTTTTTAAACAAAATACATTTATTTATTATGTTTAAAGCAGCCATATTTATTTGGTGCTTGTATTTTGTAACTGCTCACGTTTGTTTTGGGTTATTTCGAAGGGGACAAGTTCTCAGTTGGGAGCTGCGTCGCATGGAGGAAGGTAAGATTAATTTTCTTTATTTTAACTAAACTTCTAATTTAATTTGAAGGTAGTAAGGTTGTAGTTAGTGTGTGTAGTGTTAGGTTTTTGGAATTGTGGCGTTTTTTATGTGTAAGTTAGCTTTTAGCGATTTATGTACCGTTATTTTTTGAGGCCTAGTTTAGAAAATTGAAAATATGTTAGAATATGTGTGAATATGGTGTGTATAATGTTTGTAAGAGTGTAATATTGTGTATTATGTGTATATTTCCGTGGGTGGGAATGTTTGTGTTTTTTTACAGGTTTTGGTCGTGAGAAGTGACGGTTACTAGAAGATTGGGTTTTTTTTTATTAAGGAAGTGTGTATTAGTTTAAGTAACTAATAATTATTTTACACTTCCTTAATTTTTCGGGTTTTCATGGAGCGTTTCTTTTTTTAAAACAATTTTTCATTTTTTTTAATGGTATATCGTTTGTGGACTTACGGACGGAGGATTACTTTTGGAACAGTTGGATTTAAAAAAAAAATTTGGGGTACTTTTTCGTTCTATTTGGATTATGATATACTTGGATTGTTTTAGAAGAGTTGGGATTTTATTTCTACAGCTACGGAAACGGTAAGTTATTTTAATTATTTAGTGTGGGAGGAAATGCTAAGAGAGTTAGTGTTATTGTTGTTTACATTTTCATATATTTAATTAATATGTATATATATATATATTTATTGTTTTAATAAATATATATTAGACAAATTAATTAATTTTGTGAAAATATAAAAATTATATTTATGCATTTTAATTAATTTTACAGAAAAGTATTACATATTTTAAACTGGATTTTTAATTTATAGTAGGCTTTTGGCAATTATTTCTAAGTATTCAAAGCCTTTTGTTGTTGGATATAGTCTGACTTGATGTTGTAAGTATTCAAACATTTGTTTAGTTTGTTTGGATAGTTTAGGCCTGATTTGTGTTACAGATTGCTCCATTCTTAGCTGTTGGTAGCTTTGTTCTTTTTGGAGGGAGAGTAGGAGTTTGTGTAGAGTAGGTGGACCTCGTCCTGTTGTTGCTTGGAAGGCATTATGCCAACCTTCGCAAACACAAGGAGATGATGGACGGACTGCTGAAACTTTTCAAACACTCACCCCCAGTCACAGATCTGGGTTGAATCCATCATCATTCTTTAGCTCACTTTGCCACCCCAGTTCAAACACTGCTATATGCAAATCAGTCTTGACCCTGTGCCTCATGGGAACAGTCCAGACCGAACTGCCAAGCCATGTCTTCCCTGGACCGGAATCAAGCATCCTGGGACCGGTTTCGGGCTAACAGCCCTCATCAGCCAGGCAGTTCAGGCTGGACTGTTCCCATGAGGCACAGGGTCAAGACTGATTTGCATATAGCTGTGTCTGAACTGGGGTGGCGAAGTGAGCTAAAGAACGATGATGGATTCAACCCAGATCTGAGACTGGGGGTGAGTGTCTAAAAAGTTTCAGCGCTCCGTCCATCATCTCCTTGTGTTTGCATTATGCCAACCTTCAACAGCATTGTTTGTTTTTGCCTCTTGGTTTATTGTGCTAAGGTATACATTCCACCATGGAATTTGGTATTTTGGTTGCCTTCTATGTCCTGACCTATGGAGTCTTCCCACCCAGGTATCTTCAAAATAGTCTAGGAGGGGACTTAATTTTTGTTCGTGTTGCTGGTAGTAAGGACTTTCTATTAATAAGTTGTAATGTTCGGCCACGTCAGTAACTGGGACGTAGGCCAGTGCTATAAGTTTTTTTATTTGGTATGCGAATGAACTGTTTGCCGCATATTCAACACTTAGGGGCTGATTACGATGACGGTCGGAGGCACATC
The DNA here is from genome assembly GCA_963921515.1 of Calotriton arnoldi. NCBI lineage: Eukaryota > Metazoa > Chordata > Amphibia > Caudata > Salamandridae > Calotriton > Calotriton arnoldi. The sequence continues at coordinate 261,178 of CAWUFW010013584.1, read as the reverse complement.
CGCGGTGCTGGCGGTGGCGGAAAATGTCCTTTTCCTCACTCCATCGGCGGTCCTCACGTCCGCCATATTACGATGGGCAAACAGAGCCCATTTTCTGTCCGCTGCGGAGTTACGTGAACGCCAGAAATTTCCATCCGCAACCGCGGCAGAGGGAGCCAATAGAGAAACACCGCCGTGCGGAATGACGTCCCGTCCGCCATACAAATCACGATGCCGCAAACAGCCCATCACACCGCAGCGGAGAATCCAGCCACCCGGAGACGGCGGAAGCACTACTGCGGAGAGCGAAACTCGACTCCGGTCCCCTCCACGCGGTCCTGATCGCTATGGATCCAGCTCTTCAAGCCTTACCGCTGCTGTACCTCATCCACTACCAGCAAATAAGACACCGCCGCGGACAACACCGCAGGTACGCAAATACACAACTCCGCATACAACCACAACACACAACTCCTGTGCTGACATACGGTTCCTGTCCACATCAGACGCTCTGGTGGGGACAGGAACATATCCCCCAGTGTACTCACACATGTTCTACCTGATAGAAACCCACACCTCCGCATCGGGGTCACCCATCAACCGCGAAATCACTGCAATGTCCCAGGAAAGTCACCGCAGCGGTGAAGACGCAGGAAAACCTGCGCACAATGTAGTAGGCAGGGCCGGCGCCAGGCATGGGCAGTCCGCCCAGATTCACTGGGCTCCAACCTCACCCTTCCCACAGTACGCATCACACACCCATTTGGGCACATGCTGCGTGCCCCTCCTGTGCCCCCCATGCACAATTAATCAGCCAGGTGTAGCCAGACCTCGCACCTCACACAGCAAAGCACAAGGGAGATTGACTGGGAAGGTGGGGGTGAAGAGGAACACCCTGCACAGAAGCTCAGGGGCTGGACAACCATCCTCCTCACACCTACTTTCCACTCATGTGAATCAAACTGAGTATAATTAAGAAATGAAGACTCCCACTGCATATCAACAACCACTGAACTGTTCACACTGCCTGTCAAGTCCCTCAGAAAGACCCCACACTGACACTCTGCCACATACTCATACCATAGTTCAGCAGCAATGGAGGACAATAAATGGGCTAGCCAAAAGTGAAGTGGACAGTGAGGGAAAGCCATGGAGCAAGCCACATAGCATGTGTACATCACATGCAAGAGAAGGAACATATCACACCACCCTTAGGCCCTCAAATCAGACATGGGTGGCACAGTGAGTGAAATTAAACCAAAGTGACCTCTGTGCAACAACTCAGGGATACATCAAGGCAAGCCATGCATAAGCATAGGAATGATAGGAAGTGTCAGAAGTCATACAGTGACCAGCCACACATCTGTGTCAACTCACTTGACATGTGTATGTCATCAGCACAACACACATGGCTCATTGTCACACTCCCTGACTGTCAAACACAAGTAGGACCTTCACACATGCCCCTCACCTACCCACCTCACACCTGCAACACTCAACACCTGTGTGAAACACACATAATGGTGCAAATGATGTCCTGTGAGTTCACTGACAACCAATCACACTCCCTGTGGTGCATCCACAAATATCAGACTCACACTCAGGGATGCCTTAACCAATGCTGACACAAAACCAATAGCCAAACACAAAGCTCACAAACAACATCCACAGAAGTCCAAGAAGCCCAGCCATGTGCAGCCAAACAGTGGAAAGGCAATGTGACCCTAGACAGAACAGGAATACACAACATTGGGGCATATTACCAAGGGCACTATCGCCGCTTTAGCGGCACTTTTCGCCGTTAAAGCGGCGATATTCTTATCGCCCTATTAACAAGGCGGCGCTAACATGCATCAGCGCATGTTAGCGGCCGATTTCGTAACGCATCTCATGACAGCGATAAATATCGCTAATGAGATGCAAAGTAGGCGTTCCCTCCTACGACAACATGTAAAATGCCCGCAAATCCAACATCGCTGTATCAACAACGCTGCCCCTGAACAGCGAAGCAATAACAAAACGCGCGCTAAGCCCCCATTATCGCATGATTCCAACGCCTGGTAAAAAGATGTCTTACCATTATTGCCTCTGGGAGGTGGATTGTAACCCTGGGCAAAGCACTACGCTACGCTCGCGTAGTTTGCGAAGTTTCCGCTACTTCACACAACGCGAATTGCACGTAGCACAGTGCAAACACGCGTAGCGTAGCGTAGCGTAGTGCAGCGGTCATTTTTTGCTTGCTCGCGGTCCTCAACGTCAAGTTGGCGACCGCGAGCAAGCAAAATGACATCCCGGCGAGACTTTTTCCTCGTTCGCGATCAGCAACATCAAGTTGCCGATCGCGAGCATGGAAAATAAACCTCCCGGCGAGATTCTCAACGCGGGGAGGTCAGGTTTCTCATTGCGAGTGGTCGTGTATGCTCGCGACCGCTCGCGATGAGAAACTACCAGTCCGCGTTGAGAAAGCTGCCGCTCGAGTAAAAATCTACTCGAGCGGCAGTAAACGACAGCTCGCACTGTGCAAGATGCCGTTTTCAATGATTGCACAGTGCGGACAAGCATCCGGCACTGTGCAATCATTGCGAACAGTGCACTACGCAGTTCGCGTAGTGCTACGCGTAGCTCGCGTAGTGCGAACTGCACTTTGCGTAGCTTCGCGTAGCGCTACTTCGCGAACTACGCCCAGGCTTAGTGGATTGTAAGACTGAGTCCACACTCCCCTATTACCAAGCTTGGTATTAGCGCTGTGAAATCATCGCAAGATTTCACACGCTAATGTCCATTATCGCAGTCTATCGCAGGATTTCACATTGCCTGTCAGCTAAGCGTTGCTAATACGCCGCTGACACGGCAAAGAAATCCAGCGTTAGCCGGCGATCATTTAAATCGCGCTAAGTCCGTTTAGCGATATTTATCGCTTGTCCTTGTTAATATGCCCCATTGTCACTCTGGACAAATGCACAGACACCATACCCCAACACAAACAAGAATTGCCTCCTCAAAAAACAATCATGAACAATAACTGGGATCAAGGGGACAAATCAGCTAACACACACATACACACCACACCAGTCATCAAGTGAACATGGTGTCATAGTGTACCACAAGCATGCACATGCACAATCCTGACAAGTGACAGGCCCAAAATAGGAGGACAAACCACTAGTGTGCACTCAAAACAAGTTCATGAACATGAATCCACATTGCTGCATGTGACATACACGCAAGAAATGCACACTACACATGCAACACACATATGAATGTATCACAATGCACAAACTACTCACACACAATGTCATGCAAATAGAACAACACACACATTGCACCTGTCAGCAGAAAGAGCCAACACAGGCCAAACACTGCATACATCCACAAGAACAACACAACAGAGGCATATACCAATCCATCACATAGCAAACTCAGCTGGATATCAGGGGCATGCACACCAAGCAAGTACAAGGCAACATACACTGACAACACTGCATGCACACCAAGCAGTGTGTGCACAACTACAAAACCAGTAGCACAGATATTTGAGTGCCACACCATGAACTCCCACAACACAAATCATCACAGCACAAACATAACATCACACTCAGGAAGGGTAGCAGTACCTCAGCAACACACACATACACCTTAACCTTCACCCACAGATGCACAGCTCATGGAAACCCAGATGCAAACAACATGACTAGAGGACTGTGATGCTCAAACACATGCACTGCACATGAGTAACCATGACTGCAAACCAGTAGAAGAAAATATCCTACAACTAATTGTGAAACTGTCCTGAGTGGCACATTGGTCCTGTACACAGATCATCCTCACACAGCATAGTGTCACACTATGAAGTGGTGGGGAGGCTCACACACTGGCAAGGCATGGGGTGGAAGACATGAGATTTAAGTGGTGTGTACTTCAGTAGTGGACAGGTGAGGAGTGCACAGTCCACAAACACATAGAGGAGTAACTCACAATGTGTAGGCATCAGAAGCACATAAAGGGGATGGTATGTCTCCACATACCACATTCCATACTGGAGCCAAAAATGAGTCAAGTGACAGCAATGCATGAGAAAAATCACAAATAATGTCAGTGTGGCTGAGCAGGTCTGCACAGTGAGCACAAACAGAAACAAGACACATGGCTGATCAACAAAACACAACACAGACTTGGCTGTCACACACTCTGCATACTCACAACTGGCAGCGACAACAAGTAGGTGTCCCCCAGGAGTGCAAGGACACACCAACACACTGCACAGTGCCCAACCTACAACTCCTACATGTGCCCACAATTTGAAGCACATGGCTGACAGTTTAAACAAACAGGCACTCATTACCTGGATCATACATGTGTGTAGTTGGCATTGCAGGGGCACACACACATCAACACTACTGACAATGACAGCCCATTCACACTGTATGACTACTCAAGTTCACACATTCAAATGTACACGTGACTATCAAGACAGGGCTACACAAGATGACCACACATCAACACTGCTGTTCACACATCAAGAAAGATCACACAGATATTTTGGACCCTGACCACCCCGCAAGTAATCCTGTGGATAGAATTCACCTCTGTTGTGGTATTGCATCCAAACATGACATGTGTACAATTTAGCAAGCCTGACCATAGAATGATTAGGATAACAGTAGATCATCACAAACAACCATCATTGCACCCTCAAGCCTCAGAGTCAACAAGAACAAAAGTGCCTGTCACCTCTGGCAAACTCTGAAAAAGTAAAACAATCAATTGGCAATGTCAAAGTGGCATACAGAGCATGTGTCACATGCAACCATACACATACAGAAAACATTTTATTTAGCAAGGACATTGACAAAGCAGACAACAGGAGTAACTGTCTTTATTACATAAGACCCAGACAGCCATCAAAAGTACAAAACAGCAAGGCCACTGGCCAGTACAAATTTAAAGTATGTACATGTGTGCATGAGAAACTGCACAGGGAATGGGCATCCAAAGTGACAAACAGCAAGGCCATTGGCCAGTACAAATTCAAAGTATGTACATGTGTGCATGAGAAACTGCACAGGGAATGGGCATCCAAAGTGACAAACAGCAAGGCCATTGGCCAGTACAAATTTAAAGTATGTACATGTGTGCATGAGAAACTGCACAGGGAATGGGCATCCAAAGTGACAAACAGCAAGGCCATTGGCCAGTACAAATTCAAAGTATGTACATGTGTGCATGAGAAACTGCACAGGGAATGGGCATCCAAAGTGACAAACAGCAAGGCCATTGGCCAGTACAAATTCAAAGTATGTACATGTGTGCATGAGAAACTGCACAGGGAATGGGCATCCAAAGTGACAAACAGCAAGGCCATTGGCCAGTACAAATTCAAAGTATGTACATGTGTGCATGAGAAACTGCACAGGGAATGGGCATCCAAAGTGACAAACAGCAAGGACATTGGCCAGAACAAATTCAAAGTATGTACATGTGTGCATGAGAAACTGCACAGGAAATGGGCATCAAAAGTGACAAACAGCAAGGCCATTGGCCAGAACAAATTCAAAGTATGTACATGTGTGCATGAAAAACTGCACAGGGAATGGGCATCCAACGTGACAAACAGCAAGGCCATTGGCCAGTCCATAGTTCCGGTGTGCATATGTGTGCATGAGAAACTGCACAGGGAATGGGCATCCAAAGTGACAAACAGCAAGGCCATTGGCCAGTCCATAGTTCTGGTGTGCACATGTGTGCATGAGAAACTGCATAGGGAATGGGCAACACCGTCCACTGCCATGGGAATCACCCCAGCTCCGGGGATACAAATGGGCAGTCCAGGCACCGCTGTGGGAGAGATGGGGTTGGGAGGGGGACTTTGCCTCAGATGTGGCTGTCAGTTGAACTGGGAGGTGGCTGATTGTCAGGGCCAGTTGGAGGACTGGACCTGGGAGAGTGAGGACCAGCTGAGGTAGAGGCATCAGTGGCTGTGGGAGCCTGAGGGCTGCTTGGACCGGGTGGCGTGGTGGCATGGGGAGGCGGTGACATGCTGCCGTGAGACACAGTGTGTGAGGGTGAATGTTGAGGGCTGGGTCTCAACTTCTTGGGGATTCGATAGCCAACAATTGTCTTGGCAGGAGTGGGAAGTGGGGTGGGGACAACAGCCTCACTCTCCACCAAAGGTGTATCAGGTGCAGGTGGCTCTCCCTGTGGGGATTTGCTGGATCTGGTGGTACACTTGGGGTGTCCTTGCCTTTACCCCTCCATCCCCTGTTGTCCAGGTAAACCCCCACTTTGCTCTTCTGTCCCAGCTTCACAGGGGTGTGGGTGGGAGTTGACGTTGTGGGTGAATCTGCCTTAGAGAGGTGTTTGTACTGAGTCTTTGCAGGCACCAGGTCCACAGCAGACAGGGCAACTGTTTGTTTGTCTTTGGGAGCAGGTGTGGGGATGGGAGTGCCCTTGGATGTGGGTGATTTGGATGAATGTGCCGGTGAGGCCTGCTTCTTGGCATGAGGCCCCTGAGTGTCACGTGAAGGGCTTTTGCCTTTGCGCTCCTGTGTGCCTGTTTTGTGGATGGTGTCTGTGCTCTGGGCCGCTTGGAGTGCTGCTGTTGTGTGCTGCGTGTGGAGGACTTGGTGCCTGAGGGCTGTGGCGTGTGGGCACTCTCGTCAGCTGGTGCCACTGGCAGGGTGGTTGCTGAAGGGACTGGAGCTGGACTGGGAGCCTGTGACAGCTGAATGGCTGCCGTCACTGTGGAGGACAAAGACTGGACAGTTCTGTGTAGCCCACCCACGTCAGAATGAATGCCCTCCATGAAGGCAACTACCTGTGCCAACTTCTTGTCATGATCCTGGAAGGCATTCAGGAGAGCAGCCTGTCCCACACACAGCTGACGCAAAAGGTCCACCGCCTCCACACTGAGGGCAGCTGGGGAGACAGGGGCAGCGGTGCCTGGGGGGAAGGACACTCTACCCTTCCTAGGGCTGCGGGCACGGACAACACTAGTGGTAGCAGCCGGGAGGGTGGGCACTGGACGATGTGTGGTAGAAGAAGAGGCAGATTTCGAACTCCCTGTGCCCGCCAACATCGAGGAGTCACTGCTGGAGTCAGATGATATTGAGGTTGGTGTTTCCGGGTGTGATTCTTCCAGGGCACTCCTGTCCCCCTCCGAGGCGCTGGTCACATCAGTGTCAGTGAGCTCATGTGTAGCAGTTGTGCCAGAAGCTTCACCACTGGTGTCCGTCCCTTGTCCTTCCGTGCCCTCGGTAGATGCTGCAATAGACAGAGATGTAGGTTCAGTATAGTGCCATACTCACAAACATCATATGCAAGCAAAGCACAAAACTAGAAAATGATACCCCCATGTTGCCCACCATCATGTGCAGTCTGCATGTGCAAACTTTATGCAATCCTCAGAAGATGCATGGAAACATGCATAGTTGACATTAATGACCCATGTGACGTTGACACAGCCAAATAGCTGGCCTGTGCCTCCTTGTAACCTAACATACTAATCTCTGTAAGCATACCTACGTGACTGGAGGTGAGATAGATATACATCTCAACATGTTGTCTCTGTCACATATAGAGTCACTTTAAGGGAACAACACAGGGCCCGATTCACAGAACTAACTTAAGACAAAATCCTAAACTTACTACCATTTTGGTATTCACAGAAGGCACTTACTCATTTTGGCATTCACAGAAGGCACTTACTTACTCATTTTGAGTAACTTACTCATTTTGTGTAACTTACTCATTTTGGTATTCACAGAAGGCACTTACTCATTGATGAGTTAGTGCCTTCTGTGAATACCAAAATGAGTAAGTAAGTGCCTTCTGTGAATGCCAAAATGAGTAAGTGCCTTCTGTGAATACCAAAATGGTAGTAAGTTTAGGATTTTGTCTTAAGTAAGTTCTGTGAATCGGGCCCAAGGATACTGACTCCCAAATGTCCTTTTGCAATGGCCATGAGCTACTGATATCCACCATGTTGTGCTTTGAAGAACAACGACTGTTGCACATTGGTGTCAGATGTGTAGTTTTCACAATTTGCAAGTTAAGAACTGCACACATCAACAAAAGCACACTAAGATGATGCACATTGCTGTTCACTGCCCGGTGATGTCTATGACACCCATAATGCAGCAGATGTCAGAAGGCCACATCTCATCTTGCAATGTCAAGGGCCATTGTTTTGAACACATGAGAAAGCACATGTAGCGAAAATGCATGACAGCTGCACTCAACACAGAGGCCACTTACAACCCATTGCATCACACTAGAAACATCACTGAGCGCCGCACTGGCTCAGGGTTGGTATACATGCAGTCACTCACACCCAAAGTCACCCTTCGCAGAATACTCACCCCCAACTTGCTGCTGATGGGCCCTCAAACATCCATCCAGCTCTTGCTGTGTCACTGCCAAGATGCGGGCCATTAGTGGTGTCATGCTCCTGCGCGCCAACCTGCCAGTCCGAGGGAGCACCCCCAGCGTCATCTCTACCACGTTTTTGCTCAGCCAGCAGATGTCATCCCACCTCTTGTGACAGTGTGTGTGCCGTCGGTTGGAGACACCCAGAGCCCGCACCTTGCGTGCAATGACCCTCCATATGGCCATACGCTGGTGGACTTTAAGCTGCAGGCATGGGAGACAAGAAGACGAAGTTTCAGTGACACTGTGTTATGTACCACTGTGTGTCAGTACAGGAGCATGAAAAAACATAGCACACCAATACATAAATGTTGAGCAGAGGCCATACAGCATGACACGTAGTACATTTGCATCAAATAATCTCATAGAATGGTATACATGTATGATGATGGACACAGTACCTGGCCATCTCATACACATGCAGAGTGCCAGCACAGAAACCAATGTGAAGAAGGCCCTCATCTGTGATGAAGTATGTGAGTGAGCAATACATACAATACATTGGAAATGATGTGTCGGGGCAGACTCACTGTGTCTAACACTACACACCCCTCAATGTCCTTGGCCAGTGAATGGCTACCTGTGTCATGGAGGTCACATTTAGGGACATGATCTTACATCCTCACACTCTTCTCACAAGGTGTAGGCCAGTCTTGTGCAATCCTCAGGACTAAGATAGCTCATTGAGAAATAGGGTGGCAGACAACACATATGTTTCACTCTGTCCATTTACTGATGGGTCCTTTTAAAATTTAACCCAGATCCTTGTGACTGGGGGTGAATGTTTGCATTGTCCAGCATTCCGTCCATCAATTGTTTCTTTTGTATTTGTCGCCCTAAGTGGGAAGGGTATGCCCAGACGTGGGTCCCGTGCTCACCACACCACTGGATTCAAGCTAGCCTGGCTGATGAAGGGTGATGCCCTGAAACCGGTCCCAGGATGTTTGTTTCCGGTCCAGGGAGGACCTGGCTTGGCAGTTCGGGCTGGACTGTTCCCACAAGGAACAGGGTCAAGACTGATTTGTATATGGCTGGGTCCAAACTGGGGTGGTGTGGTGAGCAAAAGAATGATGGATTTAACCCAGATCCTTGTGACTGGGGGTGAATGTTTGCATTGTCCAGCATTCCGTCCATCAATTGTTTCTTTTGTATATATCCTTTTAAAATTGGGCCGCTTCTGTGCAGGTCAGGGTGACTCACACTGAGGTCAAACGTGGGCCATCAGAAAATTCACATACATGTACAATATGAGAAGGCAAACAGTGCCTACATATGCGAGAAAGAACACACAGTGATAACAATGGAAGGATGATATCTCAAAATTACATTTATCTGATGTGTCATAGGTGAATTACCACCAAGAGTGTTACACTCTGGCATTTTAATCTTGTGCATAATGCACACATATCCATGGGAGCAATATGAAAAATGGACACACAATCGTACCCTCTGGACGAAATACATTTGTAATGTCACAAATGAGCATGTGAAAACCTCATGGACTATGACATCACATAGCAGAGGCAAAGTTTTCCCTGACTTCGACTGACCAAACCAGCAGAGTTACTGTATGGCTGCAAAAACACTGCATGTCCCTCCCATCCTTAAATGCAGCCATGGATCTGTGGAAATAAGGCTGCACACCCCATTGACATGAAGTCAGCATGCTAGGCAGTGTATCACACATTTACATTACCCAGTCTCAGACCAACGTCTGTATTTTTATTGCTGAAGAAGGGCTGTAGAAATGTCCATGTTGCCATCCTCCCCAAATACTCAAGTGCAATATTTACTAGGCCATGTATGGAGCATGGTATATGGAAAATTAGGATGCATGCACATTAACTTGCACTCACAGGCACATACTAGTGCAGAGCAACATCATGTGAGCACTCTTTGCACTCTCAAACTTTCACTCTGAAACACTTACCAGTACATCTGGAGCACCATGTAGCCTCCTCGTCCACCAGGACCTCCAGCTCCTCTGTGGTGAAGGGACGGGCCCTGATGTTCTCAGTTCTCGCCATCACTGGGTCCAGGAGACAGGAACAGCAGCAGTTGGGGATGAAGAATGGCAGGCAGCAGTGTCTGGATGCAGTGGAAATGTGTGGCTCTCTCACAGACATATATAGCCCCCTGGGGTTATTTCAGTGGTACTCAGCTGCTGCAATTGGTGTTCCAGGTCAGCTTTTTTCAAATGTAACCAATGACCGGGCCCGCGGTAGCGGAGCACGCCTACCGCAGGTTTCAAATGTGTATTTCACTACCACAATTGCGGTTCCCATTGGCTGAAAGGGCATGGGCATTGGTGGTGTCACATCGCGGGGCCCAGGCGGACGATACCGCGAATTGGCATTTTTCAATTGGTGCCAATGACCGTGATTGCGGTGGCAGTGCAAGCTTACAGCACCTATGGACACATCATGTTGTAGCAATGGCAATGGCCAGTTCTCAGCATGGAACAGTAGACACTTACAATGAATCATGCCCCCAGATTGTTAAATTCAATGCTAGTGTGACATTGAACTCACTGATGACTACACATGCCATGTCAGTGTACAGGATTACATGCATTGGCATGTACTCCCTCACATGTCACATATGATATTTGTGTGCATGTACACAGATCTGTTGTGTAATGGACTCTCAAATTTATAAACATGTAAATGTGTGAGATGGCTAATCAACCCACAGTAATGATGGTCTGACTACATAATGTGCCTATTTCACTGTGTAGATTGCTGGACTCATTTGGATAGTTGATCTTTATACACACACTGTGCTCATTGTGTTGTTAATGTGTGCTCTGTCCGACTCACCCAAGAAGGTGTGGCAGGTACATCAGCTACATAGAAGCCAGCAGTGTTGCTGTTTCAAACATGTGCTGTGTCAACTACTCTCAGGGCTGGTGACACAAGATGTCGGAATGTACCATTTTACATTCACATAGTCTGAATCTGTTTTGGGGGTACTCAGTATGTACATACTGAACACGTGTACAACTACTTGAGAGCAAGGTGTCTCTGCATGTGACTTGTGCTGTAAGCTGTTGTTTCTGTCCAGTCATTGTTGGCGCTGTGTCAGTCAAGACGTAAGATGTTGGACACATCTCACAGGGGAATTTAATTGACATGTGTCCACTTTTATTTTATGTAGGAGACGACCAAATGTGCAACGTCCATTCACATTGCTGGCGGACATGGAGGATGAGGACATCATACGTAAATTCCGTTTGGATCGACCTACCCTTCAAGAGCTATGTGGTCAGTTGGAGTCCCATTTGAGGCCTTGCAGAACCTATCCGACTGCTTTGACACCAACATGTAAGGTGATGGCGGCCCTGCATTTCTTTGCAACTGGTTCGTTCCAGTACACGGTGTCCAGCGCAGGTGGGATGTCTCAACCAATGTTCAGCATGGTGCTACGTGATGTCCTGTCCGCAATGATGACATACAAGGACCGCTACATCCATTTTCCCAGGAGACATGAATTGGCAGCTGTGAAGGGTGGTTTTATGACCTTGCCCACATCCCTAAAGTTGTGGGCGCCATTGACTGCACACATGTTAGCCTGGTTCCACCACGGGCACATGAGCACATATACAGGAACAGGAAGCATTTCCATTTCATTAATGTGCAAGTGGTATGCCAAGCGGATATGATCATCTCCCATGTCTGTGCCAGATTTCCAGGATCAGCATATGACTCCTACATACTGCGTAACAGCATCGTACCTAAGCCTGGGCGTAGTTCGCGTAGTCGCGCTACGCGAAGCTACGCGAAGACGTCGGAGCGCTACGCGAGCTACGCATAGCTTCGCGAGAGCGCGTAGCTGCTTGCCGCACCCGTTCGCGATGCGTTTTTCTTGCTCGGGAACGCGTTGTGGTTGCGCGGGACGCTGTTTGCGTGCTCGGGGGCGCGAACTTACCCATGCGGTCGCCTATGGGCGCGGCCATTTTGTTTTTCACTTGTCCCGCCCGTTCGCGATCCCTTATTTCCTGTTCCGGGTCGCATATAGCGTGCTCGCGCTGCGCATTCCTTGTTCGGGAACGCGTTGTACGTGTTCGCGACGTTTTTGCGTGCTCGGGGACAAATATCGCGCGAACTTACCCACGCGGTCGCGATGGGCGCGGCCATCTTGTTTTACCACTCTATGCTATGGTTCTGGGCCTGCTTTTCTATCCTCCCTCAATCTTTGCAATCCTTAGTTTTTTACACTGTTTTTCAATTTTTCTTTATTTCTTATCTATCTCACTCTCTGCTTAAGTCTATATTTTGCATTGTTTTATACTTTTTACTGTGTTTTTTTACTTTTCGACTGTTTTATATAACTTTCTTCTTTAAGCTCCTACTTCTTCCCCTAACTTTATTTTTCCCTTCTAACTTTTCTTTTTCACCTCCTCCCACCCCAGAACCATGGCGACGGGTAGCAGCAGCGGCTCAAAGGGCAAGGCGCGTGCGCCCAATCGCCGCCTGCCTTGCGGCAGACTGCGCCCTGCAGGGGTGCAAGCCCGCCAGCTGTTTAATGAGGCGGAGGTGGCCGCCCTTGTTTTTTTATTCAGCGCCACCTCCCCTTGACCTTGGCAGCAGGCGGCAGGCCGGGCTCCGGGTACCCGACCCAGGAGCGTCACCGCCGGTGGGCGAAGGTGCGTCGGGCAGTGTTTCGCTGCTCCGAGGTCCGGCGCACCCATAACCAGCTGGCCCACCGGTGGTCAGACATCCTTGACCGGGAGCAGGACCTGTTGGACCTGCTAGGTGTCGAGGTCGTGGGGCTTGGTGAGTAGCCAATATATATATAGTAGTATAAGTATTGTGATTTGTGTATATATTTTTTACAAATAACAAGAATACTGCTGCTTACATTGCAGGTAAATTCCGTTTCAAAATCCTCTGTGATTGTAGGACACAGGTGCTGGGCGGTACTCTTACTTTTTTGCAACTTTGCGCTCGCTTGTCATTATGTAAGAGTTTACTTTAGAGAACTTCAGTTAGGTAATGTGTTGGGATCTGAGGAACGCTGTCTCAGGCTCGTGAGGAGCTTGTGTCGCTGGGGGGATTCTATTCTGGAATGTGGAGTTCTAAGGCAGGCAGTTGCTGCCGGGACCCGGAGGACGTCAGATGGATTAAACTAGACACCTACCTTATTCCCGTGTAGTGTCTTCATTTCAGTGGCGACGAGGATGCAGAAATTCCTCAAGGACATAGGTGTTAGTCACATTCTTACTTCTCTTTATCACCCCCGCAGCAATGGCCTGGTTGAGCGCTTCAACCGCGTAATCAAGGAACATCTGCAATTGGCTTTGGTGAATGGGTTGCATTGGCGGCAAGCGGTCAGCAACATGCTTTGGGCTGTGAGGACCACTCCCCATGTTAGTACCGGCATTGCCCCGTTTACCTTACTTAGGGGAAGGGTTGCTGGTTCTAAATTAAACAAGGAATGGATGTCCAGGAGGGAGGTGGACACTAAGAAATTGTCTGTTGTAAGTAACTGACGTCAGGGCTGCTGCTCAGGCTAAGTATGACACCAGGCCTGGAGTTCGTTATCCTTTCTCTGTTAAGGTGGGGGATTGGGTGAGGGTCAAGAGACCGGGTTTTCTTCGCAAGGGGGAGTCTCGGTTCTCCGCTCCCAAAAGAGTGTCAGCTGTAAGAAATCACGTGGTGGTGTTGGAGAGTGGGAAAGTTTGGAACAAGTCTGCTATTTCCATTGTGCCTGAGTCAATGCTGGTCTATGTCAACAAGAGACTTGGTGTTGTTTCTTCCCCAACATTGGTGCCCACCAATACCCACGGGAGGGAACCTGTGCATTCCGATCATGTTTCTTCCAGAGCTGTTTCCACCAGATTGAAATTTGTTCCTGCAAGATTTCAAGATTACAAAATGTAGTGATGTTGTTCTTCTGTATACCCTGTTTCCTGTTATCTTCTTCTTATTGTTTTTTTATCTTTGTCAAACCTTACTTTTCTGTTTTCATTGTGAAGGAAGGGGGTGTGTTGGGATCTGAGGAACGCTGTCTCAGGCTCGTGAGGAGCTTGTGTCGCTGGGGGATTCTATTCTGGAATGTGGAGTTCTAAGGCAGGCAGTTGCTGCCGGGACCCGGAGGACGTCAGATGGATTAAACTAGACACCTACCTTATTCCCGTGTAGTGTCTTCATTTCATAATGCTATTGCTAGAGAGACTGTAGTCCTTCCTTTGTCCTCCTGTCAAATAGTGGTGGATGCATTTGATACTAGGTTTAGTTACTATTAGTTGATAATTTTTGAGCGGTCTGCGTGACGCATCCTCTGTCACTGAGTGCTGCTTACCCCAGTCCTTAGAACCTTTTGTAGTTTGTTTAGTGAGTGGTACTGGTAAGCTTAGCTTAGCAGTGTCAGTCAGCTGCAGAACATCAGACGCAACCAACCAACAATTTGGTGTATGCATTATGCACTTTATGCATGTGTCCTCCTTCTCATCTATGCATTTTTGATGTCAATAAAAAATGGAAATGCAGGCTTAATGAACAATTGGCCCGCCTGGAATAGGTGGGCTAGGTCAGGTGGTACTTAGGCTTAGTTAGTGTTCTGGATTTTATTTGAATCAATCAGAATGGAACACTGAATTAGTGTTCCCAAATAAGTAGACTGTCCGTGAATCCCGCAAGGCAGTAGTCGATCGGATTAGATAGGTCAATTTTATTGCAATTTTTGTTTCCTAAAACGTTTTTTGAGCGTTTTTTTTAGATAATTTATTTGTTTCACAGCAATCATTAATGTTTGTGTCTTTCTTTTTCTTTATTATATCTTACATGATCACTGATGTGCAGCACCCAGGGGCAAGAAGACGGGGTCAGATTCGGCGGGACAACCACCAGAGGACCGCTCCTCTACCGAGGGCCCTGCTGCTGGTCCCAGTAAGTCCTCCAGTGGTTAATATTAACAATTATATTGCCCTAACTTTTACTGCACCTTATTTTTTCAGAACTATTAATTCTGGCTCCACTCCCTAATTCTATTTTTTACAAAAGATTCTTTGATCTTGACTTGACTATCTGTTTCTAAATTCTGGTTATCCCTGCCTCTAAGTTCTAACTGCCTCTGCTATGAATGTCTGTACTCTGTACTACTAATATTAGTCTGTCGCTAAGCTTGCCCAGTTTGCATTGCCACTCTTTATTGTACGGTTTTGTATAAAACTCAGATTGACCAATACTAATAGCTCTAGCCACTGAGTCCAGTCCTTTCGGTTGTCCTCTTCTAGGCTTCTTAATCTTGAGGCTTTGACAATTACCACAAACAAAATGCCCAACCAGATATTTGACTATTTTTGATAGGATATAGTACATACTACTTGGATTATGCACAGCCCCATGCAGAACTATGCACAATGAAATAGGATGTTGGTGATGCGAGTTTGGAACTTGGACGTTCCTCACACCTCAGTCAGAAGTGAACCCACAATCCCCTGAACGACTAGCTATAGTGTCTCATTAGGTCCCCGAACCCCCACCCGAAGATACCCAATGATTATGATTACACAACCCAGAACATAACACCCTTTCGCTCACTCACTCGTGTAAGTCCACCACCACCACACAAAATACCACAGAGTCTATGTGTAAGTTCAAAAGGTTTATTTTTCAACTAACAAGCTCTGTATGTATGTTCTATAAAATTCAGTGTACTCCAGCCAGCTCCAACAGCAAAATGCATAAGATTAAAACAATAAACAGTGTTGCACTTGCAACAAGTGCATGATCATTGATGATATATAAGACAAAAGATCTGTGCGAATTCTGAGCGACTCCTCACCGTAGAACGTAGAATTACTGGTTACATGCATCATTCATAAGCTCTGCAAATCTCTGGTTCGTAGAAGGGAATCCTCTGCCTGAGAAAAATGGTGCGTGTTATTATAGTATAATGCAAGCATTTCTCAGTCCTGCCCAAAAAGTGTAACATGTTACCTATGGCTAAGCAATACGGACTAACCGAACTCCATAACAAAGTGGCTTGTTTTTCGACCTCTTGTACGCAACGCTCAGACAGTAGCTGTATGTGCTCATGTGGGCTCAAAAGGCGTCTTACTGTTACTGCGCAACAAGCTGCGAGGTAACATGCGCAAAAGACATGAAGCGGAAAATGGTTGCATGGCTCAGGCTAACTTTGCAAAGAGTAGAGTATAGTATAATAATGACCCTAGGGACCATAACACTACTAGTGTCTACTGACTGTACTCTAGTACCCGATTTGGACTATTGAATGTGATTTATAATAATATGTATGTATTAACTTTTTTTCAATCTTGCTAATGAAAAAGAATAAATAGGGGGAGGTGTACAGGCATCTAAAAATGTGTCATGTTTTTATCTAGGCGGACTAGCAACCACCAGTGGCGGCGGGGCCACCGGCGATTCGAGCCTTCCGGAGGGGGCAGGAGAAGATGCGGCACCTGCAGGAGCTACAGGGGGAGCCAGCAGCGGTGGCGGGCGGTGGTAAGTTATATTCATGACTTATTGACATTGCACTAGCTGGAAGGGTGTGTGGACTTCACTCACTGTACTGTTGTTGAGACTTATTATTAGGTATGAAGTTGTAGTGAACATTATACAACGGTTAAAGAAGACACCCTTTACTTAGCATGAGCAATGCAGTAGCAATAGCATTACCAGCGTGACTTGATTAACCAATGGCCTCTTATATCTGACTCCAACTCAGCTGTGAAAGTTTTATGGAGGAGACTAAAAGTCAGATCAGATGACCTTGATGGATGTGTTGAACAAAAAGGGAAAGAAGGGTTGAAGGAGGAAGGGCGGGCGAGATTTAATATGATGACTGGCAGAGAAGGATACGTTGGAAGCATGGATAGGTGGCTGATAGGAATCAGATGCATGTGTTGTTGAAGGATGGGTGGAAAAAGGTGAAAGAAGAATGGATGCCTGCCTGGGTGGGCGACACAGTATGGGTGGATACTGTGGATAGCAAGAATCATCAGCGGTGTTTGGGTGAAACTCAAAGCCAAGGCAAGCAACGGAGTGAGTGGACGCATGCGTTGTTGTTGGTGAAACAAAGTAAGGTTGGTGGAGAGATTAAGAAGAATGATTGACATTTACTTAGAATGGATGGATGCCTGTATGTATTCATCATAGACAGCATAGGTGGAGACTGTCACGGGATGCACAGTTTTAGGGAATGTAAAAGAAACCGCGCCAGAGTAGCAAAGCCGATGTGGGGAGGGGCAGGGTGGGGGTAGTAGTAAACAATGTATTACGCGGGCAAATACAGGTAACTTTACTGTAAACATACAAATAAATAAAGCGAATTTCATTGTGCGCACTGCACCGCCAAATGCGATGCAGTGTGCGCAACAAAATTAGTTTCATTTATTTATATGTTTACTTACCTGTAATTGGCCGTAATCCATAGTTTACTACCCCCATCCTGCCCCTACCCACGTCACCGCCCGGCCGAACTCCCCGAGTCCCACCACCGACCGCTACTGACCTTATGTCGTTGTCCCATATAAAAGCAACGATCATTGGATCAGATATATAATCTGGCTTTTTGTAGTAGCCAAGGCACTGTGAAATAATTGAGCAATTGCCCTCCATGTAACAGAGAGAGTATGGCCAGTGCCACCCGTAATAGAAAAATACGAGCTTCCCCACCTGCAAACAGTAGTAAATCCAACTAACGTGAGTCTGCGTCATGACTCGTATGTTTGTCTTGGGTGCAAGCATAGATGACCGAGCTGGCAATGCCGGCTACAACCAGGTTATGTCATTTCGCTAAACTAGAGAAAAGAAGAACACTGGTGTACTGTGTACTGGTTGGAGTCCATAGTGCTAGAATAATGCCTGAAACTCCCACAAATGTTAGAGGCCGAGGAAGTGGGAGGATAGATAGATTATTACCACAAATGTTATGTACTGTGCTTCTTGCTAGTGCTACTGTGCCATTATGTGTTGAATTAATTTTGTGTTACTGTTTAGCTAAGAGTACTGGTTACAACAATATTTTTTTCTTTCTTGATATAGATGGTACTCCTTCCCAAGACAAACCATCGCGGAAGGAGTTGGCAGCCAGGGCCCGGCGCCGGAAACTGGAGGCCATATGCCAGGAGTACCGGCGGCTGGTGGCTCAGGCGGAGGAGGAGGAGGCGGCAGCAGCAGCTGCAGCCTCGTCCGATGCCCCGGGCCCCAGCCAGGCCACAACTCCAGCGGTACGGCGCCGCGGTCTGGTAGCCGCCCGCCGCCGCCGCAATTCACTATCAGCCAGCACTGCTGTCCCCCACCCTGGATGCCACTGCAGGGCATTCCGCAAGAAGATTCTCCTCCGGATGGCACGTCTAGAGGAGCAAATGGAGGAGCGGGTCAAAATCATGGTGGACAAACACCTCAAATCCCGCCGAATGTAACATCGAGGACCCTGTGGATTTGCCCCTTTTTATTCCTTGTTTTGGTGGGTGGGAATTGGGCGTTGGGGTTTCGTGGACATTCTTTGGACTTTTTCGTTTTGGACATTTGTTGGGGTTAGGGAGAAGGGTGGGTCAGGTGTGGGATAGTTTATTTTTGTTAGGGTAATAAATTATATTTATACTTAAACATACAATGTTAATGTTTTGTGGGGGTTACTGTTTTACGAATTAACGTCACATTGGTTTCCTTGCTGCTGCAGGGCCGCAGCCAGTGTTTGATTTAAATAATCTGCCGACGATGATGTAACACAAACAGATAGATGCGGTACCCCTCACTGAGTTATTTGTCCTACTAGTACTGTCAGTCTCTCCTCCTAGTCCATTTATACCTCCCACCAAACGTATCTTACCTGTGATTGATGATTACGTTCGGCACAGCGATGGCTGCATGGTTTCCAGAGAGAATGTAGAAGATGCCATGGTTGTGGTGGTAGTAGTAGAGTAGACACTGGCAGTAGCATTTGCTAAAAAATTTAAAAAGAGACAGTCACTTTCCTGAGAGCGACTGTGGGAGGAGTAGTAGAACGAAGTAAAATACAGTACAGAAGAAGACTGCCAAACAAACAATATTGCAGTTGCAACAGCTAAAGTCAAATTAAACATAATGGTGGCGGGGACAGCCTAGTACAAGAAGTTACAAACTGTAGTTGTGTCGATTGAGTCACTTAACTTAACACAATCGTAATTCGTAACCTTTACTGCTGTGTGGTAGGAGTTTGATGATTAATCCAATCAATGACGGCAATTAATTATGATGTACTACTATTAGCCGGTGACGGCTTGCACATAGACTGAGCATGGGTGGGCAAGCAGAAGAAGCTCCTCGCCCTGCCTTGCAATTGAATTAGTGTTGCTTTCACCACATCTGCCCCAGCAAGCGTGTGATCAATTGGTGTACATTTTATGTAGTCACATCACACCTCAATATAAATCACAGCCCAGGGGAAGAGGGTTAGGGTTTGATGAATGGATGGGAAGGGGGTTTGGGGAAAGGTTTGAGAATGAAAAACAGTACGCATGGACAACAAAAGCAAAGCGCAATCTTGGCAGACAACCATGATCTTATACAAAAAATCTATAAAGGGAGAAAAGGGAAATGCATGCATGATGATGAAGATAACTTGATGGTTAATGAGTAGTACTTAATAACTCCTACTAGACAATTAGACAGTACAGGGCAGCAGTATATTCTATGCAATTTGCCTTGCCTGTAATATGCCCTCAGAGACCCAAATTCCATGTTGTACGTAACTTACTTGTAAAGATAGCAAAGACAATTAAAAGAAAACACAGTTGTAGGGATCAATTAGCAAACAAACACACAACACACAGTCCTAATGATTGAAGAGAAAAAAGGATTCAAATTAATTAAAAGATGAATGATGAATGATACTAAAGTTACTGTATTATCATGCTCAAATTGTGGAGTGGAATCTCGTCCTTCCTCTTGGTCCTATCTTCCATGGACGCTCCGCACATCAATCTTGGTGGCCTTCCTGATGCCGATTGGTAAGGTAAATATGAGTTGTGTCTCCCAGTATAGCAAGCACAGGGTAAAGGCCGGCCTGTAACGTCTAGATGGAAAAACAAAAGGGGTATTGAAAAATCAATGAATAAAAAAAACATCAATTACGGTGGAGTCCAAGAAGAGAAGAGAGAACACTTTCAGAGTGAGGCGGCTTGGATATATCGTGTAGATTCTGTTTACAGCATTAAGCTACAACAACAACAGGACAGAACAGGCCCACCACAGCACCAGCCCGTGACCCAACCTCCATTTACCTTAATTTTTGACATAGCCAGACAAAAGGCATACACAGCAACTTAGCATTTTCCTAATTAAGTGACAAAATCAATGCGCCGCTGTGAGTCATCACTACACTCGACTACACACCACTACATGGACATGTAGGTCTGCTGTGTTTACTTTCTTGTTGAATTGTTGTGTTTATGTTTACCTTATGCCACTTCATGAAATGCAGTTATTCCTTGAATCATCTCCGATCCAACTGAATGACTGCGTGCAAAGATAGTATGGTCATCATCATGGTGTGGTACGTGTTGTCCAACTACAACTCAGTCTGTAGTGACTCCGATTAAGTCCATATTCCATATTAAAAAATTGCAACAGATATTGGCCGGCACCTGCAGTAGTAGGAGTACAATTTGGTTATTAAACAACAAGAAGGGAAACATTGACTGTCACTGACTTGAGTCACTTTGTAGATTAACTAGTAGAGTAGAGTTCGACTTCATGCACAACATCAACAACAAACAACAGCAATCGCTCAGACTCTGCAAGCATCCAATGCATTCCATCATTACCTGTCTTGCTCTTCTCTTTGGCTGTCAGATCATCAGATGCCTAGTTCTGACAGTTGTTATTTTTTTTTACGGGGCAGTGGCCTCATCATTACTCCAGTCCACATTCATTTTGAGTGTTAGTCGCTGTTTTGGTTTTCGTCTTATTCTTCTGTGGCACTTTGTCACAGTTTAAGTTGCTTCCCATGGTCAGCACTGTGATGATGGGCCGCGGCCTGGGTAGCGCTCATTGATGGTCATTTGAGTTTGCACAAATGTCAGCAAGTTTCTTCGAAGAGTCTCTTGTCTTTCTCTGCCAAGTACCTTCTGTCCTGACAGTGAGGACCTTTGGATGCCTGCTGAGGCTGTAGCCTTCGGACACTGATGAGTTTCGGCTCCAAAACAAAACGGAGGATAGCTATAGTCACGTTTCACTTCTTATGGAGGCGGGACTGGTAAAGGCAACATTTCTTGTACTAATGTCTGGCTTGATGGAAATGTACTTGTGCGAGACAGGAAGATGAAGCAGGACTTTGAAGAGTGGACAGTTAAATGCACAGACATCCAACTCCAATAGGGAAATAAAAAGAGAAGACGGTGGTGATGGATTTGTTGTGATTTGAACCAGAAAGACAGATACACAGACACATAAAGGAAGGAAGAAAGTAACAATTTGAAAGCCTAGTTGTCAGGGAAGAGGAGCTCGTCCTCAAACTCTGGTGGTTCGGACAGAAGTAGGTCCTGTAACGCACTATTTACGTCATCCAAGTTGCTCTCCTCTTCCTGCTGTGATTCACGTATTTTGTAATCCGGTGGTATAAAGTGCTGATTCATTTTGATCATGGTTAACCTCTCCACGCTTTGGGCCGAGAGACTGGTCCTTTTCGAAGTTACAATGGCACCAGCAGCACTGAAAACACGCTCAGAAGAGACACTTGCGACAGGGGAAGCCAGATACTTTATCGCCAGCCTGCTGAGCACTGTCCATTGGCTTCTTTTCCCATACCAATACACCAATGGGTTTCGATCCATGAAGACCTCTGTTGGGTCATCCAGATAGGCCTGGACCATCCGCTCAATGTTCAGGGGTGCTCCGATGTGCTCGGCCTGTTTTGCCTTTGCATCAGCACTGGACTTACCATACCCCTGCTGTAGAAACCAATCAGTTGCACATTGTGCGGTGGATGATCCTGTTCTTGATGTTATTGTTGGTGTAGGTGACTGCTGGGAGGCAAATGCACTGCCCTCAGGCTCCGAAGTAGAACTTGACTCTGGATGCCCTGTAGTACTGGTTATGGTGGCCTGGGGTGGGGGGCCTGTAATTAACAGCCGTTCTCTTTCGAAAATAGTGGCTTCCTTAGCTATCAAAGTTTTGTAGTTGGCAACATCCACTTCCGAAAAGGAATTACTGCCTTGCTGTTCAGAAATACTTTGTACCGTGGATCCAAAATTGTGGCACTAATGTAATGTGGTTGTGACAAAATTTTATTTTTAATCCTTGTATTTTCCGATAAACGAGCGGCTAAGGTCTCCGCCAAATGATATGCGTCTTGTTTGTCATCCACACCTGCGTACGTTTCAGACACATCCTTCAGCTGTTGCTCTAGCATGTGCAACAATGGGATAGCTTGGCCCATAGTACAGTCCTCCCTGCTGACTTCACGTGTGAAGATCTCAAAAGGAAGTAGCATCTCAGTCAGGCATTTAATGAGGTCCCATTGAGCCATCTCAACGGTCATGCCTTTCACAGTAGGTTCCCCTAATCTTTGCATGACATAAGCATTGAGTGGTATGTACAGTTCAAACAGACGATCAAGCATGTAATAAGTTGAGTTCCAACGTGTTGGCACCTCCTGGATGAGCGCTTTGACTGGCATTTTATGCTCACGTTGAATGACCCTCAGCTGCTTCCGGGCTTTAAAAGAATGGTTGAAATGTGTGCATATTCTTCTGCAGGTGACCAGTAAGTTGCTGACTTTGGATTCATTTTTCAAAAAGTCTTGAACAACAATGTTAATGCAGTGTGCCAAACACGGGACCCTGAAATAGCCACCATTGCGCATGGCCAAAACTACATTACTGCCGTTGTCCGTGGCAACAAAACCAATTGTAAGCCCTCTTGGGCGCAGCCACTCAAAGACCTTGGTGTTAAACTCTTCCAAAATGTTTGCAGCAGTATGAGATTTCTCCATGGCAAACATGGCTACAGTTGCATGTTTGCGAGTGGCATGAAAAATCTCTGCAGTATCAACACCAGCAGATACCTGTTCTCCAACCCCCGCAAAACTGATCCAGTGTGCAGTGATGCACATGTAATCTGTGGCTTGGCAACTGGTCCACATGTCTGTAGTCAGGTGGATACTGTGAACAGCACTCTGCTTCAAGGCCTTTCCTAGCAATTCCAGCACGTCGTGATGTAGTGCTGGAACTGCAACTCTGGCAAAATAGTAGCGGCTGGGAACATGCCATTTTGGGCAGATGGTTGACACAAATTCCACAAAACCCAACCCTTCAACAAAAGAAAAAGGGAGAAGGTCCAGTGCTAACATTTTAGCCAGCTTCGCATTGTACAAACGTGCTATTGGGTGGTTGCGTTCGTACTGCCCCTCACCCCCAAACATGCTGATAATGGTAGGCTGCATGGTTTTCCTTTCTCTTAGGCTCAACGCACTTTTTGGTAGTGCGGACCTGGTACTTCTTGGTGTCTCCGGCTGACTCTTACTCTTGTGCCACTGAGATGTTGCTGAAGATGTGTGCAACGTTAAGACTGCACTGCTGGGGTCAGGGACACCTTGTGTACCACTACCAGAGAGAATGTCTCCCTGTCCTTCCTCTTCCACCGTGATCGGATCTTCTTCTTCTACTCCTTTATCCCCACCAACACCAATGGTTGCAGTTTTTTTTCTGGCGCGAAGGTGGTCCTCCCAGCTGATCAAGTGGTGTTTTTTCAGATGGGTCATTTGGCCTCCGGTACCATAGTTTGTACCAAGCTTACCACGACTAACAGAGGTATTACAAATGGAGCATATAGCAATGTTCTCCTCCTTTTCGCTAACCGTAAAGAAGTCCCAAACTGGGGAGCTTAACTTTGGCCTCCTGCTGGAGGTGCCACTTCCAATGCCGGATGATCTGTAGGGTGTGTGTTGAATTTGACTCTGTGCTGCTGTACCACTACCTACTCCTACAGAGGTGGTGGTTGTGCTGGATGTAGGTCGCTGCCGGGCCTTTGCTAATGCAAATATGGAAGCTGTAGGTCGTGTTGGTGTTACCTGTGGAGGTATGCGTGCTACATCCCTCGCAGCGATTTTGGATAGGGTAAGAATGTTGGTCTCCATCTCCTCGGGGCCGGGAGTGATGTTCGTGATGACTGGCTCGTCGTCATCATCATCATCATCTTGCTGTTCTACATCGACCTCCATAAGTGTAAGGCTTTCCGGAACCTTCCTTTTCCCTAGCTTGGTCTTGGAACGTGGCTCCCTCTCAGACTCAGTTTGTGGCTTCCAAGTGGCATCTAGATCATCAGAAGGGGGGCTTGGCGAAGAACTTGATGGACTACCCCTCCTTTTCCTTGCTGGGGATTTGGAAGACAATGGATCTTCTGAATGAGTGGCTTCTTCTTCTACCTCTGCATGAGGCTCAATTTCCTGAACTGCCCCTACTTCAGGAGGAACAACAACTACTATTGCGGGCGGTGGTTGCGGCTGTTGTTGTTGACCACTTATCTGCTGTGTTTCCTCCTGCGTTGATTGGGTACTACTTTGAGATAGCGATAAGTTTATCTCCGGCTCAGCATCACTGCTTTCCACCATTAGGCTGGCTACCTCTTCCACACTCATGTGCTTGGGCCTGGGTTGGTGGGTTGGGTCCACTGATGCGGAGGTGCTGCCCCAGCTTGCCCCCGGACACCGCTGCTGCAGGCGCAATTTTTTTTTCCCAAAAAGGTATTGGCCGGCACACCAGACTTCAGTGTCACTTGCTTCTTCTGTTCCTTCTTCTTCTCAATAGCAACTTTCTTGGTACTGGAGGACCTGGTACCTGCTTTCTTTGGGCCCATCTTCTTCAGATGTCAGCAGCACTCAGTTGCAGAGATGTCTGGTCAGGTCACACGTCACGTTGTGTTGTGTGTACAGCAGCAGGATGTCTGTCTGGAAGTGCAACAGGCAATGATGAGAGACACACCTCCTCCTCAGTCTTTGTGCACCTAAAAGCAAAAAAGCCAGAACATCAGTCAAACATAGCACAAATCAAACAAATAGAATATAGAACTTAGTGTGTGGTGGCCTCAATTATTAAATTTCAGAAACTCTGTGAACAACAACACACAGTGTAGCCATTTATGAGACGTTGACAACAAGGCCAGGGCTTTCCTGGCTACTGTGTAGTGCTAGTGTACACTCTGGAAGAATAAGAATAGTAAAGAACAAAAACTAAAATGTACTGGAGCATGTTTGGCCTAAATTTGTGCATCACGTGGGATGTATTATATAGCAGCATCAGGGAGCTGCAGCTGGCAATGGGGATGGATTTGGAAGCAGTAAGACAAGAGGAACAATGGAAAGACACGCAGGCCTATGTGGCAAAAACAGCACACTAATAACTACCACAACAAAATGGCCCCCAGAAACATGGTGACTCACAGGCACAAGGCACGGCAAACAATGAACTCAAGCAGGCCTATATATGGGCAGACAAAGGATGCCTTATAAAACACACACAGCTTTAATGCAAAAACTAAAATCCACATGGCTAAAAACACTTTGGAAAGTTAGACAACCACTACAACAACACAATTATAATTACACAGTACACACGCAAAAAAGGCATTTATTTAACACACCCAAAAAGTGAAATAGTCAGACCCTCCAAAAAAACCACATTTCGCAATTCAATTGAATCAATTCAATGCCATCCATGGCCTAAATGATGTCAAAATTCCACAGACTACACAGAAACAGTTTTATGCACCCATGGTGACTACCTCTGGGCCTACTGGCATACTGGGCCGCAAGCTTGGAGGCCTATGGCAAAAGCACAGTGGCTGGTTTAACAAAATGGCCGCCGCCCACATGGCCAGGCCACCCAAAATAACAAAAAAGTGAAGACAAAGGACAGGACCAGGCAGTTGGAGACTCTGGGCAACTTGCTACCTCTTGGAAAAAATTGTAAAACAAAAAAAATGACTCCTTGCTCACCAAACTACATCTAAATGACAACCTGAGGAGTTTTTTGTGCAAAATGAACTAAATCAACATTTTCGAGAAGGTTTAATGATGCTCGAGAGATATTGTTCGCCAGATTGTAAATTCTGCGTGTTCGGCATCGCGATCGTCACAAAATGTCGTTATCGCGCGCGCAAACGTACATTGAGCGCGCGAAGAAGATAAAAGTGTAAGTCCGCGTTGTCGCGCAGTGCGGACTTGCCCAAAGTCCGCGAGCTGAACGCCCAGGGTTACCTACTGGCTGAAAAGGCCTATTTATTTAACAAACACCCAAAAATATAAAATACCACCCCAAAACCCACATTTTGCAAATCAATCCAATGCCATCCATGGATGCCCGGCCTACATGATGTTTAAACTTTAAATTCAACAGACACCACAGAAACATGCACCCATGGGTACCTCTGGCTCTAGTCCGGGCCTACTGGCTGAAATTCCAATCAAAGAAAAACAACTAGGCCCCTGCCGAAACTACAGGCCACAACAATACATTTTAAAAACTATGGAAATCCCACAAAAAAATGTAGGTACAAACAAGCCCCAATCAAACAAACAAGTACACCAATTCTCCAACTTACTTGTAAAATCTCAAATCCAAGAGTCCTCAAATCCAATCCAATGATATGATGCAGCAGACAGACACAAAAAGTGATCCTTCCAGCTCCAAATCCAAATGAAAGTGAACAGCACATGGACAAAACACTGGGAGGAGCCTGCTGGACAGGAACAGGAAGTTTGAGAATCAGGGGCACTTCCTTCCTCTTGGAAAAAAAGAAAAAGGACTCCTTGCTCACCAAACTACATCTCTAAATGACAACCTGAGGAGTTTTTTGTGCAAAATGAACTAATTCATCATTTTCGAGAAGGTTTTATGATGCTCGAGATATATTCTTCGCCAGATTGTAGTTTCTTCGTGTTCGGGATCGCGATCTTACCAACACTGCCGCCGGAAGTCAGATCGCGCGTCCGAATGACGTGTTCGCGTTCGCACACTCTCGCGGGATCGTGCGGCCGGATTCCAAATCTCGTGGCGCCCGCGAACGGATAGGAAGTCGCGTCGGCGAACGCAGAATCACGGTAGGTCGTTACACGCGCGCGAGAACGTATATTGAGCGCGCGAAGAAGAAAAACAGCTACGCTACGCCGCAAATTGCGTAGTGCACGGTAACTTCGCGTTCTACGCGAATCGCGAAGTTGCTGAAACTTCGCAAATTCCGCGAGCGTAGCGTAGTTCACCGCCCAGGGTTAATCGTACCACAGCTGATGGCAAATCTGCATCCAGAGCATGCGTGGATTGTTGGTGAGTACGCAGAGTCAAGTAGCGTGCTGTATGTGTGACACGCTGTCCTCAGCTACTGACATATTACAAAATTGGTCTGTGAATCTCACACCTAGGTGACTCTGCATATCCCAACCGGCCTTGGTTGCTGAGCCCACTGAGGAATCCCAGGACCCCGGGTGAAATCCGCTACAATGATGCACATGGGAGTACACGTCGTGTGGTGGAGCGTACGTTTGGAAATCTGAAGTCTAGATTCCGGTGTCTGGACAAGAGCAGAGGTGCACTACTCTACTCTCCCCAGAAGGTGTGTCAGATCGTAGTTGCATGCTGCACGCTCCACAACCTGGCCTTGCGCAAGGAGATCCCCCTGCTCCTGGACGATGATGAGCAGCAGATGCCCCCCCCTGCAAACCCACACATGTCCAGCGACGACGATAGTGGAGAGGAGGAAGGTGTCGACCTGCATCAACAGCTCATCAACAACTACTTCCCTTGAGTGTGAGTGACATTGTACAACAGTGACATTGTCTGCTGTCTTTGATGGCAGTGACAAGGCCTAGAAGAGCTTTTTGACTGCTGCCTGTTGTTGGCTCTGTGCTGATGGCTGATGTTTGTGGCACAGGGTAGTTATGACCAGCCACATGATGTCTATGTTGATATTGTTTCTCATTGTAATGTGTGCTGGTTTGTGTACCTTGATAACTAGTGTTGTGTACTGGCTGTGATGCCATCACCTGTCAAGTAAATGTCGTTCTCTTGTGTCTTTCTAGGTCCCTTCAGCCTCTCAATGTCTCGTCACAATCACAGCTTCTGGTAATTCGAATCTGAGTCAACATTGTACATACTGTGATAAACATGGAGCTGACACAAAGACATAGGTGTGTAAAGAGTGTTTATTTACAATGAGTATTTGTGACAGACAAGTGATGTTTTACAAAATGGTGCTAAGTGAATTAATGAGTTGTCAGTGATGGTAAATGAGACAATAGAGTAGTCACCACATTGATGTAGTGCCACAGTCCAATAGACACCTGCCATCAACATGGCAGTGTGGGTAAGGATAGTCAACAAAGTCAATGTCAAGGGGAACAGAGGTGCCATCATGGCTGGCTCTGCGACTGGCGTTTGGATGGTGCTTTGCCATGTAATCCTCCTGTGGTGTTTCTCGGACGGCCCCTTTTGCATTTTCCAGGGGGGCCACTGCTGCGGGCTCAGCGGTGTCTGAGGAGTCATCCAGTTGCAGCTCACCCCTCTCTGTGGCCGCAGCTGAGGTGGTGGGAGTATCATCCTGCGGGCCACTGGAGGAGGGTTGAGCTGTCCTTTGGGCCGCATGACTGTCCCTCAGAACACCCACGAGCTGGCCCATAAGGTCCACAATTTGGCCCATACGTGTGTCCATGGACCTCAGCAGCAGGCGGAGCTCATGCACTTCTTCCAGAACCTGGCCCATGTGTCCCTGGGTTTGCTCGTATGCCCCAAGGACTCTGGTGATGTTGTCCAGGGCTTCGGTCCCAGTGTCCACTCAAATTGGTCCCCCAGTTGCCCTCCCACCTGCCCTGCTGTCCCGGACCTGTGGTGTTGCCACTCGACGCACCCGCAGACTCTCCCTGCCCTCCTCTGATTGTGTGGTGGTGTTGGTAACCACTGGGGCAGGGAGAGTATTGCAGGCAGCACTGGTGGTGGTGGTGGTTGAGGCCGCACAGGTCGTTGCAGCAGGGGTCAGCACTGTTGTTGTTGCTGAGGTGGTGGTGGTGGGGACAGTGGGGGCCTGGGTCATGGTGTGCCCTGGCAGTCCGGATGGGCCAGGTTCTTGCTCCTCATCCGAGAAACGTAGGGAGTCTGCATCCGAGAGTCCATGTTCCGGGGGGGAGGGGGTGAGACTGGCTCTGCAGGTCGGTGTTCTCTTCTGCAGCAGTTAATTGTGGATCTCCTGTTGAACAGAGGTGAAATGGTCATTGAAGTGCACCACACAAGCTTGGTGTTAGACGTTTGGATATTACATGTGATACACCACACAGTTTACATTGATATCACTTTGTATGGCTGCAAGGTACTGCGTATCATGACATGATGTGGAGGTACCTACATTACTTGTCCATGGTGTGACATGTAAATAGATACCATGTTCCACATACAGATTGTGTGATTACAAGGACATGTCGTCATATAACGACTTGCAGCACATCAACTTTATGTGATGCGTCTTTTTGGTTTTCTCTGCATGGAAGAAGTTTCATCCGAGCAAGAACTAGCCATTGTAATCCTAAGCATACCTTTGCCATATCATGTGCTTTACTTTCTTGTACCAACTGACCATGCATGTTTTGTGTTCATATGGGCCTTCATGCTCTGACACCATGGCACTTACACATATCATTCAGTGGTGTGCATGATTGGGCCCTGAATTTCTTCAACATGTGACTTGGTGAGTCAAACTTTGTTTTCAGTGACTGTTATGTACGCTTAGCTGTCTGCACACTGGAAGTGGCTTTTGGATCTATGCCAAGTTGGGTGACATGTGAGGACTGGTGTGGTCATATGGCTCCATGCTTTTTGAGAGGAATGGCAGGGTGCATGCACTGTCTACCTACCTGTTCTGTGACACAGTTGAGGGAAATTGCTGCCACATGGTTGTGGGTGTGGGGGGTGTACCATCCTGCTGAGCTGTGGGACAAGGGTGCCTGGTGGGAGTTGTAGTGCTGGCTTCCCACCCACAAACACCCTTCCCTGTTAGGATGTCTGCCTCCCTGTGAAGTGGAGCAGAGGAAGGGAATAGGCTACAGATGGCTCTTGGATGGGGGAGTGTTTCATCCTGCTCAGGGGTGGGACAAGAGAGGATAAGATGGCTACCTACCTGTAAGTTTGAAGAGAGCAATACAATGTCTGCCACATGGTTCTGGCTGGGGGGTGCTCCATCCTGCTGAGCTGTGGGACAAGGGGGCCTGGTGGAAGTTGTAGTGCTGGCTTCCCACCCGCAAACACCCCTCCCTGTTAGGATGTCTGCCTCCCTGTCAGGGCCGGACTGGCTACCGGGCGTTTTGCTGTGCTGCCGAGCTGAGGGGCTGATTTTGTTGATGGGGACCTGCGAGTGCTTAATAAAAACATTCATTTTGAAATGTTTATTTAAAAGCACACGCAGGTCCCCATCAACAAAATCAGCCCCCACCGCAGCGAAATCAGCCCCCAGCTTGGCAGCACAGCAAAACGCCCGGTAGCCAGTCCGGCCCTGCTCCCTGTGAAGTGGAGCAGAGGAAGGGAATAGGCTACACATGGCTCTTGGATGGGAGAGTGTTCCATCCTGCTCAGGGGTGGGACAAGAGAGCATATGATGGCTACCTACCTGTAAGTTTGAAGAGAGCAATGCAATGTCTGCCACATGGTTCTGGCTGGGGGCGGTGCTCCATCCTGCTGAGCTATGGGACAAGGGGGCCTGGTGGGAGTTGTAGTGCTGGCTTCCCACCCACAAACACCCCTCCCTGTTAGGATGGCTACCTACCTGTAAGTTTGAAGAGAGCAATGCAATTTCTGTCACATGGTTGTGGGTGTGGGGGGTGTACCATCCTGCTGAGTTGTGGGACAAGGGTGCCTGGTGGGAGTTTTAGTGCTGGCTTCCCATCCACAAACACCCCTCCCTGTTAGGATATCTGCCTCCCTGTGAAATGGAGCAGAGGAAGGGAATAGGCTACACATGGCTCTTGGATGGGGAGTGTTCCATCCTGCTCAGGGGTGGGACAAGAGAGCATAAGATGGCTACCTACCTGTAAGTTTGGAGAGAGCAATGCAATGTCTGCCACATGGTTCTGGCTGGGGGGGGTACTCCATCCTGCTGAGCTGTGGGACAAGGGGGCCTGGTGGGAGTTGTAGTGCTGGCTTCCCACCCACAAACACCCCTCCCTGTTAAGATGGCTACCTACCTGTTAGGTGAAGGTGAGCAATGGAATGGCTGCCACATGGTTCTGGGTGGGGGGAGTGCTCCATCTTGCTCAGCTCTGGGACAAGGGTACCTGGTGGGAGTTGTAGTGCTGGCTGCCTGTACACATGCCCCCATGGAAATATTGCTAGCTACCTTTGAGGTGAATCAGAGGAAGGAAATGGTAGAGATGTGAGACATGTGTTGGGAAGAGTATGTTGTACATAAGTGCATTTAGGTCTAGAAAGTGTAGCTTTCTAGTTGTGCAAGACGGTACATGGCAGTGTGATGAGATACATTTGTTGGTACTTACCAGCCTCCACTCCCCCGGGTATTCCCGTGAGACTCTCTGGATGCAGTATGGCAAGCACCTTCTCCTCCCATTCGGTGAATGTTAGTGGTGGAATGGGAGGGCCACCGCCAGTCCTCTGAGCAAGCTCATGGCTCTTGTTGGCACGCTCTTTCACCCTGGTCTTGATGTCATGCCACCTCCTCCTGATCTCCTTCTGGGTGCGCGGGGTGGTCCCTACTGCATTGACTCTGTTGACTATCCTTGCCCACATTAAATTTTTTGTGGCTACTGGTGTCTGTTGGACCATGCTTCCAAACAAATGTGGTTCTACTCTGAATACCTCATCTACCATCACTGACAACTTATCGTCAGTGAATTTGGGCATCTTCTTCTGTGACATGGTGTTCTGATGTGCAAATGTGAGAACAGTGCAGTTGTGAAGGTGGTGGTGGTGATGTGTGTGGTGTGTGTGTGGTTGTGAGGGTGTGATGTGTGCTGATTTGCCTCTCCATTGTGCTGTGGGGTTGGGCCCTTCAGTTGTGGAGTTGTGCAAAGGATTCTGGTCAGGGAAGGGGCTGGTTTTATACTCAGCTATGTGGGTGGGTCAAAATGGAGTATGTCAGGTGTGTTGTGTGGGTTGACCTGGGATTTGTATTTTTGTTTTGCCATGGGGATGTGCCATTGGGGTGTGTTAGGTGTTTTTTGAGGCTGAGCCAGATTAATGGCCACACTTGGTAGCTTTGTTGTGTGGTTGCTTTCGACCGCCATTATTCTTCTGGAGCGACCGCGGCGGTCGGAATACAACAGCCCTTCCGCTGGCTCTCCCATTCGTCAATGGTTGCGATTGCGGTTGTCGGAAACAACTGATCGTTCTGCTGTCACCGCAATCGTATCCTAATTTCACGTGCGGTCAATCCGCTGGCCGTGCAGCGGTTTTGGCTCTTTCCGCATCAAATCCGACTGCCGCGGACGGATTTTCACCTGCTCCGGACGCTCACTGGACTTTCGTGGAATCCGTCCACCGCGGTCGGATTTCTCTGGCAGTTCATCCTAATCTGAACGCCGGTTTCCCCGCGGTACATGCGGATGGTTAATTTCCGCTAACACGGCGGTCGGAATGCTTTTCCGACCGCCATTGTAATCGGCCCCTTAGTGTTGATTTCTGAAGGTGTCTCCATATACACTGATTGAAATGATAGTAGCAACCCTGAATTGATGTGTGTGGGTAGGATTTTAGAATTGCATTTATCATTGCCTTCTCAAAATCAATAATTATTTTCTGTGGAAAATAATTATTTGTTTCTTGTTTTATTTTAGTTAGTACTTTCATATATGTGGAGATTTGTTTATTGGGTAGTAAGGCGTAGATAAAAGGGATGCTAGTGTTTTGATATAGGAAAAAACGACAGGAGTTTGACCCATAAACCAATTGAGATCTGGGTAATAATATGACAACAAGCAACAATATCCCAAATGGTGTCAATGGTGAAGACAGTTAAATAAGTATGTAACATACATTACGAGGAAGGAAAGAGGGAGACTCACGCAAGATTTTTCAAATGTGCACATGGCATCATATAATTGGAAAGAAGTTTCTGGAGACGGTACAGTTGTATCAGCACTGTAAGCATGAATCGTGTATACAGGCCAATTTGGACTTGGTGCACAAATGTGCTCGTGACACATATAGGTGGCGACGCAAGTGACAAAGTGCAAACAGCGAAAAGGCGCGTAGTGACAAACGGTGAAAGTATGTACAAGTGACTGTGTGGTTCAGCACGAAATGATTCACAATAGTTGCATAGGAATGGATGGCGTGAGTTAAATAGAACCACATGGAGTAAGTGTGCCTTCAATTGCGCTGAGGGGTCGACGACGTTTCGATCCTATTGACTCAGGATCATCTTCAGGACGAGGCTGCTGTATTGAAAGTGCTGTACAGGGAGGGAAGGAGGGGGCGGCGAGGGGCTGGAAGGCGCGCAGGATTTGTGATCAGAGAACGCGATGGGACCTGACTGTGGGTCAGGCTGGAGGGAATGGCTGGTGCCGGGGGGCAGAGAGGGGGGGACCTGCCTGTGGGATGGGCTAGACGTAAACGCCGGTGCCTGAGGGCAGGGAAGTGGAGGAGCGCGACCGGACCGGTCTCTAGGTCATGCTGGGGGTCGGGGCGGGGGCCTAGGGCTAAGGGAAGGGAAAAGGGGAAGGGGGGGTGCAGGGAGGCAAGGTGGGCATGAACCCAACTTAGGGAGGCGACAGTAAGTACCTGAGAAAATGGCGGTTCCATGGAGCTGCCGAGCTGCGAGAGTAGGTCCCCACGTGACCCTTACTTTCAGACCAATTCATTTGCTCCTTCTTTTTGCCATTTGTTTGCAAATTAGAATGTCTAGGGAGACTCCCACGTACTCCGAAGATTATATCCAACAAATACTCAGCGGCCCTTCACTGCTTTCGGGTCCTCCCATTTCCACCGCCTCCATTCCTACCACTAGCACTTCCCGCGTTCTATTAGACAAACTAGAGAAACTCAAGAAGAAACAGATCCGTACTAATCTCCATGCTCGCATGCTTACTGAGTATCTCAAATCAGACATTATCCCCTTGGGTTTACAAATACGAAACACCCCTGCCATATTCACCCAAGATCCCAAATTCCGCACAGGCTTCAGTCACCTAGCAACCACCTGCTCACGCCACTGGATGGTGTTGGGGATCGATACTGCCATAGAACATAGCCGGAAAGAACTGGAAGAGATAGCTGAACTTGAGAAACTAATCTTGGCAGACACCGCCTTCACAGACGCAAAGAACCTTCTGGATAAAATCAATACCACCATAGCAACGTTCAACACTTTCGAACTCAACAAGAAAATTACCAAGATCCAGAAAGATATCCGATTCTACAACACTGAAAAAACCTACCCATACTTGCGGGACAAATTTTACAACACTCCTTACATCCCACCTAGGACCCGCAACTGGGGAAGATTCCGCAACAATCAACAAATTACTTTCTCCGACTCCTCCAACACCTCCATTGAGGATTCTGACACAAACGAGGAACCGAGCACATCCAGGGCCTCCATCAGACCACCATCCCTGTTGCCCTCTGGTTTTTTAGGACAGGGCCGCGGACGCGGACAACCCCCTACCTTCCCACGGAACAACCGGCAATACCAACCTCAATTCTCAGGCGAAAGACAAACCCGAAACAGGTTCTACCAATGGGGACTACAACAGTAACCAACGGCATCGCTATTCCTCCACCTACTGTGACTGCACCACCCATGGACTCTCAATTGATTCCGATATTCAACTTATCCAGCCATGTGCTATCCCATGATGAGACTCAACTCCTGAGCAGAGGGCTCAGCTTTGTACCCACTGAACGCACCAATTTCCTCGACCTCCAGTCCAACTTGTTGATGTTTTTCCGACGCATCCGACTCAAACAATTCTTTGCGGACAAACCGTCTCCAACAGAACCCTCAGGCCCCCGATTCCACCCTCCTTCCACATTCAACCCCCCTTCCTCTTCCATGCCCCCCGAAATACTTGCTTTTGAACGCCTGGTTCTACGAGAAGTCACAGACCTCCAAACCCAATTCGAATATGTTCCCTACAACCTCCCCTTATCTGAGAAACAAGCCTTGATCAATCTCAAAAAGAAAACCGATTTAATTATCAAACCAGCGGATAAAGGTGGGGGCATTGTGGTTATGGATGTGAACCATTACGACCTAGAGATCAAGAGACAATTGACCAATACCAGTCACTACCGCCCTCTCGCCAAGGATCCTTTACCCGACCTCAGAATCAAAATACAAGAGATTACCGGTAGAGCAAGATCGCTAAACATTATCTCCCAGAAAGAATACAACTTCCTCAACAATCAACATCCCCGGACTCCGGTCATATACGTCTTACCTAAGATTCACAAGAACAGCACCAACCCACCGGGCCGTCCTATCGTGTCTGGATGTGGTTCCATCCTCGAACCCTTAGGCAAATACATTGATGCGATCATAAAAGAATTCGTCCCATCAACAACAACTTTCATCAGGGACACCATGGATCTAATCCAAACCATTGAGGATAGACCTTTCGACATCAAAACCGAACTCATGGTTGGTCTTGATATCGAATCATTATACACAAACATCCCACACACTGAGGGACTCAAAGTTATTGAACAGCTATTGGAAACCAGACAAAGACCCACCTTGATCCCCACTGAGTTCATCTTAGATCTGCTACATGTCGCCCTTGAAAACAACTACTTCCTATACCGAAACACTTTCTATCTACAAATCAAAGGCGTCTCCATGGGGGCATGCTTCGCCCCAAATTTTGCCATTCTCTTTGTTCACAACCTAGAAATGACCATTATACTCACCCCTAACAATCCCTTCCTGGCACAGATTTCCCTCTGGCGACGCTACATTGACGACATTCTTCTATTATGGAAAGGGACCGCAGAGACTCTTGACCCCTTCGTTCTTTGGCTTAACCATTCACAACCCCACCTCAAATTCACATGCGATTACAAACCCAATGACCTTCCGTTTCTGGATCTGACCATACACGCTGAAGATGGCAAAATCGGTACCTGCTTGTACCGCAAACCCACTGAGAGAAACACCATACTCCAATACTCAAGCTACCACCCACGAGGCCTCCGAGACGGCCTCCCTTATGGGCAATTCCTACGCATCCACAGGAATTGCAAATGGAAGAAGGATTACTTTCGCGAATCCGATATCCTCATACAAAAGTTACTTGACAGGGGGTATCCAAAACGCCTGATTACCCGAGCTCGCAAGAGAGCCTGGTACTGCCACCGTGAGAATCTTCTCACCCCCAACCCAAAAAAACCATGTCTCGCATACCTTTTGTCTCTAGATTCAGTCCCTGTAGCAACCAAGTGAGCAAGATCATTAAACGCAACTGGTCCCTACTACGTACACATGAAGCATTCAGAGAACCCCCACTCTTCTCTTACAAACGAGGTGACAATCTAAGTACCCATCTAGTACATGCGATTACCTGGCCCACCACCCCCAATCGACAGAACACCATCACTGCCTCCTGGGGCCTTCCACCAGTAGTTGGACATTACAAGTGCCAGTCCTGCATAGTGTGTGATCTCACACACAATACAAAAGATTTCAAAGTAAACAACACAACCTACAAACTCAACACATTCACCAACTGCAGGTCACAGAATGTCATTTATGCCATCCGCTGTCCCTGTGACCTTGTATACATTGGCCAAACTACACAGATGATCAAACAAAGAATAATCCAACACAAAAGCAGGATACACTGTAAAGTCTTGACTGCCCCTCTTGTTTCCCACTACATTGAGAAACAACATTGCAACACCAATATCACCTGGCAGGTGATCGACCAGCCCACACTGCCTCTCCGAGGCGGCAACCTCAGAGCCCTTTTGAACAAATGCGAGTGCAAATGGATCACTATCTGTAACTCAGTTAATCAGGGCCTCAATACTATTGACGAATGGAACAGCACTATCCTACTGTAACCTTTCAGGGTCTTGCTGCTCCAATACACATCTGTTTTTCTGCACTGCATATACATTTTTCTCCTCTACCTAATTGTTTGGCTCCCTGAACTGTTACCTGTATGGCTCGATGTTGATCCACATGTCCTGTACCCTTCATTGATTGATCCCTCAAATGTTTTGCTTTGTGTATCTTTACATGTATGGCCCCTTGTTGATTATCGTCCTCGACAGGGCCTTTTCCCTATCTCGAGTGGTTTACCTCTGCCCAACCACGCCCCCCGGCGTTCGGCTACAATGATTGGCCTTCTTGCCCTACCAGTCATTGTACCGCTCTGCGGCTACATTTGTGTATTTTTACACAATTATGGCCCCTAAATATACATGACCCCCATACCTTCATTCATTCATTTCGTCCCTCCACAGACTGACACCTACCACGTCATGTCATCCTCTCTGCTCTACCTTCGACCCGCCCCCAGGTAGCCTCCGCGCCCTCCCCTGCAGACGCCCCCGGCTTTCCGGTCACATGACCGCCTTTCCCTACATCTCCACACCTCGCTGCGCTCAAACCGAAACCGGACAAGTTTGTGGCAGTCCACGGTTGACTGAAGCGCCGCACCTTCCTCCAGGATTGATTCCTTCGCCCGGTAAGTCACCCCTGGTACAGACCCGCTTCCCGCAACCCCCCGCATTCCCCCACGCGGCACTGACCCGGCGTTGCCAATCTCGCCCCAGATACCCGGACTCTCCGAAGATATCCATCCACCGGCCCCCGTTGCCTGCCACGCCATCCTCCACGGCGCCGGGCTAAATAC
Source organism: Calotriton arnoldi (assembly GCA_963921515.1). Taxonomy (NCBI): domain Eukaryota; kingdom Metazoa; phylum Chordata; class Amphibia; order Caudata; family Salamandridae; genus Calotriton; species Calotriton arnoldi. The sequence continues at coordinate 222,976 of CAWUFW010013584.1, read as the reverse complement.
ACCGACCTCCATCACGGCCCCCCACTCGGCGACCGCACAGGTGAGACGGTCTCCGCCTTGCTCTGCCTTGACATTATCAATTGCGCACCGCCTTGAGCCATTATTGACTGACTCCTCGCCCCCCCCCCCTGTTCCTTCGTTTCAGACTAACCCACGCTGAGCCTTGCACACTCCTTGGTGCACCTTACCGCAGACGCCGGATTACCTTCACCCTCCTAGTGAGGACTTGGAACCGCCATTTTCTCAGGTACTTACTGTCGCCTCCCTAAGTTGGGTTCATGCCCACCTTGCCTCCCTGCGCCCCCCCCTTCCTTCCCCTTTTCCCTTCCCTTAGCCCTAGACCCCCGCCTCGACCCCCAGCATGACCTAGAGACCGGTCCGGTCGCGCTCCTCCACTTCCCTGCCCTCAGGCACTGGCGTTTACGTCTAGCCCATCCCACAGGCAGGCCCCCCTCTCTCTGCCCCCCGGCACCAGCCATTCCCTCCAGCCTGACCCACGGTCAGGTCCCGTCGCGTTCTCTGATCACACATCCTGCGCGCCTTCCAGCCCCTCACCGCCCCCCCTCTTACACTTCTCCTTCCCTCCCTGTACAGCACTTTCAATACAGCAGCCCCGTCCTGAAGATGATCCTGAGTCAATAGGATCGAAACGTCGTCGACCCCTCAGCGCAATTGAAGGCGCACTTACTCCGTGTGGTTCTATTTAACTCACGCCATCCATTCCTACGCAAATATTATGAATCATTTCGTGCTGAACCACACAGTCACTTGTACATACTTTCACCGTTTGTCACTATGCACCTTTTCGCTGTTTGCACTTTGTCACTTGCGTCGCCACCTTTATGTGTCACGAGCACATTTGTGCACCAAGTCCAAATTGGGCTGTATACACGATTCATGCTTACAGTGCTGATACAACTGTACCGTCTCCAGAAACTTCTTTCCAATTATATGATGCCATGTGCACATTTGAAAAATCTTGCGTGAGTCTCCCTCTTTCCTTCCTCGTAATGTATGTTACATACTCATTTAACTGTCTTCACCATTGACACCATTTGAGATATTGTTGCTCAGTGTTTTGATATAGGGCATGGACAGTGTATAATTGATAGAATGGTTTGGGACAAATTTTAAAAGTCCCGTCCATCATGGATATGTTTCTGATTGTTGTAGATGTATTAAATTATTTGCTGTTGCAAGCATAATTATTCTTTTCTCTTTGGAGTTGTTGTCATAAAGAACAAAGGGTTCTTCGTTATGAGTTATAGATAGTTCTGGGGGAATTACTACCTCTTCAAATGTTTTTGGGGCAGGTGTGGTGGTTGTTGTGCCTCTTTTTGTTCGAGCTATAGTTCTTTTTAATGAAAAAATAGAGGGCATTTGGCCAGTAGCATGTTGTGGTATTGTGGGCAGCATCTCCTTAAGTATTTGAGTTGTAGATTTTTGTGAGCTAGTACTGGCTTCTTTAATGTCATCTAGGGCATTCCTAACCTCTATTTCAGTAACATTTGGGGGGTGGTTATGCTCCCTTACATACAAAACTGTTGTTTCTCTAGTTGTTGCCCTCCCATAACACTTATTTGAATAGTATTTGCTACATTTCCAATTTACTTTAAGTCCACTTTGCTTTTCCTGGGTATAAACATACCCCATGTAGCATAACAAAAACTTTCCTTTCTGGGAAGTGATAAATTGGGCGCCTTCTGTCATTGTGATGTTTTAAATGCTACGAAAAATGTATATAAAAATGAATAAATGAATATTGTACATGTTTTTTAATTAATACATACACATTGTTATTAATATACTTACAATGTTGATTTTGAGGTCGTTTTGAATGGAGATCCTTTCTTTGTTGGTTGAATTTTGTTTTGTTGCTGATGTTTCTGTTGGTAGAGTAAAACATATTTTTAATTATTTTGTTAAATTGTATATGGTGTGGGATGGGGTTTGCGATGAAGTTGGGGTTTGGTTGGGTGTTTTAGATAATTTTAAAAAGCATTTTGCTGAATACTTACTTTATTTGTTAGATGATTTTAGAAGCTGGTCTGTAATTGTTTGGATGCTTTGAGAATTATCTGTAGAGGAGACATAGATTGAAAAAAATATATATATTAATTATTTGTGCATGATAAATAGTAGTTTTTGGAGATTAGTATTAGTGTTATATTATAAATGGCATTTTACTTACATTTTAAAATAGGAAATAGATTTTTCTTTAAATGAAGTCCTTGCTTCTGGCAGCAATCCGGCAGAGATTCGTCTTCTTGATTCTTTTTGGTTTGAGGTGTTAAAATAAGAATACTTTTTCTTTCTTTATATAGTGTTTAATTAATTTTTTGTTTAATGTGATTGGTTTATTTTTATATTGTGTGTATTTGATTGGTTGATATTTTTTTTTTTTTTTTGGTAGTTGGTTTCCATATATGGAAAACGCTAATTAAGAGTCAGTGTTTTTTTTTTAACAGGTTGAATCCTTTACATGTGTACTATAATCTATGTGATGTAAAAAAATGTGTGTATATTATTTAAATATAAGATTTAAATAGTTATTAATAGTGTATTTCTGATTTAATGTTTTATAATATGTTTTACTATTTTTTAAATTGATTGTATTTGATTTATTTTGTATGCAGTGTATGTTTATTGAGTGAAATATATTTATGGAGTTAAGTTTTGTTTGTTTTATCTGTTTTTAAGTTGTCGATATTTTTTAAAAAACGATAATATTGCTGTCTATATTATTGTGATCGATATTTTTGACATGAATATTTTTAAACTTTGTCCGATATTTTGAATAACAATATTTATGTGTTCGATAGTAGTGTTATCGATATTATTGTTTGACGATATTTTGGTGTCGATAATAGTGTATTATTTTAATTAAGTATAGGTTATCGATATTAGTGTACTCAATATGTTTGTGTCGATAAAAATGTAGGTCGATATTGTGTCTGTCGATATTATGTCAGTGATTCCTCGCTGCTCTCCGTGAAAGGGAAACAGCAGGAATGTGCCGTATTTAACATCAGACAGTGCATTCCTGGCCTTTCCTAGCGCTGGCGCACTCAGTGCAGTCTAGCGCCAACACATGAACCCTTCTGTCATGGTAGAAGGGTGACTGCGTTGCAGGCAGGATTGTTTTTGTGCAGGAAGGGACATCTTCCTCAGGGGCATTTTCCTCTTTCTCCGTGTGCTGCAAAATGCAGCACACGGAGAAAGAGGAAACAACAAAGAGAAATAAAGATATTCCTACTCGTTATACCTCCCCTGGGGAGGTGTAGCATTTGGACGCATTCCCAGGTCTACCACTAATGGCAAATCTGGGAATGCACCAAAATCCATTGGTGGATGTTTGGGAACACCCACGCTCCACTCATGGAATGCTTCCATGGGGCAGAGTAATGCGAGGCAGCAATATGCACTGCCTTGCATTACTTCAGATTTATCAAGCCATGCAGGGCCATGAAGGTGGCCGTGCGTGGCTTTATACATCTGACTTTAGTGTTTTGTCGCACTTGCGCCTCCTTGCGTGGTGAAAATGCGATGCAGCACTATGATAAATATGGGCCTAGGACTGTCTATAGAGATTCTGATTCACCAAGGACAACAGAAGCAACCTGCAATGCAGGATCTGACTTGTCACTTCTGCTGCACACTGATATCTGAAGGACGAAATAGGGATATCTAAAGGCAAAAGGATATATCTTAGGAACCTGCCTTGAAAGTTCTGCATTTATCCATAACAGCAGCCGCGGTCCGTGCAGGTAAGAGCGGTCGGACCCGGTGGGGGGGGATTTCGACATACGATCAGGAGGGAAAATGAATTATTTATTTAATTTTCCCTTGCGGTCGTATGTTGAAATATCCCCCCCCCCCACTCGGCCCCACCACCCTCACCTGCATGGGCCGCGGCTGCATAACAGTGAAAAGGATATACCTTAACTGTGTCTCTGTGCAATCAACTCTCTTTGTTCTGATAAGAAACTTGCTATTCCTAAAACTAAATCAAAACAAGAGATGAATACTTTATATACGCTCATCAGCACTTCCAACCAGTGGTGCAGCCGGTGCAATGCACCGGTTCCCAGAGGTTTGAGGGGGTACAACTACAACAGACCCTTGAGCAACTTTATAACCATGCTGGAGTTTGAAAGCTGAAAGAGCCTTTAAGATGGCTTAAAATGTTGTTTTTATCTTGTAACTTTTGCAACACGTTCAAAAACATAGGTCAAATATCAGTTGAGTCTTCTCAAAAATGTGGAGTTTACTTTTCTTTTGCTTATTGCAAAGTGTGTAGATTTTGTAAAGCGAACTATGCGAAAATCTTGCTGTTGTGAAATGAAAAGCTGTAGGATGGCCTTTTCTTTTTACACATAACAAAATGTAAATACCTATAAATGAACTGTACAGATAAACAGGAAAGTACATACGAAGAGCTTTTTTTGTAATTCTAATGTGTGATGGAAAAAAGATTTTAATATGGTCAAAACAAATCAAGACACTTTACTATAGCCTTATAGCCCGCTGCCGAGGGCTATACCAGCTGTTAAAGGCTCTGATCCCGAGTTATAGGCCTGAGCCGCAGGCGAAGGCCTTTAACGCGGGAGCGGGCCTTTAACAACTGGTATAGCCTGAGGCAGAGAGGAGCTATATAGGCTATTAGAACATTCCACCCACTAAGGGTAGAATGTTCTAAATTAAAAATGGAGAAACAAAAGACAAACATTGGAATGTTGGAGTGCTGGGCTTATACCAGCCATTATAAGCTCCAGAGCTACTCCATTGTCTTCAATGGAGCTCCCAACATTCCGATGTTCTAATTGGTGATACGCAAATGACAAATATTCGCAGACACACATTATCATTTGTGTGCTATATACTTTTATCAGTAAAATTGTATGCCTCTGCAAATTTAGGGGTATTTCAATGGAAAATGTGCTCTCCCATAAATGACAGTGGCTACCACACCAAGCTGTAGTAATATATTTGTGACCGTGTACTCTTAAACGCAACACCAGCTACATATTACACCCTTACCACTTTCCTGCTGAATGGTTGTGGTTCATTTGCGATACTTGTTCTTTGTGTGGTACTTATATTTTTCAGAAACCCTATGAGTTCAGAGCTGTAACATTGATGGCAGTACCACTAGTCTGGAAATTGTTCCAACATCACTGCCTACGCGGGTCACTGGAGCACTTATAGCACTGGGAGCTTGCTGGTAGCTCCGTCTGATTCCCTCAGCTGCAGGAGTTCGAGTCCAAGCAGCAGAATCAACTGAAGCACCTGCGGGGGCAGTGAGAAAGACTGATTGCACGCACACTGAATGGACGAGCAGTGTGCATCTTCACTTTTGCAAATGCAGAATGTGCCATCCGGCCCTGGCTGCCTGACAACAGCAGAGGTCAAAGAAGAAGTTATTTCCATGCTGCTGGGTGGCTTCTAAAGAAAAGACAATCACAGTAATCTCTGCGTTCAGCCTGACAGGTGGAGGGAAGACAAATGAACATAGACTTACTAAAGACAGAGTGCTGGAACTGGGAAAAGGAATGATTTGAGCATTGTTTGTTTTATTTTATGCTACAAAAGGCACAGGGAACGTTAAAAACCTTCTAGGAGTCCTAATGCACAATTCCTCTTTATTAAAACCAGAAGTAGAATAGTTATCCTTCTTAGACCTGTGGAAACTGACCAGAATCTCTGAAAACGAGATGTTGCTCTCCAGAGCGAGATACTAAGAGAGGTGGAACTCGAGTAACTGTTATACAAAGTAATGTAAGTAGGCAAGCCAACATATTAACAGGGAAAACCAAGTTAAGGGTCTGTCTTGGCCCTAAGAGCCCGTCTTGGCTCTAAAGCCCAGGCACGAACTGAGGCATGGAAACATTTGGCATGGAAATCATGCAACAAATATTATGCAAAAATATGATAAAGTGTCTTCAAAATTCAATACAATATATTTTTGTAAACCTTAGTTCATTAGATGATATCACTACATTCAGAGGCACTTATTAAAAGTGATTGTTTTTAAACATTCATGTCCCCACTCCCCAATTGGAAGACAATACCATTAGTGAACTCAGAGGTAAGTCATTTGTGGGCTACATTCTCATTTTACATGGAGCAGCATTATAGTCCATGAAGTCAAACACAAGAGAGATTTTTGTACACCATACACCCTCACAGATTTCAAGGTTTCTCTTATGCAATCATGGAAAAAATAGGAGGCACACTAAAATTAAATAATTGCCAAGGAACCCACAATTTGGCCACATGGCCAAGCCTGGATTGATCCCAGGTTTTCTGGTTTCACATTGTGCAGTACAGCCACTAGATTCCTATCCCTTTCTCGCTCCTCTTTGATGTCAAAGTTTAATACAATGTCTTTCATTCTTGGTGCATGAGGTTAGTGCGTGGGTAGCAGGCAGAAGCCACAAGACAGCTAAGCTTATTTTGGGTGTGATGGCACAAGAGGATCTCAAATTCAACCAGAGTCTAGCATTTGGCTTGAGCTTTCAGTGGCTCACCCACTTCTATGCCTAAAATAAGCTTAGATGCTGCTGACAGTTTGATACCTGTTTTGTATGTGAGGATGTCTTAGCTTGCACTTTCAATGACAATCTGGTACCTGTGCTGTATGTGAGGGGATCTTACAATGCTGCCAAATCTTGCACAGTGTGTGTGTGTATGTGTGTGATGCTGTCCGTGCTCTCTGCATGTGAGGGAAGCTTACATTGTTTCTCACCAGATTGGTATGTGTTCTATGGATGTGAGAGAAGCGTGCACTCCTTCCTGGTGCTATACCTGTTTTGTGTGTGCAAATCTTGCTGTGAGTGTGAGTCAAGCTTGCTTTCGTCCACTTGTGTGCTCTTCCTTACGCTTGTACCAAATCTGAAATGCTGCTTATCATTGCATCTAAGGGAGGCGTTGAATGGTGTTGTCCAGTGCCATACTTTTTTTTATGTCTTTGAAGGAGGCTTGAAGTGGGCCTGCAATACCACACTTGTTCCATGTCTTTGAAGTATGCTTGCCCTGGCTGCTCGTGCAGTACCATATTTGTTACATGTCTGCTTGACCTGAGTGGCACTGCAGTAGTATACTTATTCCATGACTTTGAAGGAAGCTTGCACTGGCTGGAACTGCAGAACCATACGTGTTCCCTTTCAGAAAAGATTGTGATGCTCTTCACCAATGCTTCATGTCTTTTGTGTGTTAGCCAATGACCTCCTGCACTCCTGCTCCCTGTGCCCTATCTATTTTTGTGTGTTTCAGGTCTGACCAAAAGACTGATCTAACGGTCTCTCCAGCCTTAAGTTTTCTTAAAAATAATACTTAGTCGTGCTTGAAGAAAATGGGCTTATGGCAAGCCCACTTCAGTTATTCACCATAGTGTCATTTACATATTAGTTCAGACCTTCAGAACAGCATACATACAATTGGACAGCGGATCAGCCCTCTTCAGCCATTGGCTTTGCTGCCAACGTTTGCTCTGCCTTGTAGACAACCACTGGTCTTTAAGAGGTTAGTCTGAGTAGCAGTATTTTGACTAGTCACTCTGAGTTACTCTAGATCTCAGAAGAGATTTAATTTAGTTCATCCCCCAGCAGTTCACCTGCAAATGCTTCGCTGCCATTGGACTTCAACTTTCCTATGCAGAGCACTAGGCATCAATTCTGCATGCTTTAAAACCATGCCACCATCTTGAAACAGTATTCTGCATACTCTATCATCATTAACTGTTCCAAGATGGCAGACCAGTACGAAGCTTTGCTTTCAGATTTTTTTTATTGAAGCCCTTGCCCTCCACATTTAGTTGGCATATTTTTGTATTTTGTTTTTCTTTATTTTTATCTTTTTTGCATTTTAGCATATGCTTGCACTACATAGAAAACCACCCCTTGTTTGTTAGAAGGCAAGTGGGACTTATTTTTATTCCAAGATCTTTCCTCACAACAGTCCACAAGGATCAGACTCACATAGTCTGCAATGCTGATCCAAGAGTGATTGATGGGAGATTAGATAACTTCAGGGGATATTCAGGCTTCAGTGTAGCTGACTTCAAGAGCGTTAAATTACACTTGTGGACCAATGTACCAGATAATTAACCTGTGTATCCTATGCCACTATCTGTCCAAACTCTGCTTCTTCCTATTGAGCTGTTTACCTGTGTGTGAGCAGTGTGCTTGTGTGAGTACAGGCTGGCCACCATGCTTTGTGAGTGCATTGTGAGGGATGTGCTCATAATAATACAGGGTTAACATTGTCTTTTGTGAATGAAGGGTAAGTGGTCTACAGGTCGAAAAGTGTGCAGAGTGCAGAGTGAGGCCTATGCCTGTGTGAATGCAGCGTGAGGGATGTGCCTATGTCAGAGTAGCAGTGTGAGTGTGGTGTGCCTGCATTTGTCTTTGTGTGCATGCACCTTACAAGGGCGAAACCTATTGGCTATGGTAACATTTTGTAGGGTTATGGCTTTGACTTGCAGAAATGCATTGCAGGGAGTGGACATACAATAGTGTGTGCATGAGAGTAGTAGTGAGTTTTGATATGCAGATGCAACTTCCTCTATCGAAGGAGGTTTAGGAGTGTCCGGGTAGCTGACATTTTGAGATGTCATTCTAGTGAGAGGGCCCAGATTCTTTGCTTACACTAGGGCCCATGGCAATCTAGCTATGTCACTGCTTCCACCCATTGATAACATAACTACATCAAGCTTCAAAACTAGGTGTGCTCTGATGAAGATAAACTTAGATTCTAATTGGCTCTTGTGCCACTGGAAACGTAATTAATTGGCATTAATATTATGTTGTTCCTATCATTAGCAGTAGATATATCACTTGCTAATAACGTTGAGCATATTATGCATAACCATATACACATCTAATGTATAACCATTATCTTGACATGAGACGACTTCCTGTTTAACTGCAACAATTCCTAAAGTTGTTAGCAATGCTGAAAGTCAAATGGTAAAAATAGTTCACAGTTTATTTCTCAACACTACTCAACGAAGCAAATTTCTTTGCTGTACGAAATCTTTTACCCAAGTAGCACGGCCCTGGCAAAAGCAACATTTTAGCATGACTGCCTAGCAAGGATGCAGTGAAACATAAGGAAATCTATACATGATAATCCAAGATGGCTCGCTACAAACAGCAAACAACTTGAGAGCTCAGGGAATGCTGGGAAATGTAGTTGATCTTTGGGGCACCTTTGCCTAGTTTGCCCTCCACACAAGCATGAAGCCTCACACCAGACAGCGCTGACATTGTGAATACTATAGAAACAAACCACAGGAGGGTACCCATAACCCCAGTTGAGACCTGGGTGGATAATATGTGTAGCAAACAACACTGTCTCAACAAGTATTATTTAGAGAGCAATTTCACTTTCAAAGAAGCATGCACATAAGAGTTGCAAGGGGAGACAAAAAAACACATAACCAATAAATGTAACACTTGGGGGCCGATTCCGATCTGGGTCGGAAAACTCTCCGACCGAGCCTGATCCGGAGAGATTTCCGACCGAGCCGGACTCCTGCAGTCCTACCGAGCGAGTACGATGCGGCCGCATGCTGCCGGACTCTATTCGGTCGGACTCCCATTGAAGTCAATGGGAGCCGGGCGTACGACGCGTACATGGGCTGCCTTTGACTGAATGGGTACGTTGCGAACAAGTGCGCCCCCTACAGTGTGTACGCGTCGGTGCAACCCGCACCGAACATGCATGTTTAGGGGGGACCCTTGGGTCCCCCCTGTGTTCGACACGTAAGGCCACGGGTGAAGGGGGTCCGGCACGGACCCCCCAAGTCCGGCTCCGGGAGCTTTTTCGAGCTGGACGCTCTGACTCGATCTGGCTGTCCGACGCGTACATCGTACTCGCTCGGTCGGATAACGTCTCCATTGTGTGGTGCGATTCATTTCCGTACGAGTCGGTCGGAGCGGTTCGGATCCGGAAACGGTTCGGTCGGAACACACGCGTACATTCGCATCGTACTCGCTCGGTCGGACAGCTGTACGAGTCGGTCGGAAAAAACGCGTACGGCTCATACTTTTTCCAGCCGGATCCCGTTCGGAGAGCTTCCGACCGAGATCGGAATCGGCCCCTTGGTGTGTATTAAACCGAAATTACATAAAGAAGGTAGGATGAAATAGCAGCACTCAGTTACATTAAATGCACATGTAACCTGTATAGACTTGTGCACATTAGTGCTTGTGAAAAATTAAGTGAACGGCACAAGTGACAAGTGGAAAGTTACATACAGCGAATAAACGGCACAGAAAAAAGACATGACAAAGATATATACATAGGACTCTTGGTGGTTCCTATACATTAATAATTTTTTTTAAAGGATTACAATTCGTTTTTTTAGAGAGAACCATGAAGGTAGCGCCAAGAATTGCGCTGAAGGGTCGACGGCGTTTCGACCTGTTCAAAAGTTCAGGTTATTTATCCATCCAGAGACCTATGTATACATTTATGTCTTTTTTCTGCACTGTTTTGGTTTAATACACTCTACACAAAGAACAAGGGGGAGAAGGATAATGCCTTACTTCAGCCTCCTCACACTAAGTATACTCACACAAAAAAGAAGTAAGGATTCATAAAATCGCAATTTTTACTGGTGTCAATATACAATAAAGTGTAGCAGAAGCACAGTTACTTTGTAAAAACTGCCCTCACCCACAACGCATTGTGGCATGCTTCATCATAGGGCTGCTGCGACGCCTCGGCACAGGCCAACGCTCGAGGCGGAGCAATAGGGTGGGGGAGACAATACAAACAAGTAACAAGCATTGGCAATGCCAATCGGTCTCACCATTGGGATCTTATATGTATTTAGCTATGCAGCACATTAGCCTGGGTGCTGAAACATATACTGTTCTTTAACATGGAGGGAAAGTAAGCACCAAACTGCGTGACACGCCAGGTATGGGAACATATGGTCACACCGGACGAGGGCAGCAGCGCTTAACTCAATGAACCGTAAGTATGCCAGTATCCTGCCTCACTTCCGTTAATGTTAATGCCTAAAAAAAGGCGGCCAGGCAGTTGAAACAATGTATTTAGTTGAAGCCTAGGTGTTCCTGTTTTTTGAACTTGGATACTAAACATTGAGGACCAGAACGACCTAATAACTCCCTAAATGGATGCACCAGAGAGAGCTACTGGACCATCTCGTGGGTGACGAACTTGCCATATAAAATTGGGCTTTATGTAATAAACTTTCCAAACTGGGGTGCTATTAAATAAACCGGTTTATTTTTCCATGTGTCTTTAAAAAAATGTATTCTCCGCTCAACTCCCTCTTAATTTACCAATAAGACTCTGCTTAAAACAGGGATTTACATTATGAACAGTTACATTCACTTTTACATAATTTGGAGTAAATATGAGAAAGCATGGGCAGGCACTAGCACTTAGACACTACACAAGAATGCAGCTGCTGTTTGTGAGCAAACATGTCTTGTTATATAACTGAGGACAGGATTTTTAAAAAATACTCTGAGCGAATGTCCTAAAGCAAGATTATATACTGCTACGCCACACTCTGAAGGAACCTGACACGTTTAAAAACACCACATTACAAATGTAAATGCAAATGTAAAGTTGGTCTGTAGATTTCTAATGCATCTTGCCTTGCATTGCTAGTTTACATTATGCATTCAAAAGCAGCAGCATGAACACATCTTTCAAAGGCAGAAAATACCTTTCAGAATCCATGTACGTCAGAGGGTGAGGAGGCGGTATTGATATTAAGGAAATTATGAATTTACCTGCAGGGAGGTCGTGCATGTTTTCCCAGTGGCCTACCATTTGCAGTACGTTTCTGGACTGGGAGAAGAGGCGCCGATATGGGCCACAACTATAAGTGTTAATGGAGAAAAAAAGATTTACAAACATGTGGTCTTGTCTCGCTGCAAACCTTCCGGGAATTCTTATATGCTGACTCTCGTATCTTAACATGCAACCCAATCTCCAATTAGTGTCAAAGTTACTAGCGATGTCAGAATCTTATTGCATTAACCTCGTGCACTGGTTCAAGGGAAATGCAATCAATCCACTCCCAAAGTTATTACCCATCATTAAGAATGCTGTTTAAAATAATTTTTTCATAAAAAATTGACATACTTGTAGTGGATGGAATTCCACTGAAATTAATCAAATGTACACCTTTCCTATTACAAATGTAATTTATAGAAATAAGAATATTTTACACAATTTAAGAATTCTTGTCAACCGGTCAATTCTGTTGAGATTATGCAGCAGCACAGAATGCCAGCTGGACAGGGCCTATGGGTGGCAAACCATGCTGCAGGTGTAATTCCAAGCTGGAAAAATCAAAGACTCTATTCCATTCTCATCTTTGAGCAAATGAATGGATGCCATGGTGGATTGTGTCAAGTGGTTAAATGTGCAGGTCCGGGAGCAGTCACCTAGGAGAATCGTGGGAAACTTTCCTTGATGCAGGTTTGACTACAGGGGTTTCCTCTCCCCTCCTCCCATGGGGCAAGTAGTTTTATTGTGTAGGGCTTGAATTTAGAAGCCATCATCAACAGTAGAGAGTGACACAGGTCACACCCGCATAGTGTTACCTTCTAACCACCAGTTGGTAAGAACAGAGCCCCATTTTTTATGTTAAGGTCCTGATGAATGCCTTGGACCCTTTTTGGGCCATCATGGCAGAAACATGTTGACCATTCTCATTACGGTTAGGGGACAATTATTTCTCCATATACCGTCCACCTATTTTAATATCATATAGTTACCATTCACATTAAAATCCACAATTTGATAACTATAATGATTTTTAACCTCACTCACCTTTTTTTTTCACGGGCCCCCACTTAGCTTAGAAGTGCATCCCTGTCGTCAGGTGTATGCCCGCCCTCTATCAAACCAAGTTTTTAGAGGGCGAGGACTGGTCAATGATGAAGCATGACACCCGGTGGTGTGTGAGACCAGTCCGTCACATTTTGTGAGATGCTTTCACTCACAATTCAGTCCTAATTCCATAGTGGTCACTACACTAGGAGCAGCTCTTGTTGTGGTTAACAGGTGAAACCTTTGCCTTTATAGCAGAACGCTGGCGATATCATTCATCGAGAAAACTTGGGTATATTGTTGCAATCCAGCCACTGACTTTGCATATAAGCAACCATCGCAGAGCCTAATTTCAGATGCAGTTTAGAGGTTAAGAGGGGCATATGTATAATTCTGAAATGTAAACATCATGTTTAATATGCAGACAGGCAAGCTGTCACTCTCTGGCTGTTATGCCACGTCATATCATAAATTAATGGCTGCCGGGACCGATTTAGGTGAGTCGTCTGCCAGGCACACATTGAAATCAGCTCACTGCTTTGGGACAGCACCCTCCAGCCTCCTGCTGCAATGACGAGCTGGGCACTAACAGGCGCTCTTTAAGCAAGCACGCAGCTGGCTTTTCTTAAATCTTCCCTCTGCACAGACAAGAAATGTATAAATACAACGCCTACGTAATCTCACAGCTTGTGAGCCTTGGCGTTTGGCAGCGACACTTATTGCTGCAAATCTCTGAAAACATACACGCTGCAACACACACATGCACATGCGTGCACTCAGACACACCCAAAGATTAAAAGAACTTCATACACCGAGACAATTATAACAATACAACCTTGCTTGGCTCGCCTTGGACCAGGGGTTAGAAAACCCCTGGTCCAGCAGCATAAAGGGTGGGGAGCCGCGGGACAGGAGTGGGGCGCTGTGGGAAAGTAACAGCGAGACAGCTGATCATCTAATGCTATGAGAGGCACACTGACCAACGATGATATAAATCTGTTGGCATTGTATAGTTTATTGAAAATGAATTTTGATGGGATAAGGAGATTTCACTGCATAAGAACTTTGAATAGTTATATATCTCCTGGCACAGTATGTTAAACTTAGATTCTTTCGGTTTGCACCGGAGTTATTTCCTGTGTTTATTTTCAGGTATTTTGTCCTGCTCGGGCACCGTGCATGCTTGGTTTGCTTTACAAACTTTCATCAGCTGTGCACACAAACTTTTCTGATAGACGCATACACTTACTAGCAGCTGCAGAGAACAAGCTACGGTGAAAGAAACAGGGTGGGCTACTCATGACCTTAATGATGACACGACGTGCGTCCGCCATCTTAAATTGGGGTAATATTTATTAAAAGTCGTAAAAGTAGCGTTCTTTCGCCTTGCACCAGATTTATTTCCGGTGTTTATTTTCAAGTATTTTGTCCTGCTGGGGCACATTGCATGCTTGGTCTGTATCACAAACATTCGTCGGGTGTGCACACAAACTTTTCTGATGGACAAATACACTGATAAGGACGCATACACCTATAAGCAGCTGCGCAGAACAAGCAACTGCCAAAGAAACCAGGCAGGGACTGCATGAGCATCCCTGCTCGTACCCGCGGCAATACTCCAGGCGAGGAAACTTTCGTTAAAAATAAGTAGTTACCACAAATGGGCTCATTTATATCAAGTAGTTCCACTGGTTATCTCACGTGTGTCGTTTGTTCCGAAAATATGGAGCCCTGGAAGCGAAGAGTCGGTCCTAACCTCTTTGGACTGTTGCTGCTATGACGATGCAGGCACTAGAATGGAGGCAGCACATGCGCACCAACTTCCCGAGAATCATTCTGTGATGCAGGGAGGGGCTCTGGAAGAGAGCTCTGAGGCTGTTTTACATTTAAAGTGATAGCGCTTGCACACTTCCCATGCACTTACGGGGGAGCTCAGGGAAAGCGAGAGGGAGGAAGGGGTTAAGGGTGGGTGCATAGTGGGAGGGTGACTCGGTGAGGGAAACAAAGATAAACCTAAGGGGCTTGTCTTGAAACGAGGAGGTGGCTTAACATATAAAGCTGCTGACTTTGGAGCTGGAGAGCAGGGTTCGAGCCTCAGCGTGGGCTGTATCACCTAATCAAAAATAAATAAACAGCGATCTCGGAGGAGGGTGGGGAGAGACAAATAAAAATAACACAACACGAGTGTCTGCTTACAGGTTTAAAGGCGTGTAAGGCCCTCGTCTTTCTGTGGCAAAATTGCATGCTTTTAAAACAACACCCGATCCCAAGCGGCAGGCGCGCTGGATGCGTCCGACAACGAGTGTCTGATTACAGGTTTAAAGGCGTGTGGGGCCCTCGTCTTTCTGTGGCTAAATTGCATGCTTTTAAAACAACACCCGATCAGCAGAGGCTGTTATAAACATCACGAAAGCTGGCAAAATATATGTGTCTGTGCCAGGGAGGCACACAATCGCCAGAAGCAGAAACCTTCTGCACTCCATCAACATCACGTGCTTGAAATAAAAAAGTCCAACAAAAACAGCATACCAAAACAACGCCCCTAATACAAGTAAAGGGGCCATTAGCCATAGGCGTGGCTAAGAGCCCAAAAGGAGGGACTTAAAACACTATTAACCTATACCAAGTACAGAAGGTTTGAAAGGCACACTTGAGAACAAATGAAAACAACTATTTAAAAAGAGGCGGTCAGCCACTTACTAAAGTATATACTGCATGTCTCAACGAGAGAGCGCAAGCGCTGCCTAGGCGAGACCTAAAAAAGGAAGAGAAAAAAGGATCCAACTGAAAAGTGCAGATTGTGAATCATAAAACTAACTAAGGGATATCCTAATAATAATATTATTCCTGGATTCCCTTGTCAGGAATAAAAAGGTAATCCATACCCTAGGATGGTGGTGAAGTGAGTATTTTATGCACCCTACACCCCTCCATTCTGCATAAAGGTCAACATGTTTCTGCCGGAATCTGTATCTCTACCGGCTTTCATCAGGACTGTCGGATCCCTATGCTAGATTCCTCTCCTAACCCTAGTATATCAATATACTAAAGGTCACTTCACCTGTATTATGTGGTGTGATCCAGTACACATACTCTTATTTTTAGATCTGTAAATGGAAAGAGAAAACACGAGTTTGTGCAAAAATGAACATGCGAACACAGACAATACATCAAGTGATTATAGTGCTATATCTGCTACCTTTATTGTTACCAAACCAATTTGGTGCGACGCGGGCGTTCTATCGTTATACGCCACCGCTAGTGAGGGAACATTGCCCTTATGTTTATTGTGCACACTAAAATGCAAGTTTTAACATTGTGAGCATTATATGTATATATACTGACATCCATGAAGCAAATGAATGTGCCTACTTAAAACTATGTTGGTAATCATGCCCCCAACTATGATCTTATCGACAATTCTATGAATACATGTGCATAAGGTTGCTTTTATCGCCAAGCACTCGGTGCGTCTTACCGAGTTTACTTTATCATTTTCTGAAACTGGCACAAGAGAAGAGGGTGACCCCCCTGTAGTCACACACTGATTGAGAAAAATATGTTTAGCATATGAGTTTTATTAGTATCTAGACAGGGCCACGTTCTTAAAGAATAGATCTTTGTTACTGGACTTGCCGTCTGGCCATCCTTGTACCCCGACCGAGGTTTACAAAATGCCCAATTCGTGCTGCCTATCCCCCCACTCCTTACGTCGTCAAGGGTGGTGCGCCGCCTCAAATTCGGTCTTTCATGGTGCCGTGCAGGTAATTGATAACAGGAGGTATCTGCCCTTGTATACCGATCAGCTTCCCATCACGTGAGCCACGTCACCGGGGGCGTCAGCGCGTGACCTGGCGTGTGACGTCATCGCGCTCAAGCCAATAAAGAGCTGGAGGGGTCGAGGCTTGCCAGCACCCAAGATGGCCGTGTCTGTGTAAAGCTCCGGCCGTCGCCGTAGCCTGATTCCCCCTGATCCGTCTAAATTATCCGTTTGCTTGACCTAGCCCTGTGAGAGTGCTCCCCTCGACGAGCTGCTTTACCCACTGCTTGCCGGAACTGAATCGGCGGTCGGGATCTGGAGATATCGATCCCGACACTTCGTGCCTCTGTGGAGACGGAGCTTCGGCCGTGACGTCGCACGGCTCTCCGCGGCGGGCTGCGGGGTGAGACGGCGGGGGATTTCTACGGCAGTGCCGGTGTCCTTTCATCTGCATCGGCCGCCGCAGTGCTGCTATTACCCCCCTGTCCCCCGCCTTGATAACTGGTGCCCTGCTGGTTTGCCGACGGGAGCCCCCGGCCGTCAGAGCTTGTGACGGTTGACCGCGAGGGCTCCCGGTATGCAAGGCCCCCCTTGGACGCTGGCCTTCTTGTGGCACGGACCCGTGTGGGGGTGAGTGTTGGGGGGCCCGGTTTGGATTCCCGCCTCCCCCAGCGGCACCCTTGTGACAGTAACCGGGGAGCTGGGAGTAGCGTCTGGCGCATCCGCCATTTTGCTGCTCCACTCCCGTGCTCAGTGTACTGGGCTGGCTGGGTCCCGGTGGAGTGCGGTGCCGGCGGGATAGAAGCCTGTGGGGGACCATTTGTGGTGACTCCAGAACGACGGTGCAGCACAAGTTGGGATTCTCGTTGGGGCTCATTGTAGGACTGGGGCTTCCCCCTGCCCCCTCCCCCTCTCCAGGTACGGCTCCATGCAGGCTCTCCTCATGCCTGATGACTGTGGCCCTATCGGGTAGAACGCTGGCCCGGGCTCCCTGGATTACCACTAGTGGAAAGTTTGGACTCTGTCAGTCAGGAGAGCTCATCGTTTTGTTTGTCTGCTGGCCCCTTCCCCCGGCTGTGCCCCCCGTGCTTGATTCACTGCGCAATAATACACCACTGAGATGGCCACCGCCAGGAGACTTAAGCAGCCTCCTGTGGCAAGACTGACTAAATATGCTCACACCAGGTCAGAAGGGGTGGAGGGGCATAAAGGATCGCCTGATTCAAAGCACCACTCAGAAGATGAGGCCCTGACCCTGGTTGATGTAATGGTGGCTATTCAAGGTGTTCGCACGGTGCTGGATGCAAAAATTGACACTGTGACCACGGAGATAACTCTGATCCGCGCTGATTTGAGAAATATGGGGGACAGGGTTAGGACAAATGAAGACTCCATATCCACCCTCCAACAATCTAATAAAGCGTAGGAAACTGCGGTCCAGCGCCTGCAAACGCAGACTTCGGATCTAGCGACTAAGCTTGAGGATTACGAAGGACGAGCGCGCAGGAACAATGTGCGAATTTTGGGGGTGCCGGAAAGGGCGGAGAGACAGGCTGCGGATCTTTTTGTAGAAGACCTCATTCAGAAACACTTGCAGCCTCGTTCCCTCTCGCGATTCTTTTCGGTGGAACGCGCCCACAGGGTCCCTGGGGGTCCCCCGAAGCCGGGAGCTATGCCTTGCCCTATCCTTGCTCTAATCTTCAATTTCCGTGACAGGGATGCGATCTTGAAGACGGCGAGGGCTGCTCCACTGCTGAAGTTCGAAAATTCTACCATCACCTTTTTCCCGGACTTCACTTACAAAGTGCAACGCAGGTCCTTTTTGGAGGTAAAGCGCGCACTCCAAAGTCACAACTTTAAATATGCTATGCTGTTCCCTGCCAAACTCCGGGTGCAAGCCGACGAAAAAACATGGTTCTTTCAAACTCCTGAAGATACCTGGGACTGGCTGGAAAGGTGGCGTTCGGCGGAAGCCCAGAAACGCTCTTCCCCATCTGGTGAACCTCGAACAGAGGAAGAGTAGGACGTGTAAGATTGCTTCGGAAGCCACAGTGCCTCGGTGGTTGCAGATCTGGGCGACGTGGCTGGGATGAGTCACAGGAGGACTTTTTGATCGGCTCTGGTCTGGTATGGGCTGGGGACAGATTTAAGTGTTTCTGAGAGTCTAGTAATGGAATAGCCGTTCTGTTTTGTTTTTGGGACACATTTTTTCACACCTTGCGATGGCTGGTGGAGTTGCGTGGGGGGGGTGGGACAGTCTGGGAGTGTTGCTATGCGTTAGGCAATTATTGTGTGAAGCTCTTTATGATGTTTAATATTGGGCTGGTTGGTGGGTCATGAAGGGGGGAACTGGTAATTCATGGTCTAAGTTCTTGGGATGTTTCGGCTGAGTAGCGTTCCCCTATATATAGTCTATCTGTTTTTGGGTATACAGGCACTCTGCAATTTTGGGGGGTGGGCAGTTTTAAGTCCACGTTGCAGGGAGGCAGGGAGGGGGGTAGTGATTAGTAGTTCTTGGGGTATTGTTGGTGTGTTTTTATTTGTTTTTTTGTTTCTTTTTGGCAGTCCTTTTCAAGTGGTCTATTTTCACAGACTAAATTGTGTGGGCATCTCTCTGACAATACGGTCAAACATTGTAAGAGCTTATGTTTCTTTTGCACCTAACTGTTTATCAGCCCTGCTGAAGTTTCCGCTGTGGGGACTTTCCGAGCGGTTTGTTAACTCCCTCTGGCCTATGAGGGTCCGGGGGCCCTATCCCATCTTACAGTATGAGTGCAGTTGATCAAGTGGGTCCGTCATTGGGCCGCCTTAAGCTTCTCTCCTGGAGCGTTAATGGTCTAGGTGATCGGATCAAGAGGGGTATAGTGCTGCAATACCTTAAATGACAGTCTCCTGACCTGGTGCTTCTTCAAGAGACTCACATACAAGGCCCTACTTACTGTGCGCTTAACAGGTGGGGATACAAACTTATCGCCCACGCCGGTTATACGCGTGGCTCCAGGGGGGTTGGTATCCTGGTGCGTAGTGCCCTCCCTTTTCAAATTCAGAATATTGTGCGTGACCCTCAGGGCCGGTTTGTTTCAGTCTCGGGGACATGGGAGGGGAGGCCTCTCAATGTCACATCCTTGTATATCCCTCCTAAGCTCCACTCCACCACCTTGAATGACTTGGGTGCACATCTGTTGGGATTGCCTGACGGAGCTATGCTTTTGGGTGGTGACTGTAATGCAGCGTTGGATGGGTCGTTGGACCGCCTGCCCCCTCGTTTGAGTGATTCATCTGGGAAGATTTTATTTGATTTTCTGAGGGCTCTTGGTATCATAGACGTCTGGCGTGTCTGTAATCCTGCCTGGAAACAATATACCTTTCACTCTGGTGTGCATGGTAGCCTGTCCCGTATTGATTATTTTTTCTGTAAGGCTGCTCAGCTCCCCATGTTTGATAAATTGTCCTTCCTTCCTAGGGGTATCTCTGATCACTCGCCAATTGTCGCTAATTATGGCGGCACACCCCCCGCCAGTCATCGAGAAATGGTCCTTAGTCCTTGGTATCTGAAAACTCCAGAAATTCATACCAGGCTGACTGAGGTTACTAAACAATACTTCGCAGAGAATGACGGCTCGGTTCAGTCTGATGTGATATTATGGGAAGCCTTTAAAACCGTGGTCCGTGGGTGTGGGGTGGCGGCTGTAGCGGGGCACAAGAAAGAAAAGCGTCGCCAACTTGAGACCATTGAAGATGAGATTATGACCCTTGAACGCGTCCTAGTTTCGGAGACGTCGTCAGAGATCTCGCATAAGTTGGCTATTAAGCAAAAAGAATACAGGTATATAGCGAACGAAGCGGCTAAGACTTATTATAGGGCCTCTCAACACAGGATCTATGACATTGGCGTTAAAGCTAGCAAGTTTTTGGCCTGGCTCGACAGGAGGGACCTAGCTAATAGATGGGTAGCGGAAATTGTAGATGATTGTGCCGTTCGACATCACGACAGAATTGGTATTGCAGGTGCCTTTGCCGCTCATTTTAGCCAGATATATTCCCCGGTGTCTACTTCCACTGAGGAGGAGGCTGCTGAGTTGCTTGCTACAATGCCTCTGCCGCGCCTGGACTCCCAGGAGATCGCGGATCTAGATGGGGCACTAACGGTTGAGGAAATCTTTAAGGCCATTTCCTCCCTACAGTCCGGTAAGGCCATGGGCCCCAGTGGGCTCCCGATTGAACTATATAAAGCTGTGACTTCACACATTGCCCCTTATTTACTGCGTATGTACAATGCGAGTGTGCAAGAGGGTGTTCTCCGGGCTACGCAGCGGCTGGCTAATATAGTTGTTATCCATAAACATGGAAAGCCACCTGATCAATGCTCTTCATATCGACCCATTTCCCTTCTTGACCCCAAGGTAAAAATGTTGGCTAAGATCCTGGCTCTTCGCATCTCTCCCCTTCTTCATAAATTGATCCACCCTAATCAAAATGGCTTTATGCCAACCAAAAATACGGCACTTAATTTGCGCCGCTTGTTTGGGGTGTTGGGGCGAGCTACCACCATACAGGAGGACTCAGTTATTATGTCCTTGGACGCCAAAATGGCGTTTGATATGATCGAATGGCCCTTCCTCTTTGCTGCTTTGGAGAGGTACGGTTTTGGTGGTCGGTTTCTGTCTTGGGTGCGTCTCCTTTACTCTAAGCCTCTGCCGAGAATTGCGGTGAATGGGAGTAGGTCGGCAGTCTTTGAGTTGGGGCGAGGTACGAGACAAGGGTGCCCATTATCTCCCTTGTTATTTGCCCTTGCACTCGAACCTCTTGCTTTATGGCTCAGGGGCGATTCCATGATTCGGGGACTTAATTGGTCACCGGAGTGGATGGACAAAGTGTCCCTCTACGCGGATGATATTTTGTTATACTTGGCCAGGCCCAGATTTTCGATTAATAGGGTACTCCATATATTTACCCTTTTTCAAAAATATTCCGGCTATACCATTAACTGGGATAAGTCCCTGATATAAATCCTCAGTGGGCTCCCTCCCCCGCTTCCATCGGGTTGTGAGGCCAAAATTGTAACTGAGGGCTTTCAATACCTGGGTATATATATTACGACAGATACGGCGATTTTCTATCAACGCAATTTGCTGCCCCCCATTCTGCGTCTTAAAGCTGACGTCCAACATTGGAAGACCCTTCCCCTTACGCTCTTGGGGAGGGCAGCCCTCTATAAGATGATGGCGCTCCCCCGCTTCCTGTATGCATTACAGAACACACCACATCTTGTCCCGCCTCAGTATTTTACCTCCATCGAGTCTGAGGTGCGTAGCCTGTTGTGGAGCGACGGACCACCCCGAATCGCATTTGCCAAGCTAACCAACAGCTGGTATGATGGCGGAATTGCGCTGCCGGCCATCAGGTCTTATTATTGGGCTTCACAACTCATTGTTCTCAATCATTGGATACTTCGACCCATTACCGACCCTGCATATAGGATGGACAGGCACAATATGCTGCCGGGCACTTACTTGAGGGCACTGTATGGAGGGTCAAAACTAGAACCCAAATTCACTCCGACCTCGACGACTGTCTCCATCTGGCACGCGGCGAATTCGGCCCTCGGCTGGAGGGGAAGACTTACACAAGCGACACCATTGTTTGATTCCTGTCGCTTGAGTCTGCTTTGGCGTCAGCCCGGGTTTGATAAGTGGGACTTGATTGGATTGTCAGAGGTGGGCGATCTATGGGTAGGAGGTGGAATAGTGGCTTTTGGTGACCTGCAACAGAAATTTCACTTGCATGAGTACAAAGCTTTCCGCTATCTTCAGGTGCGAAGTGCTCTATCTAAAGCGCTTTCCAGGGGGGACGAATTGCCGGTGTCCTCCCCTTTGGAGGACAGGCTCTTGGATGACTACCTTCCGGACAAGGCCATCTCTCTAACCTATCGTAAAATCCTCAATAACTCACCTGACCTTCTTGACAAAGTCCGTGCAAATTGTGTGCAGATGTGGGTGAAATTGACGATGAGGACTGGAGGCAGGCCCTCGCCTCGCCTCGTGAGGTTGCGATTCGGTCCCGGTTCAAATTAATTCAACTTAAATTATTGCATAGGGCCTATTATACGAGCTCTGTCTTGGTTAAAATGGGTCTTCTGAACTCTCCAATGTGTCCACGTGGCTGTGGCCAGGTAGGTACTTATCTGCATCAATGGTGGAGGTGGCCCACTCTTCAGAGGTACTGGGGGGAGATTATCTCCATTTTATCCCAGGTTTGCTGTAAGGATATTGAAGCTACTCCGAGATTCTGTCTCTTGAATATTTGGGAGGCTACTGATCTGACTAGGCCCGAGCGACTGTGGGTCTCCCTGGGGTGCATGGTGGCTAAACGTAACATCGCCAGAACGTGGAAGGGTGGAGCTGAATTGAAATGCTCGGATTGGGAGTCTGATATGGATTGGTGCATGCAGGCTGAGAGAGCGGTGTATGAAAGCAGAGGTTGCCCGGGTAAATGGAGAAAAATTTGGGCCCCATGGAATGAAAGAAGAGGTTGGTTGTGCACCCCCTTTGGGGATACCTCTCCGTTCGCTGTTGACAATGAATCACTGTAATCTTGTGCTCCTGGACCGCAGTCCTAACGGGGAAACTCGGATTTAAGCTCTCATAAAACGTGCCCCTTTTGTACTGTTTATGATTCTTTGTTGGCCACATTTGATTTCATCCTTATTGTATATTTTTATGACTGCTTTTTTGTATTTGTGTTGATGTGTGTAATATTATTAGATTTTTCTTTCTTAGTAAAAAGATTTTCAAAAAAAAAAAAGAGCTGGAGCGCTCACTCATGTTTAAGATTATTCATTATGTACCCTTGGACTTTATATGCGCTGTTTATTTCTATTACAAAGGAGCAACCACCTGAAAATGGTTCAAAAGTTATTTCAAGCAGGTCGAGGGATATTTGGTCAAATCCTCCCTATTGAGATATATACGCGAAGTTTTTACAAAACTTTGTTGATAAGGCTAAAGTGATGACTCGCGCTTTTGAGTGCTCATTGTGGTGCAGTGAACGAATATATGCGCTGTTCTTAACAATGCGCTTACCGACTCCCTAACTTGTGATCCTAGTGTTGCAAGGGACCAACAGCGTTTGGAAGGATTCACAGGTCTTTATACAGCGATGTAGGGATAAAAAGGCCAAGCCGTCCCTATTAAAATATATATAAGAGATGGTTATATGTTCAAACTTTATCGATAGACAGATGTAACTTATCAAAGAATGGGAGCGGGGGACTCCATTCATTCACATAAGGAATATGCTAATACCCGCATACCCATTCTCATATATACTGGTCATGATATATGCCATATACCTCTCTTCCTGAGTGCGCTCCTATGGCTATTGCAAGGGGTTCACCCTTCCTACACAGCTCCTTTAGCCGTATTAATGTGTATCATCATGGCCTGTCCAGACTTGTCCACGGGATATCGTCATTCAGCCCTACTTCATGGCTACGTAGTCTGTAGACCCATTTCTGTTCGCGTATGAACAGGGTGTGGCTGGGGTACCGCGTATTTGGTGCGATATACGGTTTATCCAATCCTGTCCAATACAGGTCCTCCACTGTATGTCCCCTCTCCGCATAATGTGTCGTGAGGCGCATGGTGGTCCTAGCACAGTGGATATTACTCCTGTGTTCCATTATTCTCACCTGCACTTTCCTGGAAGTCATACCTACATAGATCAGGCCACAGGGGCATTTGATCATGTATATCACGTTAGCAAAGTTACAATTATTCATTTTTGCACGAACTCGCTTCACTTGTGTTTTCTCTTTCCATTTACAGATCTAAAAATAAGAGTATGTGTACTGGATCGCACCACATAATACAGGTGGAGCAACATTTAGTATATTGATATACTAGGGTTAGGAGAGGAATCTAGCATAGGGATCCGACAGTCCTGATGAAAGCCGGTAGAGATACGGATTCTGGCAGAAACATGTCGACCTTTATGCAGAATGGAGGGGTGTAGGGTGCATAAAACACTCACTTCACCACCATCCTAGGGTATGAATTACCTTTTTATTCCTGACAAGGGAATCCAGGAATAAAAGTATTATTAGGATATCCCTTAGTTAGCTTTATGATTCACAATCTGCACTTTTCAGTTGGATCCTTTTTTCTCTTCCTTTTTTACTTGCACAAGGCAGCACACATGGAAAAAGCAAAAACGAGGGGGTAATAATATAGCATTTCTTCTCGTTTCGCCAACTGAAGACCAGGTTTTCCCTGGTCTTAATTTTGGTGCTGCCTCCTATTTACGCTGCCCTTGTAAATAGGGGGCAGCGTCAACGTCAATGGGTGTTGTGGTGGAACGCCCACCACAACATCCACTACCCACCCCTTTCCTGCTAAGCATAGCGTGAAAGGGGGCCTTATTTGCAAGGCAGCGTTAAGCCACGTTAAGTGGCTTAACGCTGCCTTTTAAATAAGGCAAAGCCCCTATCGCCACGGAAACGTCCCAAAAAGTGACTTTCCCGTGGCGATAGGGGCTTGTACATATGCCCCATTGTTTCTAAAGACAAGACCTTGCTACCAGAATTTGTGAAAAATGTTAAGATTGTTTTGTTCCTTTTTGAAAGTATGTTTGGAAACTAAAGCTGAATATAGAGAACTATTCTAAGGATTTAAGTAGTGTTTTCGAAACAAACAAATATTTTTAAGCACTGTTTCTGAATTATCTTGAAGGACTATACGCTATATTTGAATTGTACATTTTTGTGGGCAACAGAAAGGATCCACTTCACCTTTAAATACTGTTGAAATAGTCACAATAAATATTTTTGAATTAAGGTAGTAGTGGTAGTAAGGAAAGGGATGCCTACGTATCAATGAAAACTATATAACTCTGATGAATATTTGCCATCTTAGAGTTTTATGAAAAGACAGCCCTGAATGTATATGAGAACCAGAGCGTGTGTTCTTACAAAACGGAAGATTATTATCTTAGTCAGCAAAGAGAGTGATATTATTGTCAAATGCTGAAATAACATTGATGACAAAGACAGTGTTTATGTTCCATTTCCAGGAATGTCAATGTTCCCTTAAAACACGTAGCATATGTAGCACAGAGATAAACTTAAGGTGTATAATTTCTGTAGTAAGTGATAGTTGACTCATTATAGTGACAAGATATTAATCTGATATCCACTATGATCAGAAAACGTCCCCACCCTCCAGAGTGATGAGTCAATCTCATCAATGCCTGTTTTTTTCTCTTATCCCATTCTCCTTTTCCCCTGTCTACTGCTAACCAACATATTGCTATTGTGCATGAATGACTGTGGATACAGAGATGTGGAGAAGCACACAGTGCATTGTGAAACATGTATTACGATACATGGTAGAATATGACATGTGGCAAGTGAAACCCCTACTTTTGTCTAAGAATTTTAATCATAAAGGAGAGACAAGGAAGGAGTCAAAGTAATCAGTATTTCCTAGATATCAAGACAAGGATGTCTACCTTTGTGTTCTTCCAGGCAAGTCTAAACATTATAACAAAGTTATGTGTATTTCTCATAGAGAGTCTCTTTCAGTACACCAGGTTTTAAATCTGATTATTCACTTCAATGACATCAGCAGTGGGAAACACTATTCTCACTGTTGCAACATCATAAAGAATACCAGCATTCTGACAGGGCTCTCAGAGAGCCTCTCAGTGCAGCAATAGATTTAGCATAGCTTTGAGAGGCGACATGGCGGAAGGACCCAGAGGGTGGTGGGGGTAGGTGGAAGGTTGCCAGGCATTTCTTTTTTTACATTTGGGACAGGGAGGAGAGAGGTATATTATGTATGGTGTTGTGTTCTCCGAATGACCCACACCGAGACTGGTAGGTGATAAGTTTGTTCTTTACTCCTTTCTTTGTTATCTCGTGCCCACATGCACGTCCGTTCCCTCTGCCCTCGTCCAGTCAAGTGCCCACCCCACTCCCTGACCGGAAGTGGTGTCCGGTCTCTGTCCCCTCCCCTAGGTCCGAGTGCAGGGTCCTAGTGCCCCTGACCCCAGGTCACTACATCTCCCCCTTTGTCAAGAAAAGAATGCGAGGAGAGAGAGAGATAGATCCCAAGTATGTGTCGAGAAGAAGAGGACTCTTGTCTGTGCATCTTCCTTCATTTTCTATTGCTCTGTTTCTCTCCTGTGTGCTGATGTTCTCCGCCGCAGTGTCCTCTCCGTCTTCATCGATGGTCTTCACTCCTTTGAAGTGAGAACTGTTTCTTGTTATTCGGTAGGGGCGCAACTCCGCCATGATCATTGGCCCCTTGACCTCTGTTATTGTTAGTTGGTCCTTTGAGAATGGACTGTCAGACTTTCTCCGTTGCCGCTGACGCACTACCACTTGGTCCCCTTGCTTGAGGTGCACCGGAGTGGCATGTCGCCTGGCGTCCGCGTATGCTTTCATCTTCTCCTTTGCCTCCTGGTCCTCCTGGTGACCTCTTCGCCTCTAGCTGTGGTAGCCTCGTTCTGCTTGACCTTCCCAGCACTAATTCAGCTGGACATCTTCCTGTGGAGCTGTGGGGGGTGTTTCTATAGTCCCGTAGCACTTGACAGAGCACCTGTCCTATGGAAATCTGCGCCAGCTTTGCTCTTTGGACCACCTTTTTTATGTTGCCCATGAATCTCTCCACCATGCCATTCGCTTGTGGCCACAGACGTGTTATCTTCCTGTGATGAATGCATAGGTAGGTCATGAATTTTTTGAACTCCTCCCCTGAAAACAGAGGCTGCAAATATGTCATCTAATATTGGTAGTGTCGCAGTTGCTGATGTCGAGGAGATGTGGCGTACTATGGGAAACCTCGAGTATTCATCAATGATCACGAGCAGATAGTTGCCCGTGTCTAGTGGCCCATAGAAGTCTGCTGCTAACGTTGTCCATACAGCCTTTGGAAGTTCTGACATATGTAATGGTTCCGGCTTTGCTGGTTGGCCTGTTGTTTGACAGATGTGGCAGCTCAGGATGGTGTCTTCCAATCAATCAATCAATCAATCATGTCACTTATAAAGCGCACTACATACCCGCAAGGGTCTCAAGGCGCTGGGGGAAGAGGGGGGTGGTGCTGCTACTGATCGAAGAGCCAGGTCTTGAGGAGTCTTCTGAAGGCCAGTAGGTCTTGGGTCTGCCGAAGGTTGGTGGGGAGGGTGTTCCAGGTCTTGGCGGCGAGGTGGGAGAAGGATCTGCCGCCGGCGGTCGTTTTCCGGATGCGGGGGACTGTGGCGAGGGCGAGGCTGGTGGAGCGGAGCTGGCGGGTGGGGGTGTAGAAGCTGAGTCGTCTGTTGAGGTAGGCTGGTCCGGAGTTGTGGAGTGCTTTGTGTGCGTGGGTGAGGAGCTTGAAGGTTATCCTCTTGTTGACAGGGAGCCAGTGCAGGTCTCTCAGGTGGGGTGTGATGTGGCTGCGTCGGGGGATGTCGAGGATAAGACGTGCAGAGGCGTTCTGGATGCGTTGCAGCCGTCTCAGGAGCTTAGCCGTCGTTCCTGCGTAGAGGGCGTTTCCGTAGTCCAGCCTGCTGGTGACGAGGGCCTGGGTGACTGTTTTCTTGTTTCGGTGGGGATCCACTTGAAGATCCTGCGGAGCATTCGGAGGGTGTTGAAGCAGGATGAGGAAACGGCGTTGACCTGCTTAGTCATGGAGAGGGTGGGGTCGAGGATGACCCCTAGGTTGCGTGCGTGGTCGGTGGGTGTCGGGGCTGTTCCCAGTGATGTTGGCCACCAGGAGTCGTCCCATGCTGAAGGGTTGGAACCAAGGATGAGGACCTCCGTCTTGTCCGAGTTCAGCTTCAGGCGGCTGGTACTCATCCATTCGGTGACGGCCTTCATTCCTTCGTGGAGGTGGGCTTTGGCGGTGTGAGGGTCTTTGGTGAGGGAGAGGATCAGCTGGGTGTCGTCGGCGTAGGAGATGATGTTGAGGTTGTGCTGTCGGGCGACGTGGGAGAGGGGTGCCATGTAGATGTTGAACAGCGTCGGGCTGAGGGAGGAGCCTTGGGGTACGCCGCAGATGATCTTGGTGGCTTTGGATCGGAAGGGGCGAGGCGGACGCTTTGTGTTCTGCCGGAGAGGAAGGATGTGGTCCAGTCCAGGGCCTTCTCTTGGATCCCGGCGTCGTGAAGGCGTGTTCGTAGTGTGTGGTGGCAGACCGTGTCGAAGGCGGCTGATAGGTCCAGGAGGATGAGGGCTGCTGTTTCTCCGTTGTCTAGCAGGGTCCTGATGTCATCGGTGGCGGCGATGAGGGCGGTTTCAGTGCTGTGGTTGCTGCGGAAGCCGGACTGGGAAGGGTCCAGGATGTTGTTCTCCTCGAGGTAGCGGGTCAGTTGTTTGTTGACGATTTTCTCGGTGACCTTCGCGGGGAACGGGAGCAGAGAGATGGGTCGGAAGTTCTTGAGGTCCTTGGGGTCTGCCTTTGGTTTCTTGAGTAAGGCGGTGATCTCGGCGTGCTTCCAGCTTTCCGGGAAGGTTGCTGTCTCGAAGGAGATGTTGATTATTTTCCGGAGATGGGGCGCGATGGCTGTACTGGCTTTGTTGAAGACGTGGTGAGGGCACGGGTCTAGCGGTGAGCCGGAGTGGATGGTGTTCATGATCTCGCTGGTGTCCTCGTCGTTGATGTTGGTCCAGGAGAGCAGGCGGTTGGTGGTTGTGGGGGCAGTGGTCTCGGTGGTTGCCGGGGCGGTCGTGGTGTTGAAGCTGTCGTGGATGTCGGCGATTTTGCGGTGGAAGAAGGTGGCCAGTGAGTCGCACAGGTCTCGCGACGGCGGGATGTCGTTGGTGTTGGAGCTGGGGTTGGAGAGTTCCTTCACGATGTTGAAGAGCTCTTTGCTGTTGTGTGCGTTGTTGTCTAGGCGGTCTTTGAGTGAGGCCCTTTTGGCGGATCTGATGAGGTGATGGTGACTGCGGGTGGCGCTATTGTGGGCGGCGTAGCTGTCCGCTGTCCGTTCGTGGAGCCAGATCTTCTCCAGTTTTCGGCATGTTCGTTTGGAGGCCTGGAGGTCTTCGGTGAACCAGGTGGCTTTCTTGCTGGTGTGGCTGTTGGGCGGATTCTTGAGCGGGGCGAGGGTGTTGGCGCAGTCGTCGATCCACTGTCTGAGGTTGCGGGCGGCGGTGTCGGGGTCGGAGGGTTCGGCGGGTGGGCTCAGGGCGAGGTTGTGGTTAGCTGGTCTTCGGTGACTCTGCTCCAGCAGCGGCGAGGCATTTGTTCGGTGTGGTGGTGCGTGGTGGGCTTCCTGTAGGTGAAGTGGATGCAGTGGTGGTCAGTCCAGTGGGGTTCGGAGGTGTGGTTGAAGGAGACGTGTGGGCTTGCGGAAAAGATGGAGTCTAGCGTGTGGCCGGCGGCGTGGGTGGGTGTAGTCACGAGCTGTCTGAGCCCGAGGGTGGCGAGGTTGTCGATCAGGGTGGTGGAGTTGGTGTCCTTGTTGTTCTCGAGGTGGAAGTTCAGGTCCCCGAGGAGGATGTAGTCCGTGGAGGCGATGGCGTGTGTGCTGACGAAGTCAGCGATAGAATCGCTGAACTGTGGTCAGGGTCCGGGGGTCTGTAGATGAGGGTTCCTCTGAGGGTGGTGTTGGGATCGGTGTGGATCTGGAAGTGCATGTGTTCGGCGGTGCTGAGGGTGTCGTCGGTGTTGGTTGAGACTCTGAGGGTGTTCCTGTGGACGATGGCGATGCCTCCTCCGACTCCGTTGGTGCGGTCCCGGTGGGTGATCTTGTAGCCATCCGGGATGGCAATACGCGATGTCGGGGGCTGAAGCGGGATTCAGCCAGGTCTCCGTCAGGAATGCGACGTCTGGGGAGGTTGAGTCGAGAAGGTCCCAGAGTTCGATGGCGTGTTTGCGGGCGGAGCGGGTGTTGAGGAGGATGCATCTGAGGTAGTTGGGTTCTTTCCTGGGCGGTGGTTTGGCGGGGCGGGTGCTGGCGAAGCTGCAGTTCCGGCAGGTGAAGGGCCCTTGGGTGCGCTTCGGGGTGGCCAGGTAGCAGGCGTGATCTTTTCCGGGGTTGAGTGCGTGGAGGGTGCTGGCATCGCATCGGCGTCTGTTGATGTGGCAGGCGCGGGGGATGCCCGGACCAGGGGTCTGGCGCTGGGCGCGGTCACGGCGCGGACGGGCGCAGACAGGCTTGCCTTAGGCGCGCCTTTGGCGCGCCAGCGCGCGGCACGCGCAGCGGCCGCCATAAATGGGGAGGTGGGAGGGAGGAGCAGGGAATGGGGCAGCGAATGGGCAGTGAGGGGCGGGGCCGCAGGGCGCAGCGGCGGGAAACAGGCACAGAAAGGAAAAAACTAGCACAATCAGGGCAGCAAGGGGGCACAGAAAGGAAAAAAACTAGCACAATCAGGGCAGCAAGGGGGCACAGAAAGGAAAAAACGAGCACAATCAGGGCAGCAAGGCGGCACAGAAAGGAAAACTAGCACAATCAGGGCAGCAAGGGGCACAGAAAGGAAAAAAACGAGCACAATCAGGGCAGCAAGGGGGCACAGAAAGGAAAAACTAGCACAATCAGGGCAGCAAGGGGGCACAGAAAGGAAAAAACTAGCACAATCAGGGCAGCAAGGGGGCACAGAAAGGAAAAAACGAGCACAATCAGGGCAGCAAGGGGGCACAGAAAGGAAAAAACGAGCACAATCAGGGCAGCAAGGGGGCACAGAAAGGAAAAAAACGAGCACAATCAGGGCAGCAAGGGGCACAGAAAGGAAAAACGAGCACAATCAGGGCAGCAAGGGGGCACAGAAAGGAAAAAAAACGAGCACAATCAGGGCAGCAAGGGGGGCACAGAAAGGAAAAAAAAACAAGCACAATCAGGGCAGCAAGGGGGCACAGAAGGAAAAAAACGAGCACAATCAGGGGCAGCAGCAGGGCACACAGACGGAGCTGTGTGGTGGGGGAGCGACCTACCAGTCAAGTCATACCTTCTCCCATAGCATCTTCTTTGTTGCGACCATGCCTCTGTGTGACTCATGTGCTAAACTAACAGTCCGTCGACGTAACCCTCTTGGTATTACTATCCTTGTTCCTCGCATTAGTATACCAGTTTCAGTCTCTGATAATTCGTCATGTATCTTTTTGAATGCTATCATTTCCTCCTTGTTGACTCCGTCTCCCACTGCGCAGTTGTTGTTGATGTGTCTCCATCTCTGCTGTCTTGTTGTCGCTTTCGCCGCTTACATCATGTCATCCTTTGCTGTCTCCTGCTCTAGTTCAGCCAGTGTTATTGGCGCCAGCGTGTTCTGTCTTAGTACAAAGTTGAGATATTCTTCTGCAATTGAGGTCTTCTCTGGTGCCTGTGGTAAGGGGTGCCGAGACATGTAGTTGGCCGGGTTATGTTCTTTGCCTGGCTTGTGCACTATCTTGAAATCGTAGTCCATCAGTCTTATGCCCCAGCGCTCAATACGAGGTGGCATCTTTGCATTTGGATTGCCATATATTGTCACCAGGGCCTGATGGTCAGTTACGATGGTGAATGGTTTGCTGTAAATGAACATGTAGTGCTCGCACACCCATACCACCGCTAAACTCTCCTTTTCAGGTTGGGAGTATGCTCTTTCAACGTCAGACAGACTTTTGCTTGCGTACGCAACAATTTTTCTTGGTGAGTCTCTACCTGGCAGGTGTTGTGCTAGGATTGCCCCTAGTCCAACCGGGCTGGCGTCTACGGACAGCTCGGTGCATAGCAGCGGATCGAAATAGGCAAGGTGATCTACGGCCATCACGGCCTGTCTGATGGCTTCAAATGCCCAGCTGCACTCTTGTGACTAGATTAACTTCTGACCCTGCTTTGTTAGGTCCCGCAGTGGTGTGCTCACCGTGGCGAAGTCCTTTATGTAGCGGGCACAGTAGCTGGCAAGACCAAGAAACGACTTTACTTCGGCAACATCTATTGGAGGATTCGCCTTTTTCAAGGTCTCTACCTTGCTGGGGTCCGGCCTCATTCCTTTCTTGGAGAAGATGTGCCCAAAGAATACCAGTTCACTTCTTCCCAGTTCACATTTGTCAGCGTTCAATGTTAGTCCTGCTTGTTCCAGCTGAAGGCATACTTCATGTAGGGCACTGCCATGCGCTTCATCGGACCGACCAAATACCAGGATGTCGTCGCTGTAGTTTAAACTGTTTTTCACCGGC
The DNA here is from genome assembly GCA_963921515.1 of Calotriton arnoldi. Classification (NCBI taxonomy): domain Eukaryota; kingdom Metazoa; phylum Chordata; class Amphibia; order Caudata; family Salamandridae; genus Calotriton; species Calotriton arnoldi. Next base: position 190,252 of record CAWUFW010013584.1, on the reverse strand, counting down.
CTTATTACTTGTCTTATTGTTTCCTGAAATATCTCCACAGCGGATGATATGCCGAAACTCAGACGCTTGTAGCGGAACAGGCCCATGTGCGTGGAGAACGTGGTAATGTACCTTGATTGCTCGTTGAGCTCCAGTTGATGGTACCCTTTGCACAGGTCCAGCTTCGAGAATCGACATGCACCAGTGAGACAGCTTATCATATCATCTAGGTGTGGCCCAGGGTGTCGTTTCTCTCTCAATGGCTGTGTTTGGTATCCTCATGTCCACGCATATGCAAATCTTTGAGGTGTTCTTTTTCGGAACCGCCACTATTGGAGACACCCAGGGAGTCGGTCCTTCCGCAGGCTCAATGATGTCTTGTGCCAGTAGACTCTGTATTTCCTCTTCGACCTGAGGTTGTAGATGTATGTGCACTCGTCGATGATGCTGCGCCACAGGTTTGACTGCCTCGTTGATGTGCAATGTTATTTGTTTCCCTTTTAGTTTCCCTAGGCCTTGTAGTATGGATGGATGTTCTTGTAGAATGTTCCGTTTCTCTGACATGTGGTATGTCATGGCCAGGAGGCCCATTACCTGCGCCGTGACATTGCTCAGTTGGCATGGTGCTGGGATGTCTCCCCGTAGCACATGTATCTCTTCTCTGCATGACCGGTCCTTGTACGTCAGTGTTTCTATGAACTTCCCCATGTTTTCCACCGGCTTCTTCGAGCCCCAGGTGAAAACATCGACGGTAGATGGTGATAGTGGCGGTCTTGTCTTCATCTTCTCGTACTCCGACGTGCACATGATGTTGCACGTGGCCCCACTATCAAGCACGAAGCGTGTGCTGTGGTCTCCTACTTCAATCTCCACTGTTGCTGTTTTTTTAATCTGATGCTTCTCCACAGTGTTAATGTGTTCTGGCCTTCGTTCTTCTGCTGGTGCATCTGACATCAGATACAGTCGTTCCGTTTTTTCTGATGCGACTGTTCCTTCGGATTCGCCTGAGGAGCTGCGATTTACCGTCTCCATGTGCCTGGCATACCTGCTGGTTACTGCTCGTGGTCTTGCCGGTCTTCCTCGCTCGCTTCTGAACTGTCTACTCATGCAAGCACTCGCAAAGTGATTGTCCCTGTTGCATTTCCTGCATTTCTGGCCCATTGCCGGGCATGCACTGACGTGTGGGAAGTCAAGGCCGCACCGGTAGCACGCTCTTTCCTGTTTTTTCGTTGGCGGTGGCGGTGTGCTGTCTTTTTTCTTGTTGCTTCCCATTACGCGGTTCGCTTGTTCCGCCCTTCTATCTTTTCCTAGCTCTATCTCTTTGGCATGTGTTGTTGCTCTTGCTTCTGCTCAGGCCATTGTCAGTATCTTCTCCAGCGTCATTGGTTCCTTTAAAATATGTGCACGGAACTCCACGGACTGGCAACCTTCGATGATGGTCAATCGTATCGCTTGTTCATTGTCAAACTCGCAATACGTTACTAGCTTTCGCAGTCTTGTTGCGAAATCGTCCAGGGACTCCTCTGCTCATTGACACGGGGTGTTAAATGAGTACCTCTCGAAGTCGATGTTTCTTTGCGGGTCGAACTTCTCTGTGAGGCACTGTATCAGTCCCTTGTGCGTCGCTGTTTTGTCGTTGGGGAATGTTGTGAGCAGGTCCTCCACTTCATCTCCTACGAAGTTTAAAAAGAGGTCAACGTGTTTTGCCTCTGCGATGTCTGTGGCGCGCATGTAGCGTTCGAATTGCCGAATCCAGCGTTCCCACCTGATGCCTGTCTGTGGTTCCGATAGGCTGAATGGTAGTGGTCTGCAAAATATTGCCTGCGCGCTGGTCTTGTCACTTTCGTTGGCCATCTTCCTTCTTTCCTTTGTCTTTCCGTCTTATTTTTGTTGTGCTGTGTTCCTTCTTTCCTTTTTGTGTTGCAATTTCCTTTTAGTTCTTTATTTTTTACTTTTCCTATGGCTTTTTGTTAATGCCTGAGTTCAAAATGGCCACTTGACCCTCTCCAGCCTCTCATTCGCTGTCCCGCCTGACTCTAAGATGGCCGCCGGTGCTTCTGTGGGCGAGATTTGCTATCTATTGCATTGCCTGACTTTAAAATGGCCGCCGGGCCTTCCTCAGCTCTTCATTGGCTGTCCCGCCTGACTTCAAGATGGCCGCCGAGCTCTCGCGGGATTGCGGGTCAAATCTCAACGCGGGACGCTCGGGCTCTCGTTTAGTCAGCGGGCGGCTTCTCCACGATCGGGCGCTTGTTTTTGCACTTCCCTCACCTCACTCTCCTTGATGCGGCCGGGTGGGCTCCCGATGTTGCCGTAGACGCCGCACACGGACCAGGGTGGGCTCCTGGCTCCGTTTCTTTTGTGATCGGGGTGGGCTCACGATTTTGCGTCTTCTCTTCTTTGGGGCCCGACGGACCAGGGTAGGCTTCTGGTTTCGTCTTCTTCTGTGGTCGGGTGTGCTCCCGACGTCGTCTCGTCGATCGGCGGACCAGGGTAGGCTCCTGGCTCCGCGTGGACGTGGTGGCAAGGTGGTTTCTTGTGGTGGCTCCGGATCCCACCTGCTCGTCGCCAGTTGTCGTGTTCTCCAAATGACCCACACCGAGACTGGTAGGTGATAAGTTTGTTCTTTATTCCTTTCTTTGTTATCTCGTGCCCACATGCACGTCCGTTCCCTCTGCCCTCGTCCAGTCAAGTGCCCGCACCACTCCCTGACCGGAAGTGGTGTCCGGTCTCTGTCCCCTCCCCTAGGTCCGAGTGCAGGGTCCTAGTGCCCCTGACCCCAGGTCACTACATATGGCTCCTCCAGTATGCTGCTTTCCCTGTAGGAACAGATGATTTGGGGGGCCGTGCATAACATAAATTTACAGATGATTAAAAAATGAATAACAGGGATGTTTTTTCCCCTCAGGATTCTGAATGACATCATAGACAACTTACACTATATTCTCGATGTCTATTTTATATCAATCAGAACTCACTCGGTGAAAAGCATCCATTATTTACTGTTAGCCAACTATTATTTTATAACGTCATTTGCTGAAAACTATAGGGACTAACATTACTAATATTTATCTAGCATTATCATAGCTTGTATTTTTAGTCCAACAAGTTTCTTATGAAAGTCTTCGACAGTCATTGCTTGCCTTGTACCCTGCAAATAATGTTCAAACTTGCAATATCTGTTTTGACAGACAAAAGTCCTTTGTTTGTAATTAAATATTAGCTTCACAACTGGTTATCGAGTGAAAATAGTGAACAACAGAAGGGGTTGTGACAGAATGTCTCCTATGGCCAAACCTGAGGCAGTCGTCCCTGCAAAACAGGGTTCATCTGGAGCAGAATTGTGAAGCATACAGCAGAAATAAATAGTAGCTTTTAATGATCAAAGTCGAAATTAACTTGTATGTTCGTCATGTTAAGAGGGACAATGAAGTTAAATTCAACACTAGGGGCAAATTTATAATTCCTGATGCAACACTGTGTTGTGCAGCATTGCGTCAGTATGATTGCGCCGTGTTGCAGCATTTTCATCATATGGTGCACCATGGCGCAGGTTCCTGAGATGCGTCGTGATGCAAACTTGTTTATAATAGCGCAAAGTGCCGTAATGCAACTACTACCTACGTGGTGCAAAATCGATTTGAGTGTCATAAAACACCTTTACGTGCTGCAAATCAGCATTGTGTTATGCAGGAGTGCATTGCGTCATGGGAACACTTGAAAAAGCAAAAAAAGTAACACAATGTACACAACCAATACCTTGCAATATCTAGAAGCATGGACGGAGCCCCAGGAAGACAGGAGGGTAACAACCCTAACCCTGAAGACCTGCCAAGATCCCAGGAGAAAAGGAAGATAAGAGGAAGTCTAACTTCAAACAGGAAGACAAATGCTTATTAGTGAGGTGAAAAAGAATAAGCATCTATTATTTGTCACCTTCAAATTGCCATTAGCAAAGGAGAATGTTATCTGGCAATCTATAGTGGTCAAGATCAACTGCATTACACAAAAAAGAAGGACAGTACTGGAGTGTAAGAAGAGGTAACAACTACAAACTTAGTACCAAAGAAATATTGGCCAGGAACCTAAAGGCAGCCATGAGTACCAGGGTAAGACCTGATGTCCAGGAGGAGTTGGACCCACTGGAGGAGCAGGTGACATCCCTCATACCAACAGAGTTGGTAGCTGGAGTGGAAGGTCGGGACAGTGCTGATGTAGAAGACCAGCAAGAAGTACAGGGTGAGAGTTAACAAGGGCCCATATTTATAAAACTTTCATGCAGCGCAACGGAGCAAGACACCTTGCTGCACTGCGTGGAAGGAAAAGGGCATGAATGCCACATATGTAACATTATCCTGCACATAACTGTCCTTTCCTTGGACAATAGCAATTTTTGCAGTCTAGTGCCAACCCAGGCCCCCTTGCACCATAATGCAAGTGCACTAGCATTGGGGCTAGCCAGGCAAAAGCATAATGTAAAGTAATGTGGCTTTGTAATGTGGCTTTGTAGAGTGTCAGCTTGTCACCCCAGAGGGTATTCAGGTGCTGAGTAGGGGCATGCTCTGCAAGTAGGATCAGTTGAAGAGCCAGGTGTACAGTTTCTTGTACAAATCCATTAATGACGCAGCTGTCCTGATGTGCTGGTGCAGGTTTTTCCAGGTTTAGGCTGCAATGTAAGAGAAAACCATATCTCCTTTCTTGCTTCTATGGATATGGGAAGTGTGGATGAGCACAAGTGATGCAGAGCATAGGTTCCTGGTTGGTGGATGTGTAGATGGTGGGTAAGATAGGTGGGACAGTGGCAGTGTAGTGCCTTGTAGGAATGGGTGAGCATCTTGAACTGTCAGCTTTTCTGAATGGAGAGGCATTATATTTTTTTGAGGTGAAGTGTGATGTGCGTGCAGCGTGGAAGGTTGAGTACTGTTTATTTATTTATTTAGAGTTTTATATAGCGCTAGCTAGACCCGGAGGTATCAGAGCGCTTTACATAAGGAAACAGCGTGTTACCAGTTACAGAAATTTCACATTAATTACAGAAAAATTACAAATTCAATACAGGAGTTATTGGCAAGACGAGTGTCAGGATTCAAAAAGAACAGGGGGAGCTGGGAGTCCATTGGAAGGAGACAGCGGCGGAGAAAAAGGCGAGACATATGTCCGAAGTCCGGCTGGGTAGGTGACGGCCAAAGCGTTGTGCCAGGGTCAATCTCCCCTATAGCTGTCGGTGCAGCTCCACCGGGAATCGGCCATGCGGTTCGAGCTCCGCCGGACGAGTTTCAAGATTCAAAAAGAACAGGGGGAGCTGGGAGACCAATTGGAAGGAGACAGCGGCGGGGAAAAAGGCGAGACAAATGTCCTAGTACAAAAGTACTAGTCTGGTGACGGAGTTTTGTATGGTTTGCAACTTGATTACAGGTGTGCAGCGATGCTGTAATAGAGGGCATTGCCGTAGTCCAGTCTACATGTGATGAGGGCCTGGTTGACAGTCTTTCAGGTGTCAGTTGGGAGCCATATGAAGAAATGTCTGAGCATGCAAAATATGTGAAAGCAGGCGGAGGTGAGAGCGGTGATTTGATGTCTCATGGTGATGTTGGTGTCCAGGATGAAGGGCAGGTTGCTGGGGTGGTTGGAGGGTGATGGGGTTAGGTCTAGTTATGTGGACCAGCATGTGGAGTCCTAGGGCGAGTAAATGTTGCAGAATATCATCACTTCCATCTTGTCAGGTTGAGTATGAGGTAGTTTCCTCTCATCGAGTTAGCCATGTTGCTAATAAACATTTAGAATTTACTTTTAGGGGTGCTGGTGTTTTCTGAGAGAGATAAGATGATCTGGATGTCATCGACGTAAGAGATGGGGTCTGAATAATGATTGTTAGTGCAGTCATCTATAAGTTGAAGAGAGTGGGGCTGAGTGAAGAGCCTTGTGGGACTCCGCAGATAAAGTCCTTGGGTTTTGAGGTGAATGGAGGGAGCTAGACACGCTGCGTTCTTCCTGTAATGAAGAAGTCTATCTACTTGAGAGCTGGTCCTTGGATTCTGGTTTTGTAGAGTCTGAAGATGACTATTTGTATGCTAGGTGCTACAGGATTCCCCTGTAAGATGTGAAATGTTGCACATACATGCCCTTCCCATTTCACGCAATGCAGCAAGGTAGCTTGCTGTGTAGTGTTGTGTACATGTTTTTAAAATAGAACCCTTAGGGTGCTTAAATTGCCAAAAGGCATGCATGACAGTAGAGCAAGGCAGCTTGGTGTGTTGTGCTGCGTGAAAAGTAAAGTGCAGGAATGTGTGAGGTTTAACAATATATGGTGTATTACATCTCTCGGCTAGTGCTGGGGCACAAACTGATGCCTAGAGCAAATGCAGACACCCTTGCAACATCGTTAAAGGTGCCTGCGGTGGTGCTAGAAAGCACATTTTGTGTCAGTGCAGGCAAAGAGCAGGAATGCACTGTATAATGTAAAATGTGGCCCATTCGTGCCCTCTCCCTTTCAGGAAGGACCGTGCATCAAGCTGCCTAACTGCATTGCGTTGTATGAAAATAACAGAAATATACCCCCTAGTGAATAATGAGGGTGTGCGATCAATGTACATGTATTGCCATGTAAAAACTAACAATAGTACAACATGAGCATATTCACTTGTAGAAACATATGTTCTACATATCCCTGTGTATTTGAAAGTGAGGAAAATACTGTCCGACTATAACAGAAATCACTTATGTCATTTCCAATCATAGAATATTTGTAACATTTCCCTATGTCTTTTCAGAGAGACAAACAACATCTCCTCAAGATCAGCCTGTCTGTGATGTTCAACCTGTTGAAGACACCATCCTGCCCCCTATGGATGAAGACACCTTCCAGCAGCTCCTGGACACAGGTGAAGCATCTCCTCCGGTTATGGAAGGTAAAGACTACATTGTTGGGTCATCAGATGAACCAACCTAGACTAGGCATGGAACATCAACATGTCATATAATAACTGAGGACCCACAAGTTACATTTCAATCGCGAGTGGTAGGAGTCCAGCAGCGGATGGCTAATGAAGTCATTTGGGGATGGTGACTATAGCAGGCACTCTAGAAGGAATCCATAGACATCTTAGCCCCAGAAAGGGGTTTTCAAAGGGAATTACAGACACCTAGTCTTGGCCCCATGGGATAGATGACTCTCTAGCTGACATCGCTGGTGTCATGATGCAGTAGGAAAAACAACACCAGCCTTCCACATCTGACACCAGTGATGTTTTTAGGCAGCTGGGAGCCATCAATTGTTAACCTTCACTCACCTGAAATCCAGGCCGTTCCAGTTGAGAGATGTGATGATTTTTTCCCAATGCCCCCTAACACCTAGTTCCTCCTAAACCGTTTGTAAATATACAGCTTGGAATCGTAGGTCCTTGGGGGAAGGGGAAAAAAGGGACAAAATAACCAAAAGGCAAATAAAAGGACACACAAGCCACACTCTTCACTTCTGTCAAAGAGCGCCTGTCTGCAAATCCTTTAGTGGATCATTCCCTACAAGAAAATAAACAACAATGAGTGCAGTACTGCTTACTTCTCTAAACATGAATGTTCATAAGTTGCTTTACTTTAATACTGTTCCTTGCACTTTTAGTACCTTTGCTTTTACTGTATGGCTCTTATTGATATTAAGAGATGACTTTAATGTGCCACTCCCTTTTTCTGTAAAAACAAGAACACATTAGCCCACAAACATTCGTGTTGTACATAAACAAATGAGCCTCTTATTTTGGGCCACTTACTTAACGTCAGGTCCTTGTGACACTTCACAATAATGCTCCAAAAATAAATAAAAGAAATCAAAATTGTTCTTTCGCAATGATTGAAATTACAGAGTCTTCTTTTCACAAACTCTGTTGTAATCTATGCGTTCTTTTTTGTTTGTATTTGTCTAGCTCTTGTCAGAAGATTGTGGCAGGAAGACTTAATTCAGCCAGAAAGTTCAACGATAAGTTTTTCTTTACCTTTTAATTGTTCTGCATGCATGCGTGCGCGCGCGCTCCGCAAGCGGAACGTTCTTACTTGTCTAATGATTCTTTTCTCTTTGTTTTTGTTGCAGGTTGGATGAAGAAAACTGGACCAGGAAGTATGCGCCGGGCGGATAATGGGGACGTAACAGGAACCGAGTCTTCGATGTAGAGAAGAGCAGCGGAAGCAGGAAGAAAACCGGAAGTCAAGAGACGGGACCAGAGCGCTGCTGCTTCGTCGGAAGATTTCAGGTAAGTGGAGATGCTGGATAGCAGTAACGAACACAAGCACGAGTAAGCGGGAGCGGCAGTCTTTTATAGCTGAGGAAGGGTGGGGTTGCTTTTCACGTTGCTAGACACGTTTGTCAGTTAAACAGAAAGCAACGTGCGCATGAGGTCTTGCACCTGTTCTTGTTGCTCGAGTCTGGTGAACACTTTACCGATGTGAAATTCAAAACAGGCAAACATAATCGTAATAATAATCTGAAGCCTATTAATACTAAGAAGGGTTTACAAAGGCAAACTTGAATAACCATAATGCAGTGCACACAAAAATAGGGTTGGTGTTACCACAGAATAAACCTGACCTATTAATCACAGTTTGGTCAAGATTACCTTGCTGTGTTTAACACCTGGTCAAACATTCCCTTACTTACTGACTTCTTCACGGAGGGCTATTATGATGGCTGTGCTCTACAAACCCCAACAGTCGCTCCCCTCAAAGGCCTCCCTACTGGACGTGGTTTGTGTGGATTTCTGAGGTAAAAAGCTCTAATTAACCGAGGGGCGTGCACCGCCGAAGCAGGTTCCCAATAGTTTTCTTCTGCTGGGTAACCTTTCCAAGAAATCAAATAGTGTAATTTTCCTTGTAGTCGTTTTGCATCTAGAATTTTTTTTACCTCATACTCTAAATGGCCATCTATAACAATAGGAGGAGGAGGGGGTTCTTGTCTAGTAAGTGGATTATAGGCTTTCAGTAATGATACATGAAAGGTAGGATGCACAGAGTATTCTGGGGGTAAGTGTAGCTTCACTGATACTGGGGTCAATATTTGAATGATGTTAAAGGGTCCGATATATTTAGGCTGCAGCTTCCTAGGGCCTACTAATTGCAAATTCTTCGTGGAAAGCCATACCTTGTCTCCTACCTTAAAATTAGGGGCTGCGATTCTATGTTTATCAGCTTGAGTTTTCATTTGCTCTTTGTACTTAGTTAAGTGTTTTACTGCTCTTGCCTGTATGTCTAATAAATTGTGCAATCGATCCGTTACTGCTGGTAAACAAGACTGTTCAACAGACAGAGGTAATGACTTGGGATGGAAACCTTGTAAAAAGTAAAACGGAGAACATTGTGTTGCCACATGAATGCTATTGTTATAACAGAATTCAGCTAGAGCTAAAGCTTTATCCCAGTGACTGGTGAATTCCACCATTAGACATCTTAACGTTTGTAATAAAGTCTGGTTAGCTCGTTCTGTCTGTCGGTTTCTGGGTGGAAAGCCGTGGACAGAGCTACTTTACCTTTAATAATTCACAAAAATGTTTCCAGAACTTTGACACAAATTGACTCCCTCTGTCCGAAACAATTTTATTTGGCAAGCCATGCAATCTCACAATGTGTGATAGAAAAATATGACTAAACTCTATTGCAGAGGGGAGTTTTGATAAGGGAACAAAATGGGCCATTTTGGACAAATAATCCACCACCACCAAAATTGTGGTGTTTCCATTTGACACAGGAAGTCCAGTAATGAAATCCACACTTATAGTGTGCCAGGGTTGGGGGGGCACAGGTAAGGGTTGAAGTAAACCAGTAGGAGCGGTGTGAGAAGATTTATTACTGGCACAAATAGGACAGGTAGCTACAAATTCTTTAACATCTTTCACTAAGGTAGGCCACCAAAAGTGTTTCCGGCAATTTTCTAAAGTCTTCTGAACTCCAGGATGACCAGCAAGAGGTGACTCATGATTCCACTGCATAACTTTTTGTTGTAAATCTGCACTGGGTACGTATAACAAATTGTCATGATAGAACAGACCTTCTTGAAGGGAATTCTTTGAGTCTTGTAACCATTCTTTCACATGTTCTTTTAAATGTATTTGTCTAATCTGGGTCATAAAATCAGGGGAACTCAAAGGTGCTACTATTTTCTGTGGTGGAATAATAGAGGATTTTCTGTCTCTTTCTTAGACTCATTTGTATGCCCGTACCGAGACAACAGATCCGATAATACCTGTCTGGTACCTGGTCTGAATGTGATTACAAAATCAAAGGAACTAAAAAATTCAACCAGTGCATCTGTCGAGGAATGAGAGCTTTTACTGAACTAAAAAATTGCAAGTTTTTATGATCACTGAAAATCGTAACCGGGAAGTTGGCTCCCATCAAATGATGACGCCATTCAGTAAATACCAATTTGATTGCCAACAATTCTCTTTCCATAACTGTGTAATTTTGTTCTGCTGGAAGCAGCTTTTTTAATAGAAGGCCACGGGTGCAACTGACCATCCTGTTCATCCCGTTGTGAGAGAACTCCTCCCACAGCTACCTGTGAAGCGTCAGCTTCCACAAAAAGGGCAAATCTGGATTAGGATGTTGGAGTACAGGTGCTGAAGTAAACTTTTCTTTTAATATTTGAAAAGCCTGCGAGGCCTCTTTAGACCAGTCGAATGGGTGTCCTTTCTTTAACAGCTTCAGTAATGGGGATCACTGTTTCCGCGAATTGAGGAATGAAGCGTCTATAAAAATTAGCAAAGCCCAACACTCGCTGAACCTCTTTGACCGAAGTGGGCTCTGGCCAATCTAAAATAGCACTCACTTTTTTCTTGTCCATCATGATACCATTAGGTGAGAGACAATAACCAAGAAATTCCACCTTTCTCGTGTTAAACACGCATTTTTCAAGTTTTACAAAAAGGTGGTTCTCCTGTAATTTTGCTAACATGGCCTTAACCTGCTGTGTATGTTCTGTTTCATTCTTGGAATAAATCAAAATATCGTCAATATACACGATAACACATATGTCCAAAAATTCGTTTAAAACTTCATTAATAAAAAACTGAAATGCAGCGGGGGCGTTGCACAGGCCAAAGGGCATGACGGTGTACTCGAACAACCCAAATTTGGTTCAGAATACCGTCTTCCACTCATCATGCTCCTTCACCCGTACAAGATGGTATGCCCCTCGCAAGTCCAATTTGGTGTAGATTGTTGAATCTCTCAACTGGTCTAATAATACGGGTATTAGTGGGAAAGGATATTTATTTTTTATAGTGATCTTATTCAGTCCTCGATAATCGAGGCAAGCTCTCAAGCCGCCATCCCGTTTCGGGATAAAAAATAAAGGCGAGGAGACAGGGGATGTGGAATGACGGATAAAACCCAATTCCAGAAGTTCATCCAAATAAGATCTTAGATATTTTGTTTCTTCCTCTGATAACCCATACACCCTACTGTTTGGAAGAGGAGCTCCTGGTAGCAAGTCTATGCGACAATCATACGGTCTGTGAGGTGGTAGGACAGTGGCCTTGACAGGATCAAACACATCTGTAAACTCCTGATACTCAGGTGGAATGAGACTTGAAGTGACTAACGAGTTTGCACAATGAACAATGGTTTCAAACTCTTGGTGGGCTACTTGATAACATTGGGCCTTGCAAAACACCGAATTCAGGGTTACTGTTCTAGACTCCCAATTTATTAACGGATTATATGTTATAAGCCAAGGAACTCCCAATATTACACCAAAAGCAGGAGTATCAATAAGATCAAAACTAATGGACTCAGTATGCCCATTTTGACAGACCATGACCATAGGCTCTGTTTGATGGGTTATTTTTCCTGAAGACAGAGCAGTGCCATCTACAGCGCATACCGGTTCTGGTTGCTCCTTAAGTATAGTGGGTATCTGAAGTTTCTGGGCTAGTTGATTATCTACAAAATTTCCTGTTGCTCCTGAATCCAATAGGACAGACACAGTATGTCTCACTTGAGCATTCAAAATTAAGATGACCTGAATTATGAAATGTTTTGGTATGCTGGGTACAAACTTAAGTCGGGATTGGGAGATCTTGTTCTGATACTGCCTCGTGCAAGTGATCTCCTTCCTTGACGAGTTACCTAGTTTTCCTGCTCTGAAGGGTTCTTTGCTGCAACGCTAACCTTTTTAGGAGTTTTTGGTTTAGTAGGGCAGTCCTTTGCAAAATGCCCTGACCGACCACAATAAAGACACAGGTTTAATTTTCTACGTCGTTCTTTTTCTTCAGGGGTGAGTGGGCCCTTAATAAGGCCTATCTGCATGGGCTCTGAATCTGTTTGTTTGACTTCTGTCTCCTTCTTTTCTGACTTTATCCATGTCACCCTACTTTCAACTCTGGTTTTGTCACCTTTTCTTTCTCCCAACCTATGGTCTAGTTTAACCACCAGATCTACAAAGTCGGCATATTCGTCTGGGAGGTCCACTATATGGGCTAGGGCATCTTTCAACTCATCACGTAATCCACGATAAAACAGAGATATACGTTTTTCTTCCGGCCATTGAGTCTCTGTTAGCAGTCGATTGAAATGTGTTAAATATGTCAAAAGATCTTTACCAGATTGTTTCAAATTAAGCAGCTCATTATCGCTAGCTTGTACATAGGTATGTTTAGCAAACAATTTGGTCATAGTCTGTTTAAACAATGGCCAATTATACAGCACTGGATCATTTCTATCTATATAAGGTATTGACCAATTTGCAGCAGTGCCTCCTAGATATGAAAGCACAAATGCCACCTTAGCCGCATCAGACGTAAATGCCTGAGGTTTACACATAAAATGTAATTGACATTGACTAATGAAGATGTTAAACTTTGCACTATCGCCCAAAAACCTTTCAGGGGCCGACAATGGCACCGTAGGCGGAACTGCAACTGTGACCTGTATTGGTGTCGTACTATCGTCGGTAGTCCTAAAAATATTTGCGGTTTTAGGCTTGGTTCCTGTCTCAAAAGATGTGGTAAAGGGCGGGAAAGCTGTACTTGGCCAAGCTGAATCCCTAGGTTTATAACGTATGACTTCTTGTCGCAATTCTAAGTTTTCTTGTTTTAACTTCTCCATTTCCAATTGCATATTCTGTAATAATCCAGTAATAGTTCTATCAGTCTCGGTATCTTCAAATAAAGCTTGCGCCATGTCACGGGTATCAATATGATCTCTGCTTGGGTCCATCTCTCAAATAGAACTTTAATGTTGTGAAGGCTTGTGTTTCTGTTAACCTTCACTCACCTGAAATCCAGGCCGTTCCAGTTGAGAGATGTGATGATTTTTTCCCAATGCCCCCTAACACCTAGTTCCTCCTAAACCGTTTGTAAATATATAGCTTGGATTCGTAGGTCCTTGGGGAAGGGGAAAAAAGGGACAAAATAACCAAAAGGCAAATAAAAGGACACACACGCCACTCTCTTCACTTCTGTCAAAGAGCGTCTGTCTGCAAATCCTTTAGTGGATCATTCCCTACAAGAAAATAAACAACAATGAGTGCAGTACTGCTTACTTCTCTAAACATGAATGTTCATAAGTTGCTTTACTTTAATACTGTTCCTTGCACTTTTAGTACCTTTGCTTTTACTGTATGGCTCTTATTGATATTAAGAGATGACTTTAATGTGCCACTCCTTTTTCTGTAAAAACAAGAACACATTAGCCCACAAACATTCGTGTTGTACATAAACAAATGAGCCTCTTATTTTGGGCCACTTACTTAACGTCAGGTCCTTGTGACACTTCACAATAATGCCCCAAAAATAAATAAAAGAAATGAAAATTGTTCTTTCGCAATGATTGAAATCACAGAGTCTTCTTTTCACAAACTCTGTTGTAATCTATGCGTTCTTTTTTGTTTGTATTTGTCTAGCTCTTGTCAGAAGATTGTGGCAGGAAGACTTAATTCAGCCAGAAAGTTCAACGATAAGTTTTTCTTTACCTTTAATTGTTCTGCATGCATGCGTGCGCGCGCTCCGCAAGCGGAACGTTCTTACTTGTCTAACGATTCTTTTCTCTTTGTTTTTGTTGCAGGTTGGATGAAGAAAACTGGACCAGGAAGTATGCGCCGGATGGATAATGGGGACGGAACAGGAACCGAGTCTTCGATGTAGAGAAGAGCAGCGGAAGCAGGAAGAAAACCGGAAGTCAAGAGACGGGACCAGAGCGCTGCTGCTTCGTCGGAAGATTTCAGGTAAGTGGAGATGCTGGATAGCGGTAACGAACACAAGCGCGAGTAAGCGGGAGCGGCAGTCTTTTATAGCTGAGGAAGGGTGGGGTTGCTTTTCACCTGTTCTTGTTGCTCGAGTCTGGTGAACACTTTACCGATGTGAAATTCAAAACAGGCAAACATAATCGTAATAATAATCTGAAGCCTATTAATACTAAGAAGGGTTTACAAAGGCAAACTTGAATAACCATAATGCAGTGCACACAAAAATAGGGTTGGTGTTACCACAGAATAAACCTGACCTATTAATCACAGTTTGGTCAAGATTACCTTGCTGTGTTTAACACCTGGTCAAACATTCCCTTACTTACTGACTTCTTCACGGAGGGCTATTATGATGGCTGTGCTCTACAAACCCCAACAGCAATTCATCAATCCAGTCCTTGAAAAGAGGGCTGGAGTCCTTAGGTCATCATCTGGAGGCCAAGATGGAGTCATTCATGGCATCAATTAGTGCCTTTAATAGCAACGTTGTTGCTGTGTTGTCCAACCAGTTACCTAAAAAGGGTAAACCCAAATATAGTCTCTGGGACCTGGGTGCAGAAAGCAATTATACAACACACAAAGTTCACATTGATCAGACCAAAAATTCGGACAATACAAAAGATATTTGTTACAACTCAGTGTTATTTAATCACACTGGACAACGGTCTCTTAGTATCATCATTTAAACATTCTTGCATCTAAAGTGTCCCTAGAAAAAGAACAGGAAAGGAGGGGAGATGGTGGGGTGGTTGTGGTTCAAGTGAGGATAGGGAAGTGAATGAAGAATAAAGTGTACATCACAAAAGTCCCTTATTCAGAAAACACGTGGCTCATTTCTCAAGCCTATTATTCAATAATTTATCAAAACAATAAATAGCCATGATTATAAACAGTAACAGAGTGTTGAATCTCTGTTGTTCAAGCTGGCTAGCATTATAGATGTCGACGTTTCGACCCCAAGAAAAATGTAGGCTGTTGTATCCCTTACGCCGGGGTCTTCCTCAGGACAGAGGTGGTAGACAATCTCCCATTTGGGCAATTCCTGCGCATCCGCAGGAACTGTTCCAAGAAGACTGACTATCTGGCTCAATCGGATGATCTGTTGATCCGACTTATGGAGTGAGGCTACCCCAAAAGACTTACCAAAAGGGCACAGAAAAGGGCGTGGTACAGCCCCCGTGAGAACTTGCTCACACCCAAGGAGAAAAATGATGGGCCTATGGAAAGGATGATATGCGTCACCACCTTCTCGACGCAAAGCCATGCTATCAAGAAGGCCATCAATAGACACTGGGGATTGATATCAGACGACATGGAGCAAGACAATCCCCCCATGCCCTCTTTTAAGAAAGCGAAAAGCATCAGGGAGCACGTAGTACGTTCCTTCCTAGAGACCGCAGATGCACCATCGATCCGATCAATGTGGAACCTACCACCAATACTGGGCCACTTTAAGTGCGGGCAGTGCAAGGCTTGTCTGACAACCATCCAAACTAAAGAGTTCACCTACAAACACCATGTGATCGCTTTGAACTCCTTTACTAACTGCAACACAAATAACGTGATCTATGGCATTGTATGCCCCTGTGACCTCATCTATATAGGTCAAACCCAACAGAAAATAAAGGCTCGCATTCTCCAGCACTGTAGCCGTATAAGATGTGGTATACAGGGAGCGCCGCCGGTGGAACATTTTACAACTATGGACCACAATTCAGATGAATTGCGATGGGTAGTACTTGAAAAAGCTTCCCTGGGCCCCAGGGGAGGGAACATTGCAGCAATACTCAATCTGAGGGAATGTAAATGGATGTCCCTCCTGGACTCCATACAAAATGGCCTGAAAGAATCAGAGGTTAGCCATGCCCAATTTACTTGCCTGACACTTGAATAAAGCAAACAGAACGTATTTTCTAGGATGTACTGTCTACACAATAACCCAGTAATTGTATTGTTTCCTATGTCCTGTTTACTACTATAAGAATTGTTGGAGGTCCCCTTGATCTCCTCTACAAACCTATTAATGTGATCTATCTTTCGTTGCCTCTGGCACTAAATATCTTTGAAATGCAAATCTAGCATGTGATGTAACATAGATAACACCCAAACGTACTCAGACCGTTTTGCCTGTGATATCTTGTTTACTGACGGTGTAATTATAACAACGCTAAATATGTAAATATGCCAGATGACATCATGGTTACTGATTTTGTGTATTCCAAGTTCCAACGAGACTTTGTTTATTCACGGTGTATTTATAACAACGTTAATTATGTGAATATGTAAATATGTAAACATGCCTAATGTCACCATGGTTATCGATTGGGTCTAGTCCAAGTCCCTACGAGACTCTGTTCATCTAGGTTTGCAATTCCCAAAACACTAGGAACCATAGATATGACCATGACCACACCATCTCACAGCGAGTTTGCCAGCAAGATTGCATTTAACATGCAGGCATTCGAAGTTATTTTATTACCACAGCGATGGGTATGCAGTTGCTTCCCTCGTTTTAATATTTAATATTTAATATTGAACAGGATATCATTTAGAAGATTCTTTCCCTCCTAGCCATTTACTGCAAGTCTTTTTTCACTTACTCCCGCCTCCGCTGTCATTCATGCCTAGCACTGAGCGTCTGCATGCTCGATTGACACGCGTGGCTGACGGCTCTATTTAATAGCTGGTTTTTGAGCTCCGGTTCGATAGTCGAGTACGGAGACATCAGAGACGAGCAGCGGTGAGTCATCGGGAAGGGTTTGGCTTTTCACTCATTTTTCACGCACAGTCTTAGTGCGAAAGCCGGCAATACTAACTGGTACCCTTTCTATATTATTATAGACGTGAAAGAAACCAGGACCATTGTGGCCTATACATTTAAGCTCAGGTAATTTTATCCATCGATAATTACCAGTCGCACGATGCGACACGTTTACCTTACGCGCAGTTAAATACGCATGTTCCTTTTGTACTGCTCGGTCCTCCAACCGGTACTCTTTCTGTATTTGCCGACAGATTCACTGGGACCAGGGACCTCTCTGCCCAACGTCTTTTAAGTAGCCCAGGTATTTCATTCCCTTTCGCAGCACGTGTTACTATTTAATGCGTGTGAGCTACTGTGGTCTTGTCACGTCAGTTTTTAGGTCTTCAATAGTGGTTATTCATTTGTGTTTTCAGATTTTACGAACTATGTCTGGTCCAGCCGATCATTCCGGCAGGGCCCAGCGTACATTTAACTTTGCATGCGTGTGTAATAATACAACGCGATTGTACTAGTATGGTCTTTAATAGCGTTTTTCCATTTGTATTTTCAGATTGCATTTACTATGTCAGGTCCAGCCGATTAATCCGGCAGGGCCCAGCTAACGTTTAACTCTCTATGAAGTAAGTGACCATTTCTGGTCCTCTTTTCGCCAAATTAGCATATGAATTTTTGTTCTGACACTGCACCTTAACCTTTCAGGTGCTGGTTCTCGCTCTCTTGATTTAGGAGCCTACGCGCCCTTCTCTGTCCTTAGCCTCCATTGAAAGGCTACACATGGTAATAACCGTTTTGAGCATAGGCCCCCTTTTTTACATGTGGATCCCTCGGGTTGACCCCAGTTCTAAGGTGTTTTATGCTTTATCCCTAGGTTACTCCCCCTCCCTTCCCTACCACCTCTGTCCTGAGGAAGACCCCGGCGTAAGGGATACAACAGCCTACATTTTTCTTGGGGTCGAAACGTCGACATCTATAATGCTAGCCAGCTTGAACAACAGAGATTCAACACTGTGTTACTGTTTATAATCATGGTTATTTATTGTTTTGATAAATTATTGAATAATAGGCTTGAGAAATGAGCCACGTGTTTTCTGAATAACGGACTTTTGTGATGTACACTTTATTCTTCATTCACTTCCCTATCCTCACTTGAGCCACAACCACCCCACCGTCTCCCCTCCTTTCCTGTTCTTTTTCTAGGGACACTTTAGTTGCAAGAATGTTTAAATGATGATACTAAGAGACCGTTGTCCAGTGTGATTAAATAACACTGAGTTGTAACAAATATCTTTTGTATTGTCCGAATTTTTGGTCTGATCCATGTGAACTTTGTGTGTTGTATAATTGCTTTCTGGGACCTTTGTTCCTATGTACTGTGTTGTCCAACCAGCAAGCCCTTGCCAAGATCTACACTGCTGCCTTACTGGCAATCATAAATGTCCTTGGGAACATGGGAATTGCATCTTCTGCCTCTGATGTTTGTATTTCAGAGGCAAGTGCCATCACTGATCTGCCTCCCATTCCAACACCACAACTTCCAGTAGAAGTAGAACACTCTTCAGAGGAGGAAGATGTACAGTTCCCAAGTTTCCAAACCAGAACTTCCTGATAAGCATTTGTGAATGTCTCCCGATCCTGCCATTCTTCTCACACGGTTTTGAACGGCTAACTGCAAGAGAAAGTCAAGGTGCTGTCTCCAGTGTATAAGCCTAAATGGTGTGCCATTCCACTACTACACCAGGAGGTTAACTTTACTTCTAATTCAATAATGTCCACGGATCCAGGGGAGGCTACTTTAAAGGATGAATGATTCTTTTTTTTTAATCAATGAAAAGTTTTATTGCACAATTACTTAAAACCATTTGCAATATAGATTACATCAATAAGAATGAAAAGCACGATTCCTTAAAATCCTTCACAGTATATCTTACATGTAAAAAAGTTCACGAATAAAATTCTAACCGATTGCAGTTGTGAGGAAAATACTGTTTGTATTAAAAACCATTATATAAACATCGTTGCGACAGAGTTCCATGTATCGTTTGAAACTATGCTTTAGACAGATTAACAACAAATCTGTTTTCTATTTAATGGCTTGCTGCTATTCAAGACTCCTCCAGTGTTGTCAGGACCTTCTTCTTCAGTAAGTCTGCTGCGCAGCTCGTCCATATATCTCCCAAATCTGGCCAAGTCTGTCGGTACGGTGCAAGAGAATAGAACCAAAGCCGCTTCTTTCACTGTCCGAGCTCCTTTGCATAGCCACATTGGCTTTAGCAGCTTCTGACGACATTGTAACAGGCCGGGGCAACAGCACATCAAGTGTAGCAGGGATTCTGTTTTATAATTGCAAATTCTACAGTTGGTTATAAGATCAAGGGATTTCCACCCAGGATTTAATTCTTTGATTGGAAGGGGCACTAGTCTGGCCCACTGAATATTTTTTAGAGCCTTTCCCCACAATGCTTGGCTTAGGTAGGGCTGTGTTTTATGCTCCATATATGTTGAGATCAGCCCAGAATGACCTCCTCCCATTTCGTAATGTGCTAAGTCTGTTTTACGTGACAGTTGGTAAATTTGTTTGTTGAGTGCATTTTTGATAGTCTGGTAGTTTATGTCCTCTTGACCCAAATTTTGTGTTGCCAGATCCAATGTTTCCACCGCTTTCTGCATATAGATTTGCCATGGGTTGGTTGTCCCTTCATAGATGGGTTTTAGCATGTTCTTCGCGCTTCCAACGGGGGCCTTCAATACTTGGTAATAATATTTCACCTGCATACCCAGGCATTCTTTGTTTTGTTGCACCAGGCCAAACTCCAGGCGAATCAGGCTATTACGAGTGTATTTTGGTAGCTTGAATATGCGTTTTTACGCCTGGCATTGTGCTTTTTCTAACATCTTGTCCATTTTGCCTGGGAATGCCTGCTGTGCGTAACCCGCTATTGCCCTTATTTTAGATTGTAGTACCTTTCTTATTTGGACTGTCGTTGGACTTTGCAATTTCTTGTGTGGTTTGCACAGAGCGTAAATTGTTAACTGTACTTTGGAATTCATTTTATGTAAATGTAAAGTCGCTTTTCCAGAATCGCTGAGGCAAGCACCAAGGTAATTGTAGGACTTTAAAGGATGCAATAGACCTCACCCACCTAGGTGGCATGCTTCATCATCGGGCTAGCTCCTTGCCGGGTGGGCAATGCAATACAAAGTGGGCCCCCTGAAACTGGGGTTCTTTGACGGAGATCTTTTTCTCCCCCTGGTACAGAATTAGCCTGAGCTCAGGTCACTGCCCTAGTTGGGTGACTGCAAGAATATGTGGTAGACTGGGTAACTGAGAGGTTAAAATTGACTACAGGCATACCCTTAGCAGTATTTATTTCTGGCCAATGTCTGTGTCACAATTAAAAACATGACTGAGCCAATCAAGCATTGGTTCTGTTCAGTAGGGTCTCCAGTATACCAGTATATATTCCAAATTGGGGACATTAGCCCAAGTGAGGACCCACTGAAAAGGTGGGCCACTTTAAAATGTCATAATCCCCAACTAAACACGACAAGAATGTGCATGCAGATACTTTTAGGAGCTTCTTACGCAGCTGAGAGTGAAAATATTTAAGGGACTTAACATGTCATATATTACAAGTGGGGGCCTGAGCTGTTGCCAGGCAGATAAGGGGCCTGCACCACAGAGGCGGTGAAACGGATCATGCTGAACTAAAAGTGCATCTTAGCTCAAAAAAGAGATATAAGTGAAGCAAATACATGGTATCCATGTCAACCCTCCCAATGGGTGCTCCAAGGTAGGGAAAGCACGAATGGTTTAACACTGATGGATGGAACCACAATAGTGGCATCAAAGAACATGCTGTTGCCAATGATGCCAGGCATATGTCACGCAGTTTCCCATACATACTACTAGCACATCCACACAGCATTCACTCTTGGGAAGTGAAGACCGACTTTTATGAAGAACTGAGAGGATTTACCCAAGGAGGACCAATGACCATTTCTCATGGATCCAAATAAAAAGGCCTATGCCCCTGCAGTAAAGTTCAATTGCATCAACCAGGATCGGCTATAGGTTGGTACACTATGGGTGCTCCCCTGTCCAGTAGTCCTCTGTGAATTGCTAGTCGAGTACACAGAAGCATTTTGAAGCATCAATCAAGAGCCAGGATCAACCAAAAAGACAAAAAAGGAAACTGGCACAACTGGCTGAACAATGCGAGGACATTCGGCTCTACACTCCTGTGAAACAAGGGGAACATACTGGGGCTCAATTGGCCAAGGGGTGAAACCCCATTTGCTGCAAAGATGCACTTCGGTGAAATCATCTTCACCACTACAAAACATTATTCCCCAAAACTGCTGCTCTGCCAATCTAACAAAGATGCAGGACGCAAAGTACACCCATTGCACAACTTGTGCAACAAAGTCAAAGTAATTAAAGATAAATGCACACCCACAGAAATCCTCCAATTAACACATTACTGCACAGCAAGCACAGCTACAAATCACTAGAACAAATATGGGCATGACAACATGATAACCAATGAACCACCACTACGAGTGAAATACAAGTTTGTGGACTATCAGGACACAGTCCTATTATGGCACACATACGGCCACATGAATCAGACGAGCAGCAGCAGGAGGCGGCGGAGAAGGGCTGGGAGGTTGTACTGCTAAGTGAAAAGCCACACAGCATGAATAAAGCACATAAGGTAATAGCAAAGAGGTTTGACGTGGGCAGCTGCAGGCTCCTAGTAGCCTACACTCTACTACCTAATATAGAAATAAACACAGCCATACCAAAACCTATGACGTTCCCTGCCGATGCTTCCTTACTGCGCCACTGGTTCCTACCTGCATGCACGTGGCATTTCGTAAACTGCATTGTGCCACTGCGGCAGGCCATGGATGCCCCCATGAGGTAAGTGGACTTACATATAATTTTGCTTTGACGCATACATTGAAAATTCCGTGAAAGAAAGTCTGTTTTTAAGCCTTAGTACACGTTCCTAATGTGGTTGATGCTCCTGAATGACCGCCCTTCGGGATGCAAACACCAAAAGACATGGAGAAGGTGTTCCGCAGGAGGAGACTGACCCACTCTGCTCATTTCCAGGTGGTCTGACAGGCTGATCCAGGCTGGATCTGCATGGCACAGTGAACAGGCTAGGGCTCTCTTTCAGCCTTCGACGGTGGTGCCTACAGAGCTCCACGTTTTCTGAAAACACATTGTTAGGCTCACCTCCACGAGGGCTGTCATCACATTAATTTGAGATCACTTAGATTTGATTTGATTGAAGGCTCTTTTGTTTGTTTTCAGGCCATCAATACTATACATTGAAAGAAACAGTCTCAAGTCCCGAAGAAGCCTCCAGTAGACTGTGACCAGACAGGAAGGAGGGAGAGAATATAGTTCCATCTTCATCAAGTTCCACAAAAATCCAAGAACTTTGGGAGGGAGTGCCCTCATACTCACCTCCTGCTCCCAACTCTGGGAGAGATTACACCTTCACACTCACCACCTCCCGACTCTGAGAGACAGTACACTCGCTCTCAACTCTTCCGCCTCTCAACTCTGTAGAGATTAAACCTTCGCACTCACCTCCTGCCAACTCCGAGAGAGAGTACCCTCACTTCCTCCTCCTCCCAACTCAGAGGGAGATTTCATCTTCACAGTCGCTTCCTACCTACTCCCAGAGAGAGTACCCTCACACTTGTAGTGAGCCATCCGGCCACTAAAGCACAATCTCTGACCAGGATGTAGTGCAGCTCACCCCTCAAGGCCGGGCGCGGGTATAAATAAAGTGGCGTGAGACTGCTCGGGGTCTTCTCCCATACAGTGCATCCTCCTGGCCTCACAGCTGGGCTGGTGACCTCTCTCCATGCGCTCCAGTGCACCAAACCTGTCCTGCTGGTGACTGCTCTCTTAGTGCTCCAGCACGCTGTGCCTGAGCTTCGTTCCCTGCTTGACACCCGCAGGGGGCAGCCTATCCCAGTTACCGGCCGGCCACCTACCAGGTGCTACTACTCCCGATATCGACCTGCAGCCAGGCATGCTACAATGAGCCTACGGAGACCACAGGTGAATTCCGGCTGCGCCGCATCCTACTACTGAGGTACGGCGACCATACCTGTTCAGCGTATTGGACTACAGGGCCACGTTTCATGAAAATAAAAAATTATGTGATGGGAGACTTATTACGACGTTGGACTGTGATTTACATTTGGAGTGCTTGAAATCCTTTTTCATTTTGCGGACTTGATCTGACTCCGGAAGACGTGGTGGCTTTTCTTCATTTCGAGCACCCGTTACAACTTTTGGACCATTCTACTTTTCAATCTTGCTGAGTTAATATTTGAACACTTAGGGTGTGTGCACCATATTCCCAGCCACCAATTGTATTTTCCCTTCTTATACTTTGGGTGGCAACTCTGCCTATTTCCCAATAATTGTGTTGATAATTAGCATTGATTATGGCATCACTTATAGAACGAGAAAAAATGGCTGAAGAACTGTTTAATAATCTGAGCCCTGGGATGCCGGTACCTTGATTGATTAACAAGAAAGAAAGTTTGAGTGATAAATTTAAGAGACTTGAGAAGTTGAAAATGAATGAATTTTCCAAATGGTGGGATGCAGTAACCTTGAAACAATGTGTGAAATTAAATAGAGTACCTAGGGATTTAAGGGCACAAATTTTCCCTACATATGATGATCTTGATGATTATTTATTGATGCAGTGGGAAAAGAAATTGACAAACAGCTCTTTACGATCAATTGATATTCTGATAAAAAAATGCTGAAAGGAACATTGCTAAGTATAAATTGGAAAATACATTTCTTGAGAAAGAGATCAAAGATGTGAATCTACCTGAGCCTACTGAGAAGAATTATGTAATTTTGAATGAAGTGTTATTCAGGTACCACAAGGCTAGAAGGGGTAATGGATCCAGTTTTTTGACCAACCTGCATGCCAATGGCCAATGAGGATAATTCTGGTATCACTTGTCCTTGGAAATTGGAAACCCCTTACCCAATAATTCAATAACAGTCAAAAGGTACCAGGACAAGCAGTGGTATTTACAAGAATTCAGTAAAATCCATGTTCAATGTCTAATGTTATTTTAGGGCAGTTGAAAATGAAGTTGGAAACCCTTGACTTCTCCGAGTTTATTTAGGGTCATAGATGATAACGACAAGAAAATACTTTTACTGAATTCTTGTAAATAACACTACATGTCCTAGTACCGTTCGACTGTTATTCAGGTACCAGGCTGAGATTAAGAATAGGAAGGCAAGGAAATTGAAGAGTGACGAGAATGACTATTTGGGTGGGAGAGTGTTTACGTTTGCAAAGGGTTGTCAATGTATTGGCTCTCAACTATTGTTTACCCTGTGGTTTTCTACTCACTCTGACAGGAAATATATTTTACATCTTAATACGTCAAGATGGGTGGTGTTTACATCTTTATGTAATACTGTATTACAGGTATCAATACTACTCATGTCCTGAGACTGGGGGACCACATTGTTATGTTTTATTGGACTTTATGTGAGCTCATATGGAGTTGAGTACACTTTTGGGATGATTAGTAGGCTCAGTTACCATATTGTGGTGGTTTAGTGATGATATATATGTATTTTAGGTCAGGAAGACTATACTATTTTGTCTTTGATGGGTGATTAGCTTGATATTTCAGTAGAAGGTGAGCAATGGATTTCTATTCTTACTTTTACTTTTCACATCACGCTGTTGGGTTTCTCCCTTGTTTTCTTTTTTGCCTCTATACCTGCTTTACCACTTCACAATTTCCTTCTTTCACTGGATGTTGCTACATAGAGGGGCATATTCACAAGGACCTACCGCCGATTTATCCCCACCTTAACCCATCAAAAGTGGAGATAGATTTAACACCCCATTCACAAGCGGGTGCAAACTGCAGACATCGCCAGTATTCCCGCGACAACTGCCCCAAAAGTTATCTCCACGGTGGACATCACCAACTAACCCTAATGAGATGCAGAGTAGGCGTTCCCGTGCAAAAACACAAGAAAAAACCACAACACCACTTTCACAACGAACTGCCAGATCTGCGATGCGAACCAAAAACAGGCGATAAGCCGCTGTAGCAGCAGGGATTTAACACCTGCCTTCTGCTGGTGTTAAGCAGGACGACTACCTGCAGCATGAAAGGGAGCCCAGCCAAGAGCCACATCTGAAGACCCACAGATGCCATGGGGACAATGATCATGCAGCTCCGAGACCCATGAGGGACACAACACCCACCCCCCCCCCCCCAGGCCCGCCCCCCCCCCCCCGGAACACCACAGAGGCAGCGTACACAAAGACAGCGGACCCACCTGAAACGCACCTGCCACCCAGACCCAACGCCAGAGGAGGACATTGCCCACTACAGGCCCAAAAGGACAACCATCCCCCGCATCCTGACCCACATCCCCCACCTGCTGACGGTACCAACCCAGCGGACTACCAACATCCTTCCGCAGACAAAGCTGCCGGCTGCGCAGCACATGTCGGCCTCTGGTACCATCCAACCCACAACTGCCAGAGTCGGAGGAGTCACACAGCCAGCCCCATACAAGGTCATCACACCAGTCCTGGATGCCAACAACAGCCTGGTACCCCAGCACCTCCACTTCACCCACACTGCGTAGGAGCTGCTGGAGACCAAGCAAGGCCCCTACACCATAGCTGGATTCCCTCACGTGTCAGGGCCAATCAACTGCACACATGTACCCCTCGTGCCCCCTGCCGACACTGCACACAACTACCACAACAGAAAGCACACGCATATCATGAATGTGCAGGCAACAGTGGACCGCCCGGGACTCCTCAACAATGTCGTGGACAACTCCCCAGGCAGAGTGCATGATTCTCACATCTCCCGACAGTCCATCATCACCCAGCGCTCCCAGGATGGCACCCATGGAAATGCAGTGCCCGTTGGTAAGTCCAAAATGAACACACCACACACCTCCAGCCCACAGTCATGCAACTCACGACACTGGCAATAGGCACGCAGCACAACTACATTCAACATGACACACAACATGCCAACCGACCAGACACGACAACACGACTCCATTGGGAAGCTGGCCTTGCCATGCCCACAACCCAGCCACGGCATGGCACCACAGACACACAATAGCAGGATGCGAGGAGAGGCATGGAGCAGGCATGTGCGAGAGCGGCAAGTGACCAAGGAATGTGAACCTACCCAATGCCAGGTGTGGCGTGGAGGTGCCGGACAGACCACAGAGTGCAAACCACGGAAATGGCCATGTGGAGATCAACTGC
Organism: Calotriton arnoldi; assembly: GCA_963921515.1. NCBI lineage: Eukaryota > Metazoa > Chordata > Amphibia > Caudata > Salamandridae > Calotriton > Calotriton arnoldi. The sequence continues at coordinate 163,959 of CAWUFW010013584.1, read as the reverse complement.
TGGTGCATGGAGTGTAGTGACCAGTGGACGCTACCATGTCCCCACAGGCTGTGGGGCAGAATGCGGAAATGTCGCACGTTACGTCCCCCCCTGCATGCGGGTGCGTAGTGGATTGGACCTGCGTATGCCAGGCCTGCGTAGGGGTGTGAACAAAAAGCCCGTCGCACTGGGCGTGGTTCTCATTTGGAATGGACAACGCGTCTGCCAGTGCGGCGCCTCTCGGCCCGCCACGAGTCCTGCACCGAGTGCTGCTGGGCCTGCGTCCCTGTGCGCCTGCTGCACCCCGGGCCGCTGGTCCCCGACCCGTCATGCCGGCCCCAGCGCACCAACGAGGCTCCGCTCACCTGCCTACACCGGCGTGTGTCAAAGAGGGCCCACCACGTGCCCATGCAAGCTCCAAGCACCAGTCCTGCGACCTCTGCAGCCTCCGCAGACCATCGCTGGCCCCCCCGACGCTGGCCCACATTACTCCTTTCTCATTTACATACTCCACCGGCGTCCTCTTTGGCCCAGTAGGTCCAACATGTGGAACTGTGTACTGAGTCTTGAATGGCAGTGACCCCTAGTCCGTGGCAACGGCCACAGCACCAGACTCCCTTCGATCAGTGAGGCATAATTCCATATCGCAAGCCTGCGACACGTGGTGCCACTAACCCTGTTCAACGCAAGCCGGCGACATGTGGTGCCACTAACCCTGTTCAACGCAAGCCGGCGACACGTGGATGAGGGCTCAGGCCTACCCTGCGGACCAGTAGGTCCCACATCCAGCACCTAGTCGCGAATCATGAATGGCAGAGTCCACACCAGTGAACGCACGGAGAGGAGTAAGAGGAAGATGCGGCTCAGTCAGGACGAAAGCCGGATCAGAGTCACGGAGGTGATCGAACACTATCAACAACCGACCTGGTGCCATCAACCCTGTTCACCGCAAGTCTGCGTCCCGTGGTGCCACTGAACCTGAACTACGCAGGCCGGTGGGGCCATCCAACCTGAGCCGGCGAAACTCGGTGAATGGCCCGTGCTGACCGCTGCCTCAGGCCTACACTGTGGTCCAGTAGGTCACACATGTGGAACTGTGTCTTGGGTAAGATGTGGAGGAGTCCACACCATTGGACACGCCTCATCGCAGGCGGCATCCCCTAACAGCACTGGTGCCACTAACTCTGTGCGCAATGACTCATGGGCACTTTCTGGTTGGACTTTGGTGGTGTCTGAGTCCATGGCCTGGTGGTTTTCTGCATCTTCATCTGGCTGGACCGGACTTGGTGTCCGACATGTGTCTATTCCATTCATCTCCACCATAGTGACTGTTTCAGCGTGGTTCTGCCTTCTGCCTCATGCCCTGGGGCTACACCTTCCACTGTCCACCGAGACACTCCGCGACAAGCCCCTTTGTCATCTACGGGAACCTGCCCTGCTCTCGTGACCCTGCCCCAGTGCCCCGCAAGTCAGCGGCCCGTGGCGGTAGGCCCGTGCAGGACGCTGTGCATCCGGGGCCACTAACTCTGTGCAGCACAATTCATGGGACCTTTACGGTTGAATGGTTGTGTCCTTTACGATGTACACTGTCGTCGATTTCTGACTGCACCAGGCAGCCCTTGCCAGCTGGTGTGCACACACCCCATACACATCCAACACAGGTGTCACTCGATATGTGTGCCTGCTAATAAATGTGGCCGGGCGCATGTGCCCGTAGCCATTCACACCATCTGAGAAAGTGTGTCCGTGTGGTCATTGTGTCAGCATGATGGGCACGGGCCCTGCAACATCACAGTGTGCTGTCTTCAGCGGACGATACCATGTCACCTCAGCGTTGGCAGTGACCCTGGACATGTAGCTTCGCCCGCCCCCCCTGCATGCACAAGCGGCGTGTGCTGGTCCGGCGTATGTCAGGTCAGCGCAGGGGTGTGCTGATTCGGCAGGGGGAGCAGGGCGTGGCTCGGACCTGGCCTTGGGCAGGATGTGCGGTAAGTGTGTCTCTGTGTTGGGGTGTTGTCGCCACCAGGGCCACAGTAGTCGATGTTGCAATGTAGCATGCACCAGGAGGGCAGGCCCGCACATACGGGGAAATGTAGGAGCGCAAGACCGCTCAGGGTCTTGGCACATGCATGCCAGGTGTTATGTGCATGAGTCCTGCAGCTGCATGAGTCAGTTGCCTAGCCTCATTCGCAGCACGATCACAGCCAGCCATGGACTGTACACCTGTGTCCGCCCTGTCCGGACCATTGGCCTACACTCACGTGGCCGCACACCTTCAAAGGCCAGGGTCACGGTGTTGTTGGCATGCCGCTGGACATGCGCGGACAGGCATAACAATGGTGTGCCGTAGGAGTGCTCGTGATACAACCGCGCAGCGCACACAAGTGTGGGGGCTCGTGGGAGGGAGGAGCAGCTGTGAGGCAACGTAACACACAGTGAGGCCGCTCATGTGCCACGTGCTGGGCATATCATCCATGATTCCCAGGGTCAAAGACATCCCACCACACCCACGACAGGCCTCTGTACATCTCCTGAATGCATGCAGATGGTGAAGTTACTGTAGGGATGAAGGGTCGTTTGTCTGTACTATCAGGCGGATGGCACATCTGCAGCTCCGAGCTGGGACTTGCACGTGGCCAGCACCCCCTGACAGATACAATAGCATTTACTTGCGACTCCCACACTACGCACTGCCCGAAGTGAGCCCAACGTGTACACATCCCACACGCAGAAGTCCTTGGTCGTAGTTAGCGTGCATGAGATGGCCTTCACACGTACTCCCACCCCACCCCAGGCCTGCACCCGTTGCACACAGACTCTGCTCATAGCTCTGAGCTGTGCCATTTCATCCACAGGACTGGCGCAGGGCAAGCCAGTGCCGCTTCAAGCAGAGCCACTGACGCAATGGCAGACCATCTGGGACACATGCTCGACTCCAGTCACGTGGACCTGTACCGTGCACGTCTGCTGCATGTACTGGGGGCACTGCCGTTGGCAGTGCTGCGGATAAGTTACCAACTGAGCTTCCGCCTTGCGAACGTCACCTGCGTTCAGCCTGTGTTGCATTGTCGCTCGTGCATATTCGAGTGGCCCATGGATGTCTGCCTCTCCAACGTGACTGTAGCTGACCTGGATTTCTACGTGTGTGTGCCCCCCCTGTTGTCCCACGACCAGGAGTGTCACCGTGATGCCCGTTTATGGCATGCATGGATGTTTGGCATGCATGCTGGCAACTGGACCTGGGAGATTGCACGAGTCGTCGTGTGCAGTGAGCACATTGAGCCGCTACCCGATTGGGCTTTGGTGCACATTGGGGCCAGGGGTTGGAGTCAGCACATCTGTCCGGGTCAGCTGATGGATTACGTTGACGACCTGTCAAATGTGGTGGACAGCGATCTCTCATTTGAGATGTTGGCCTACGCTGCTGCACTCGCGTTCATGGACGAGTGACAAGGTACCTGCAGCCACAACTGGATGTGACCCATTGCACGTGTCCCGACGCCTGGTTGCATGTTGGGAATCTGGTCACATGTCCCAAGAGGACAGTGGACATGGCTGCATTGGCTTGGACTCCATGTGCGGACAACCAACGCGGGTTGGCACTGACTTGTGTTGGTGATGGACTCCCCCGGGGTGGACATGGGCGCTTTCCTACGTTCCTCATTCAGACATGCTGCTGCATTGGTCTGCATTTCGTGGCACTTCTCTTGGCCGTACTGACACGCACTTGTTGATAAAGTTTCCGCACTTTCACTTGTCTCCAACTGTGTTGTGTCTTGATTTGTATGCCAATGTGTGTGTCACGGACTCTCTGGATCACTGCCATACGTGCATTGCTACCCCATCAGGGCTGTGGGTTGGTACTTGTGCATTATCATGTCCCTGTTTCGTGCTTTGCCAGATGCGTATGGCCATTTACCGGCCACAAGCGGGTGCACTTGTGTCCTGTGTTCGGTTGTGCAAATGTTGCTGTTCGTACCACATTGTGTTCGATGTTGGGGTGCTCTGCTGCATTGTGTGTGAGATGTCCCTTCAGCTCTGATTTGGCTCACCCTTCTCCCTTTCAGGCAGTGTGGTTTTCAATTCTGTGCTTGTTCAGTGGTGCGATATTGCAGGGTTGTGTGACTTGTGCTCTTGGTTGGTGTTGTTACTCTTGGGCATGGTTTGTCTGCAGTTGTGCTGTGCTTAATTGTGCATGTGTGCCATTGTGCCCATCTCCCCCCGTCCCCCCAGTCCCTGGTCGTTCCTCTCCCTGTTGCTGTGGTGTCTGTTGTTTTGGGCAGTTTCCTATCCCCGAGTCCTGCCACCATCTCCAGACTGATGTGGTGGACACCATTTCCTCCATGTCATCCAGCTCCTGGTGTGGCGCTGGACTCCCACTTCCGGTGTGCATTGCTGCCTTCTTGTTGTGGGCGTATTTCTGCTTGTTTGTGCGTTTCGCATCATTCCGGCTGTTCTGGTTTTCTTCCATTGTCCTCCTCCGCTCTCCGGCTGCATTCACCTTGTCCATGATGGCCTGCCATGTACAATGTTTTGTTGCCAATGGGGCTGTATACTGGCTTCGGTTGCCTCCATTGTGCTTGGCTGTTGTTTTCTGTTTGGTTTGTCTTTCTTTTTCCTGCTTTTGTTGTGCTTATTCCCGCCTGCCGTGTGTGTGTCGCGGGCCTGGAGGTGCTTATCGCTGCTTTCCTCATCGCGAATGGGCTCATCACACGTTTTTTTGTGTTGTGGTTTGTGTTTTTATCTCCGTCGAGGTGATTGTATCGCGGACATTGGCCGCGTTTTCGGCGGACTATCGCATGGTACCGCCGTGTTGTGAATTCCAGGTTAACACGGGGTTATTTTCCCGCTATAGGCTGCAATGTGTAAAGTTGCGTTAACATTTTTTGGAGATGTTTAGCACACGTTCTTGTGAATATACCCCAGAGTTTGCTATCTAGGTACGCTGGACTGGGTAAGGGGCACAGCAGAGTGCGCTGCATGGTTGTGATTTCCGCAGTAGGTGTTTCAAGTGGTGAATTTCTGTGAAGGTATTAACATTTTTAACAATTTAGAACTTGTTTTAATATATATATTTTGATACTATAGCCCTGAGGTAGTCTGTTACTATATCTCCGACACTGACAAAACATGTGTTGGCTATAGATGCTGTGAAAATTGCTTTGATTATCCTGTTTTGAAATTGGAGATTGTGGAACTTGTCTGAAGATTCGACTACAGTTCCAAGTTTCATGAAAATAAAAAGTTACTTGATGGGAAACTTACTACGACATTGGACTGTGATTTACGTTTGGAGTGCTTAAAATCCTTTTTCATTTTGGGGACTTGATCCAATTTAGGAAGAAGTGGTGGATTTTCTTCATTTCGAGCTCCTGATACAACTTTTGGACCATTCTACTTTTTAATCTTGCTTGGTTAATAGTTGGACACTTAGGGTGTGTGCATCATATTCCCAGCCACCAATTGTGTATTCCCTTCCTGCAGGGCCGGACTAGCTACCGGGCATATTTTGCTGGGATGGCAGGGTGGGGTCCAGGTTCAATGCGGAGGGGCCGATTTTGTTGCTGGGGAGCTGCGGGTGCTTCCAAATGAACAATGCAAAACAAATAGCTTTAAAGCCGACTTTTAAAAATATTTGTTTTGCATTGTTTATTAAGGGAAGCCCGGTAGCCAGTCCGGCCCTGCCTTCCTGTTCCGCGTACGTACTGCAAGTGCTCCACTTGCCATGCCGGCTGATGCCAATGCCGCGCGTGCCCAGGCGCCACCACAGCACAATGCAGTTGCAGCGCTTCAGCCCTTCAGCAAGTTGGTCGATCTGCCACTATGCGAGGGAGGAGATATACAGACTTTTTGAACCCCTCCCTGCACGGATGCGGATGATGACTACAATGCTGCTGCGCGGGCCCTGAATGCCTATTTCGATGCTCAGTTAAATCCAGACTATGAGTGTTTCAAGCTGCGCCTGGCATGCCATCGTGAGGGAGAGTCAATTGACATCTTTTACGCCTCCTCTGGGATTTGGTTAGCACCTGCACCGCAGACGACCAGCCAAAAGAAGTCTGACTGTAGATCATCCAAGGCTGCCGGTCCAAGCACTCAGAGGTCAGATCCTGAGGCAGCCAAACATCAGCCTCAACAACATCCTCATCCTCGTACGGTCCCACGACCTCTCAGCAGCGCGAGCTGCGGGAATGGACATGGCATTGACCCTCGGATACAACAGCAGCCCATCATCAAGACAGAGTCTCTGGACGCAGTGTCCGCTAGATCAAGGTATGCTCGCCCCAAACTGATGGCAATGATGTTCTTTGAGAAAATACGCAACTGTTTTTTTCAAGGGTCTGTTAATCGATCAGTTGCTAAAGAATAATACCTGACTTGTGTAAATATTTCTAAAGTAATAAAAATGAGTGATTTTTTTTGTATCTCTCCCTGACATTTACGGAGGTTTATTGATTTTTGCTTCAAGAGCTCTGCACGACTACATAGTCTTCCGCGACAGCATCCTATAATGCGTCATGAGAATGCGCTGTGCTGACATGACGCAGCGCGTTGGTCTGTAACACAGAAGTTGCAGTGCGCCTCCTGCTCTAAAAACACAACACAGTACCCTTAGCAAAATGTGTGATGCACCAAAAAATCATAGAGCAACAATGACAATCAAATATGTATATAACAATACAGCGGCGTCACTTCATATAAGTGCATTAATGAATGCACATCTGTACCTTTCTGGCTGCTCACTTTGGTGTGAGCGGCTGCTCGTCATAGGTGGTTCTCTCAAGACGTGTCATGTCATGACTAAGGGTATTTTTCTCTGGTGTCTGTCTCTGACTCTGCTGTCCAGGAGCAGTTGACGCTGTTACCTTCACAGCCCTGAAGACATCTCCTGGAAAGCAGTGTTGGCGTTCACCAAGGCCAGTGTCCAGAGGTCTTGCAGTTATGGAGTCCTGGCATCTGATGGTTGGTTGGACGCCATCAATCTGATGTGTTGCTTATGAAACACTGGCAGTGGGTTGTATGCCTTTATCATGTCTATGGGGTGGTAGTGTTTCTTCATTCCGCCTGTGGAGTAATTAAAGGCCATGTGCATGTCTTCTAACTTGGCAATTTGCATTTGGTGCGTGAATTCCTTTTTGGGTCTCGCCTACGCAGCGCGCATGCGCTGCATAGGAGGAGACCTTTAGGAATCGATTCACTTTTTGGGCCAAAAACGTGCACGCTTTGCATTGCTTTCAATGGCAACGCGTGCACGTTTGGCGATTCCCTTGCGGGAGCGAGCTTTGAAACCATCTGTTTGTAATTAACTTGCAACCAGATGGTGCCCCTGCTCGCTCCCGCAAGGGAAACGTTTTGTGTGCTCTCGGCCGCACTCCCCCCACCCCTCCCCCTCAGCTGCATTCTTCGAATCCCTCGGCGTTTTGCCTGCAGGAGCGAGCAGTGCCTCCTTGTAGTATATCGTATGTGTTTTAATTAATCGCCCAATAAAGTATTAAACATGAACCCGCAGCTTTGTGGCCTAAAAACTGATCCTGGCACCTGAGCATTTTGATGAACTGCTCTACCTCTCTACCTCTCCCTCTACCTCTCTACCTCTACCTCTCTACCTCTCTCTCTACCTCTACCTCTCTCTCTACCTCTACCTCTCTACCTCTCTCTACCTCTCTACCTCTCTCTACCTCTCTCTACCTCTCTACCTCTCTCTCTCTCCCTCTCTCTCACCTCCCTCTCTCTACCTCTCTACCTCTCTCTCTACCGCTCTACCTCTCTACCTCTCTCTCTCCTCTCTCTCTCTACCTCTCTCTCTACCGCTCTACCTCTCTACCTCTCTCTCTCTACCTCTCTCTCTCTACCTCTCTCTCTACTCTCTCTCTCTCTCCACCTCTCTCTACCTCCCTACCTCTCTCTACCTCTCTCTACCTCTCTCTACTTCTCTACCTCTCTACACCCTCTCTACCTCTCTGCCTCTGTACCTCCACCTCTCTACCTCTCTACCTCTCTACCTCTACCTCTCTACCTCTCTCTACTCTCTCTACCTCTCTACCTCTCTACACCTCTCTACCTCTCTACCTCTCTACCTCTACCTCTCTACCTCTCTCTCTACCTCTCTCTCTCTACCTCTCTCTACCTCTCTACCTCTCTACCTCTACCTCTCTACCTCTCTACCTCTCTCTACCTCTCTACCTCTCTCTACCTCTCTCACTACCTTTCTACCTCTCTCTACCTCTCTCTACCTCTCTACCTCTCTACCTCTCTCTACCTCTCTACCTCTACACCTCTACACCTCTCTACCTCTCTACCTCTCTACCTCTACCTCTACACTTTTTATTACAACTTTTCTACATAAAACACATCAGCCACAATACTCTACAACATAGCCAACACTTCTAAATAAGGTCCCAAAAGCGAAACCTATTGGCTATGCCAATGCTTGTTTTTACTATGCCCTGGTCTCTCTGGCTCAGCCTCCTGCACTCTTAAAAGACCCAGTGGCGGCATACAGCTCTTTACAAATTAACAACATATTCAAACCTATCAAGTGACTTAGATGCAATTCCCTGTATATTTCTATACACTTACAGATTACTTTTTCACCCACCTGAAATTTATTTTTATCTCAGCATACAGGAGTTTTTCCCAGTCCAAGAACGCTTTCTTCTACCTCCCAGGGCATTAATGCGCCATTCTGTTCTCTTCTTGTGCCACTAAGTACCCATCTGCTCCTCTAAACGGACTATTAAAGCTGCTGCAGATACACCTGCCTCTTTCTCGAGCTACTGAACCCGTTTACAATAATACCTGCCGTGACTCATACTATTACAACCGGTTACAGTCTTGCATGTCCCTTTCTTGGGATATTACGGTTGCCTCCTACCCAAGAACTGTTTCTTCTCAGGCTGTTGATTGCCACTGTCCTGTCTGCAACATTCTCGTGCACTTACTGTTGCTGGAGCAATGTAAGTCTCTTCCCTGGACAACCAATACAGATCTGAACTGTCTGTCCAAATGGCATGCAATTAACTGAGGTTAAAGCCCGCACTGTCCCCATCTAACCCATGCCCCCAAAATACCTCAGTCGCCTTGGCCAGTGTGAGCCCCTCTCAGGTTCATGGGAAGCTGGACTCTTAGCAGTGGGACAGGAATCCCCACTCACCGGCCATTTTGAACATCCGGCTCCACTACGTGTACATCCATACGTCACTCACCCGGCGTTATTGCGTCACTCGAAGCTCCCCGGCCCTGAAAGGATGCTTTTGCCCTCCTATTGGGATCGCATCTATTTAGCGATAGTTTTAAGTACTCCTCCACAGTGACCCTAAGTGCATAAAAGAAATAAGACGGCGAACTGTCCGGGTCGCTCTGTCTGTACACATAAAAAAAGGGCTACGATGGACAGGTTCTTGCAGAGGAACTGGGTGGCTCACTGGGAATGAAGTTATTGGATTGTCCTTTTTAAAACAAAGGATTTTAAAAATGTCAAATTACGCTAAGTTTACGTAAGTTCCAAACATTTTATGAGATTTTTTAAATCCAGTACGCCACAGGAAGTTATGTAATTATTATATCTTATTTACAATACTAACATTATAAAAAGCCCGATTAATTTCATTTTTAATTTTGTTGCTCCGGCTCTAATATTACAAAAAAAACAGGATTTCTTGTCTTTTGTTTGGTTGCTCGCGCCCTTATTATTATAAAACCAGTCCATACTAAGATGGCCGTTACTTTCGCTGAAGTTTGTTCAAGGGAATACGACCTCTCACCCCTTTCTAACTAGGCTGTCCCTACAAGGCCTTAAGTTTCCTGTTCAAAAATGTCTGCTCGTTTTACGTGTCTTCTAAAAACGGCGTCACCATGTTTAAAGTCCTCTGTCTATGCCCATGCATGTACTCAGGGACAGCTGGAAGAGGACGTACCCAATTAAGTTCTACGGACGAGCGGCGTAATTAAGTTTTTCTGTAATTGGAACCAACTGCTATGAGCAAGAGCAACTTAATTGTTTTTTTTGGTATGTTTTTTGTTTAGTGAGTTTAGTCTTGTGTTCTCAGAAGAATCCTTTAAGTGTATTACGCCAGTTTGCTGGTGGAATCAGAGAAAGTTGATGTAGAAGTGGGTTGATGCTCTCTTTATCAGATACGCTAAGATGAAGCGCCTCCTAGGATGGGAGATGGTGTTAACCTCAAAAATACACGAGGCAATGTCTCCCTACAGGTAACAGTTTACCAGCAACTAAATCAGCATAATCAATTAAATAAGCCTTAATAAAGTTTGAATCCAGGAAGTTTAGACAGCATGCAGGTTTATTAAATATTAAAAATACAGAAGGCAAAAACAATAGTAACAAGCATTGGCATAGCCAATAGGTCTCGCCTTTGGGACCTTATAAGTGCTTAGGCATGCAACAGTTGATGTTGTTGCACCAAGGATATTGTGCTGCATAACTAAATACTTATAAGGTCCCAAAAGCGAGACCTATTGGCTATGCCAATGCTTGTTGTTGCTTGGTGTAGGTCTGTTTCCTCAAAACCGTGTAGTAGCATTCATACCTCATACTTGCACTGTTTCAGTCTGGGAGCATTGTGGCTTAGTAGAAAGTGAGTGCATGTCGGTTGTTTGCTGCCTGCAGGGTCTGCTGTGTGCTAGTTGTTTGTGGGGCATTGCAGTACCTTCTATAGCTGATTCTTTTATTGGTGCAGGTCACTCTTCAGAATCATGTTATGCCTTGGTATGTCACATGTATTTGTTGAGCCTTGCGAGCATCCGTGCTCCATTGAGAGCAGGATCACGCAGAAGTGCAAGCACTGAGAGCTTATACATGGGTGACTGACATGCAGAGCTAGAGTCTAGCGGTGTTAGAGGAAACACATGATACTATGTGTCTTTAGCATGGTGATGCACTCACCAAAGGGGCCCCAGCGAGTATGGACATGTCTGTGAGTCACAGTGCCCTGGCCTCTGACAGTGACAATAGAAAGTTCCCACTTCCACCCTGTCACCCTCAGAGCACCCAGCTGGGCTCTCACAGTGGGTTCTACTGGGGGCGGAGCAGTGCTGCTGATCCTGGAGTCCCTTCAGTTCACATGCTGGTTGTACTGGATGTGAATGGATCCAGCAGCACGCCTTGTATATTCAGGATGAACGTGTGCTGGTGTGGCTGTGCAACTAGAGACAGTGATCAAGATATATTTTTTGAATCCCAAAAACAGTTGCATTTGCATGTTGACTTCTTACCTCTTTGGTTTCAGTGAAGCATCTCGCTTGGTATTCAGCCATCCTTACATCACCAGCACTTATCAATGGTGGTCACATGACATCTTGAGATAGTGTTGGCATTGGGGAGGACAGGACTTGTTCAAGGCGGTCCAGGGTTGATAGTCATATGGTGATGCTCATGTTATAGAGATTGAGGCAGTGTAGCAAGCACTACTTCATTTGAGCCGGTGGTTTCCGAAGCTCAGTCCCAGCACTCAATTGTCAACACCGGCACTTATGACAGCCTGCCACAGGGGCTGTTTGTGCAATTTGGAGATGAGAACAACAACAGTTGTTTATTAGTTCAATATACATTAAAAACAACTCATGCATGTTGCCTGAGCTGTTTGTATAGCTTTGGAGGCCTGGAATAATCTGAATTGTCACACCTGTGGGAGTGTGATGGTGAATAGTTGTGTTGTTACTGTCACTGGATGTACTGGCGGGAGCAATGGGTGGTGCAAGCTGCAGGGGCCTCCTGATAAGGGCCCTGGCACCTATTTTTATTTTTACAAATTAAGCACTGGTAGCAACAGATCTCCTGCTTTTAGGTGACATACACAAGTAGACACATTGACGTAGGCATGTGAAGCATAGCAGAAATACTTCAAAGCTTTCTCAGTAGGGCCTTATAAGCGGATCTGACCCTGTTGTATCTCTTTTGTTCCCTGTTGTTCTCATCTGGGGTAGATCTTCACCAACTATGTCTTTAGCGGACCACCACTGTCACCTGTAGGAAGCCCTGGACAGTCAAAATGGTATGTATTGTCATTCTGAGCTGTGGGCTGGGCAGAGTGCCTTATCTGATAGAGCAGTTCCTGCATTTGGGACTTTGCATCTATTTGGAGACGGATACTGGTGTTCTGGATTGCAGCATCATGCACTGACCTATGCAACATCTGGACTATGTGATGAAGTCTAGGTGTATTATATATTAACTGCTTATTGAGGCCAGGATGTTCCTGTGCAACTAATTGCCCCTGCAGTGAGGGGAAGGCATTACATTGTGGAAGTCAATCATGGTATGTGTGATCTTCTCTGACGTGCAGCGAGAAACGATATATTATGTGATTTGACTTCGTTGTGTTTTCCCTGTAGTAAAACACTTTGTAACAGTTGTTTCAGAATAGGGGAGAGGGTGTGGCATAACGGCTAGAGCGGTCGACCTCAAAGCTGGAGAACCGAGTCTCGGCAGGGGACACTCAACATCCTGTGATTCTGGGCAAATCCCTTAATCTCCCCGTGCCTAACAAAATGAACGCGTTCGTCTGTTGGCAACTGGTACTCATGTAAAGCACTGATGCCTTCGGGTCGAGTTTGCGCTATATAAAACTCCCCCCAATAAAAATAGGTGATAAATTAGATTTTTCTTTTGCCATTCACGCTTTCTATGTACAGGGATATGTCACTGTGCTGTGTTTGATTATTGCGACGCCCTGCTGTACCGAGGTCCCCATAAAGCGTGTTGTTCCAGATGCAAGTAGCGCCCGGGCGGATGTTCGTGAATTGGGCCCCCGACACTTCCTCTGACTGACAGTCAAAGCCGCACAGCTTTTAAACTTCCCATCCTCACACATCGGGCTGCTTATAGCTCCGCAGGGGCACCGGGGAAGGGAAGCCTCAGTAGTACCAACACCAGCGAACCTTGCGATCTCAACACAAATGTATTAATCGGTCCAAGGGTGAGCAGAGCTAGTCTGCACACTACACTGTTACTGCCTTGGAAATGGCTTGTGCATTGATCGTTGCAACAAAACACAGGTTCTTTGCATTCAGCGAAATGAAATTCAGACCTTTGAGAGATCACCCTTCTTAGAAAAAATAATTTGCAATCGTGGAAACTGTGACGCTTATATTTTTCCAACTCCTCAAAAAGACCAAGGTCCAGAGGTACAAAAATTAGGAATTGCAATTTCCAAATTGCGATTATTACCGAAATCGCAATTCCTAATGTAAGAAAACTTTGTACTATTGACTAGCGATTCCTAATGGGTCGCAAATCGACTTAATGCATGAATTTTAATGCGGGAGATTGCAGCTTGCGATCCATTAGGAATGATAGCCATCACAGGGATGGTGGCCTTCGAGGTCAGCAGACTGCCATGTGATTTCTAGGCAGTGAGCAGTGGAACCACTGCTTTCTCTTATAAAATATTTTTGATTACATTCTCAAAGGGGAAGGGGTCCTTTCCATTGCGAGTGGGTTACCACCTCCTTTGAGGAGGTGGAAAAATATTAATGTTTTGCGCCTGGAATTCAGTTGCAAAATATTAATACACACCACTGCGATTCGGTATTTGGACTGGGCACCCTAAACGAACCTTCCAATTACCGAATCACTAAACCAAATTGCAATTCAGTAACAAGTTGCCGTATTGCAGTTTGGCATTTGTAGATTACAAAATGTTTTTTGCAGTTGCAAACGGCCTGATACTGCAAATCAGGCCGTTTGCGACCTCCCATAAAGTTTTGTACATCTGGCCCACATCTGCTTTTTCTTCCCAAAAAACGACTTTAAGGCCTCTGTAGTCTGATGCCTTATGACACCACATCAAAAAGGTGCTACATCACAAGTTACCAAAAAATGGCTGCGTTGTGGTTTTTGAAAATGATTGCACTGATTTTAACCAGACATGAAGCCTCGTGCATAAAGAAGCTTGTCTAAGCACAATTGTTTTGCATTGCACCCTGGATATCTTCATCCTTTGGGCTTTAAGGGATTTTCTAACCCCTCAATATCAAATGTACATTACACAAAATGTCACACATTGCCTGTCTCATTAAAAAGAAACGGATGGGAATTAGCTTTGAGGCTTATTGTGAAGGATAGCGAATGCTGTTGGCATGCAGTGTTGGACTAGGCCTCCGGCAATCTGGCAGCGCCCAAAGGGCTGGTCTGGCAGATCAGTGTGTGGGCTGATTTTTTGGCTGTATGTTAGACTGTTATATTGTCCGCTGGGCCAGTTTTTACTGTTGATTTCTCTGATATGACCATAAACATTGCCTGAGGCAAAAACAAATGCATGCAGTCTCCCATACCTTGCAAGACACTGATGCACTTGTCTTTACAAGTTTAAAACTACAGAATGTGGGCCTTTTTTATAGCTACATGATTTGCTAATGATGACCACATTTAATGTGGTGCCCGGGTCTATTTTCTGTACTCAGTTTGACCCTGTCAGCATGGCACAGCAGAGCTCTGCCACAGATTTCACAATCACAGTGTGCCCGCACTGCGATCCTCGTCTTGAAAATGGAAGGGTCACAATGCTACAGACAGTGGCACCATGTGATTATGACTTTGGGAGGGTCTGCAGTGGTTTGTGGGATTTCTGTCTAGATTCCCACTGCCCTCAGACTTCCAGATGGCCCTGTCTGCTAACCACTGTGTGCTTTGCAACTGTGTACAAGGCTGCCTATCATGCTTTTGGACTTTGCATGGGTAGCTGACCAGCGACGAGTATGCAGAAGAGAGGAGTTCACCCAGAAGAGTGAGATCAACTCTGTCTAGGCAAGAGCGCATGGAAAGGAAACGCCTTTCCAGAGATGGATCTGGAAGGGTCTATTAAAAGGCTGATAGCCGTAGAGGAAGCAGGAGAGAAGAAGGAAGACGTGGATCTGCACCACACTGGAGATGATTCAGGTGAGAAACGTTGCCTCCCCCCCGCCTTCTGAGAAGGCAAAGATAGAGGGATTCTGACAAGGGATGGGCGTAACTCGCATAATTTGCTGTAACGTAATTATGTGAAATTACAGCAAAACTACATAACATTACGCTGAATTTTGTGAAGAGCATAATTTAGCATGTAGCACTATTTTTTTAGCGAAAAATTAACTCTTGCATCCAGAATGGACCAGAGGACGCATTTGCAACAGAACACAGCATCAGCCAGCAGCTGCTTGCCCTCGCTAGGTTTGTTCTTTCTGTGCTGCGGTAGGATTTTGTGCCAAAGTACTCATAATTATGTGAACAGGCGTAATCATGCAACTTCCACTAATTTCACGTCGAAAGAATAATGCGTAATTATCAAAATGACTCCAATTACTCCAGGGCAGTTAAAATTTCGCCCAGTCCTAATTCTGACCTGGAGAGCGCTGAAAGGGTCCAACAGTTACTGAGGACATGGTAGAAGGGAGAGACGAGCTTCTTTTCACGCTGTGTGAGACCAGGAGAAGGACACTACCTCTGGGGGCCATGACCTGAGGACGAATCAAGTGGTAGGCAAGCGCAGAGGGAGATGTTTTAAGGCATGGGCAAAGTGTGCTCTGACCCAGGGCCCCAAATTTCTAGGGGTCCCATCAGTATGCTTCCGAGACAGTCACAGACTGTCTAAAATTTTAAAATAACCAGTTTGTTTACTCACTTTCTTTTTTTTTAGTCAGCCCAGGCTGTCTGGCCAGTACGGCCTCCCCCTGAGAGATAGTGAGGTATAAAGAAAAATACCTATTAGATTCTAGTTAGATTCAGCAATTGCTTTAACCTTTTAAAGTGCATAGGCTCCGCTCAACTGCACAGGTCTTTTCCTTTTTCCAGCATGTGCCACTTACTGTGCATGAAAAATTGAAATTATGTACTCACTCTGTGGCTCCACCATTCTTGTGGAGCTAATGCCAGACAGGTACAATAAAAGCCTACTGCCATCTGACTCCGAATACCAGTCCCATGCAGCACAGGCATTCCAATAAATAAAAACACCCATCAGCATTGGTGCTGACAGACTAGCTACACCAAAAGGCTTAGTCAGACCACTGGCTTCTTTGGTTTTCTGGCACAGTGCAGTGGGAGACCGCTTCCACCGAGGTATTGTATTGTATTGTAATTGCATTTATATAGCGCTTACTACCCCTGACGAGGCGTCGAAGCGCTTTTTCGGCGAGTAGCACGCTACTCCAGAACCCATAAAGGATTAGTGTTAAATTAGTATAGTGAAATATGAAAGTAATTTAAGTGGTGGATAGGTTAGCCAATTATTTGGATTCAGAAGGATAGCGGAAGGAAAGAAGAGGGAAAAAAAAGTTTGTATTTATATAGCGCTGGTTACCCCTGATGGGGTGTTGAAGCACTTTTTATGGCGAGTAGTGCGCTACTCCGGAACCCATAAAGGATTAGTGTTGAAAATTAGTATAGTGAAATATGAAAGTAATTTGAGTGGTGGATATGGTAGGCCACATGACAATGTGCATTACAGAGTGACATGATATGCTCCCTTCAAGACTGCACTGTTCATGTGGAGATGGTGGGCTGGTGCAATCACAGCCTAGTGCCATCTGAGTCAGAAACCCTACTCCTCGCAGAGCAGGGATGCAAGTGTGGTAAACAAAAAAACACATACCCTTCATATGCACAGTCTCAAAAAGTGAGGCATCAGTCCACTGCACCACATGAAGAGGGCTTGTTCAGGCCGCTCGCTTTTTTGCTTCTCTAGTGCCAGCCAGCCAGAGAAAGACTGTTTGTTCCTGGGCTGGTCTCAGAAATAGGCTGGACACCGATGAAGGTTGTCAATGATCCGATCATGGTTACTGAGTGCGTGAATGAGCTGAAAATGGATAATAAATTCACAGTTGGTCTCAGCAGGGGAGCCAAAATTATTTGACCCAGTCCCCAAAATCCTTGTGATGTCTCTGAGCTCAGAGGTAAACGGGGTTCATGTTGGTCACAAGGGGGTGAGCAGAGTTGAAGCATATCTATCGTTCCCCGTTTCAGTGAGGTTTAAAGAGTGTGCACTACATACCGGAATTACTGGCTTTATTTTACGCCTCAACGCAGGGATAGCACTAACTCACCTGAGTTGAAAGAAACAAAGCCTTAAACTGATTTGGTAAAATTCAGCTCTAGAATAAACGAAGAAGTAAGTCAAGGGACAACATGGCCTTTAAAAGAAAAGCACATGAAGCACCGAGATGGCCAGAACAAAATAAAGGGCTCGGGTTTGTTTTGATAAGCTAGTTGAGAACACTATACGTCCTTTTGATATAAGACAAAAGAAACAAAGATAAATATGAGTTATAGGCTGAAGACCATTTTATTAGTTTTTTTCTGTTTTGCTAATTGAGGTTCACTTACCTGTTTTCCTTCTCTGATGTGAGGTGGTGCTCCTGGGACTGAAAGTGGCGAATCATGGGAAAGATGCACGCAGGAGAGGAGAAAGGAATGATCCATGAAAGGAAAGGACTGTACCTTAATAAACAGAGAACACAAATAAACCCTACCAACTACACCTGAAAGTCTAGTGTCGAACCCTGTACCCATCCACTGACTTCACAATTGTTATAAAGCATGTGCAAGCTGTTTTGAATTGCTTCTTGACCGCCCATTTTCCCTAGCAATTTGGAAGGTCTATCGATTTGTGCTTTGCGATTTATAATTGCATTTATGAATCACAAAGACATTTTGAGCATTGCAGTCTCTTACTGTACCCTCAGTCAGTTGCACTGACTTTGTCTGCACAAATGTTTTTGTTGACAAAGAAGGTCATTTAAGTTTGGTGGCAGCCGCCAGCTGCCAGCCTGCCTGATCATCAGAGCCTCTAGACTCTGTGCCCCTGGCAGAGGATCGCCTGCCATATTTAGAGATTCATAGCTGTTTGGCATATCAGCATTCAACTTCAAAATGTTATTGGTCATCATACATGTCACTGAGTAAGATGTAATAAATCAATTTCCATTGTTTCTATATCATTTAAAAAATAAATATTACTTTAATTCACACACAATTAAACAGTAAACATAAAATTAGAAGTGTACACAATGAAAAGGAGACCTTTTTAGCACCACCTGAGCTAGAGATCTGTGTCAGAAGGTCTCTTAGTGTTAAACAGTGTACATCCTCTCTCTATGCTGTTTCTCAAGGAATTCAGAACTGGAAGTTCATCCTACTGCAGTTATCATAGGGTTCTCAATGTCAAACACTTCACTCTTGTATTTATCAGAGAGTTCATAATGTAAGTCCCCTTGCTAGAGCATTTTTCAAACAGATCACAATGTAAAACATAACTCCCCGTTTACTGAAGCAGAGCAGTCCAAGGTTAATTTAGGGTGGTTCAAAACTCGGAGCTAAACACAAAAACAATATGAATAAACAATATCCAGCCAATGCCTTTCCTTTAAAGTGAAAAGTATAATAATGCACACACATCTAAATACTGTACTCAAAATCACAGATATTTACAAGATTTCAGGTAAATAGGGACCTCTCCTTCAGGGGATTGCAGATATCCGAGGATATAAACCATGTTCCCTAAAAAAATCCCACAGAGGGCACCTAACCCCTGTTAGAATTCTGCACCATCAGGTTTTAATCATAAAAAGCAGAAATGCTCCCAAGTGGGTCTCTTGGAAAATATGATGGTTTTCACAATCAAAAGGTTAAGCCTACAGGCTTTGTCAAGTCATTCACAATGTAAAATGAGAGGCGCCTACTGCCTTTCTCACCATATTTAATAATGATGTGGCTCCTGCCTTTATCACCGCATTTAATAATCAATAAATCAAACCTATTGGCTTTAGCATGAAAATAAATAAACCTATCCATTTGGTCTCTGCCTAAAAGGGTCCATCATGCATTTTAGGAAAGCTATATTTATACATTGACATGAATTTATTATAGTCTTCTGGAGCTATCAAATATTTACTGGTACCAAAGCAAGAAATGTAACATATGTATTAAACCCCTTCATATTGCATTTATCAGAGACTTCACAATGTAATAACTATTCCAATTATATTTGTCAGAGAATTCACATTGTAAAGCCCCTTTCTATTGTGTTTGACATAGAGTTCACAATGGAAAAGCCATTCTTTTTGCATTTGTTATAGAGTTTGCAATAAACAAAAATCCTTCCTAAGGTGTTTGGCAATTAGTTTGCAATGTAAAAACAATGGGCCTCATTTATGAGGTTTTGCCGTAGGGCAGCGCCACAGACCTTCCTGCTGTGCTGCCCTACGGGAAAAGAAAAGGGCAGGAATGCGCCATATGTATCAGATACAGCGCATTCTTGTCCATTTCCCCTGCGCCGGCGCACAATAGGCTGCCATGCGCCAACGCAGGCACTTTTGCACCATGGTGCAAGGGTGCCTGTGCTGTGGGGATGATTCTTTTTGTGCAGGAAATGAAACCTTCCTGCACAAAAACAATCACAAGAGGCTTTTTCCTCTTTCTATGTGTGCTGCATAATGCAGCACACATAGAAAAAGGAAAAACGAGGAGAAATACAAATATTTCTTTTAGTTGTGCCTCCCTTACGCTTCCCCTGGGGAGGCGTGCGTTTTTGGCGCTGCCTCAATTTTACTTGTAAATCTGGGGCAGTGTCAAAAAGCCATGGATGTTGCTGGGAGTGTCCCCAGCAACACCCATTGCCCACCTCTTTAACGCAGAAAACTGCGTTAAAGGGAACGATATTTACGACGCAGCATTAAGCCAAAAAAAGTGGCATAGTGCTGCCTCGTAAATATGGAGCAGGCTCCTGTGCCACGGAACGTCACAAACAGTGAAATTCCGGCGGCGCAAGGGGCTTCATAAATGAGGCCCCATGTATTTATCAGAGGGCTCACACACCAAAGTCCCTTCCAATTGTATTTGAGCATTTCAGTTTAAGATATCCCATGCCAGTCCATAGTTACTGGGCCCAATTTATTATGATGGAGGGTCTTTTCTCTTTGGTGTCCTGGAACCTCCGTACCACAGTCTCTCAAACTGGAAACCAAGTACCCCTCTTAGAACTTGATTCGAAGGGTAGTGCATGAAAGGCGCCTGATGCTGACTTCAGGGATGATGTGGACATGCACATCAAAACTCAGCAATGCACAGCAATATCAATAAATAAATGTCCAGCCATTGCTTCTTTAAAAAGGAAAAGTACTGTAATGAACATGAAACTAAATGCCACAAACAAAATAACAAATTTCACAAGATTTTAAGAGGAATTGCAACTACCTTTACTAATGAGACCCCATAGAATTGCAAAGTGCAAAGCATGTACCACAAAGAAATAGCACAGGGGGCAACTAATTTGGTACATCTATTAGTTTCCTGTTATCTGTGAGGTACCAGGTCATAAATTGCTTACCAACAGACTCTAAAAACTAAACCCAGCAATGTCCCTATATTATTATTATTAAATTGAATTTGTCGGGCGCACAGCTACCCCAGAGGGTTTCCCGGCGCCAAGCTGGTAGGGAAGGAAAAGTAGTGAGTGAGAAGGGAAAACTATTAAATGTTAAAATAACCAAGTCTTTAAACCCTTGCGGAAGGCACCAAACACAGTTTCCTCTCGTAGGGAAGCAGATAGAGAATTCCATCGGGTCGGTCCTAAATAGGAGAAGGACCGACCTCGCATACGAATATGTCTGACTTTTGGGACAACGAACTTGGTCTGCTGGGCGGAGTGCAGAGGACGCGAGGGATGATAACGCTGAACCAGATCTTGAAGATACTGCGGGGCCACTCCTGTTTTAATTTTAAACATAAAGCACAAAGCTTTAAATTTGACCCGTTTCTCCTCCGTCAACCAGTGTAGGTCACGAAGAAAACCCGAGACAAAGCAGTCTAGCAGCCGCATTTTGCACTAATTGAAGTCTCTGGATCGTTGCTTCGTTGGAACCCAAATAAAGAACATTGTCGTAGTCCAGTCTAGAAGTAACTAGGGCATGGACTACTGTTCTCTGTGCTGAGAGAGGAATCATCCATAAAATCTTCTTTAGCCATTTCAGAACAGTAAAACAGGAAGAGGACACTTTGGCGACTTGTTGTTTCATTGACAGATGCTCGTCTACGATGAAACCCAAATTACGAACATGATGCACCGGCATAGGTAAACCTCCCATTTCAGAGGGCCAATGTTGTGGTCCCCAAAGGTCCTGTTTTTTACCCAAGATCATGACTTCAGTCTTGTCCCCGTTTAATTTGAGCAGGTTGTCTTGCAACCAGGACGCAGCTTTACTCAATCCTTACTGAAGGGCTGAGGATTCAGAAACCTTAGAAGAAGAGGGAGAAAAGATGATATGGGTATCGTCAGCGTAGGAAAAAAGGGACAAACCAGCCACTTCAGCAACTGCTGCTAGTGGACGGACATACATATTAAATAGTAGTGGGCTCAGCACCGAGCTCTGTGGAACTCGATATGAGGACAGATAGGAGTTAGAGCTTGCCGACGCAGAGAAGACCTGGAAAGCTTGGTTCTTTAAGAAAGAACAGAGTCACTCCAAGGTCGTTCCCGCCAAGCCCAATGATGCATTTAAGAGTTCCATTTACTGTCAAAAGTATGGAAGTATCAAGCTGTTTAAGCACATGAGAAGGAAGTAAGTCACGGGGGGAGCCCTATTTAATGTTTTCCAAAAGGTGATTAAAGGAGCTAGGTTCCAAGGGGGTCCAGGTTTCCAATTTGCAGGAGGATTTAATGTTGTTGGTAAGATCTGTCATCACAGGGTCCCGAGTGGCATTGGAAGTGATCACAGCCTCTAGTAAAGTACCTTGAGAGTTTTTGCTTAGCAGCGCAGAATGTATCTTTTCAACTTTATCCGTGAAATAGAGAGCAAGTTCTTCACATTGACTATGGGTAAGAGCAGGGGAAGTTGTCTGGGTCTCCGAGCCGGATACCTCTTTCACTTTGAATAGCGTTTCAGAACAGTTTTGTGCCTGGAGGATTTTTTGTGAAGAAAACTCTGCGCGGGCCACTTTACAAAGAGTATGATATTCGCTTATGGCTTTTTCGTATGTTATTTTGGAATCTTCATTGTAATGTTTTCTCCAGCACCTTTCTAACGTTTTACACTTAGATTTTTCACTTTTAAGCCTATCAGTAAACCAGGGAGCTGGTGGCAGATGTCTATTCGAACGTTTAGTAGACAGAGGAAGGCATGTTTCTACCGCTTGTAGTATCCAATTAACGATACAACCGTGATCTGTGATAGAAATTTGTTTAAAAGCCGGTCTACTATCAACTAGGAGTTTGTTGAAAGTCTGGACATTGAGCTTAGCCCATCTTTTGGTCTTCTGTTCAGACGCCAGACAAATCAACGGAGGGGAGGGCATTACTTTCAGCGTAAAAGCTACAACAAAATGATTGGACCAAGACAAAGGAAGGGCAGGGGGACAGCTAAGATCAGGCAGGTTTGAGAAAATAGGATCTAGTAGGTGACCGGCAACATGAGTAGGACCTGAATTACATAATCGTTAGTTCATCGCTTCTAAGTCAGCCATAAGTGATGAACTTTTGGTACATTTAGAATCATCTAAGTGGAGGTTCAAATCACCCAATATAGTAAAATTAGCAGCCTTCAAGATATGAGGGGCTGCTAAATTAGGAAAGGAAAGCACCCAGGGCCCAACTGGGCCAGGAGGGCGGTACAGCAGAATTCCTGAAAATGTGAATTTAGGCATAAGCGCAATTTTAAATAATAAGGCTTCACAGTCAGTGGCTGTGAAATCTTCTGTTTTGCATTCAAATGAAGTTTTATAGATAAACGCTATGCCGCCCCCAGTTTTCCTCCTCCTGTCTTTCCTGATAATGGTGTAGTTAGGCAGAAGAGCCACCACCACATCAGGGGCTGAACTTTCCTGTAGCTAGGTTTCTGTTAAAAAGACAGCATCTAGTTGATTATCTGTCAGGAGGTCAAAAATATGGGCTTGGTGTTTGGGAAGGGAGCGACAGTTAATGTTGTAGAATGTGAATTCTATGTGAAATGAGTGTGTACATCTAGGTGTAGTACTATGGGGGTTTCCTGTAAGATTAATATGTTCTCCTTTACTTGACTTAATTCGAACCCTTCCATTGGATTCATTGCTCTGAATGGAGGAGGTGAGGGAAAACATACAATGCTGACAGTCAAAGAGGCCTTAATCTATGTTTAAAATGTTACATTTGGAAAAAGATACCTGACGCAGCCTAGTCAGTTTTTTTGCAGAATAAGCTAGTCTTGTTGTATTTGTTGGACCAGGGGTTATGGCCCCTGGCCCCAGTCGGACGCAGGAGGCGCAGACGGGCTTGCCTTTGGCGCGCCGTTGGCGCGCCCACTGTGCTCGTCTGCTGCACGTCCGCTCCCGGGCCATTAAGTAGGGGCAGTGGCGTAGCATAACGTGGAACCTAGAACGCTGACTAAAGAGAGCGTGAGGCACTAACAAAATGGCCTAATGTAAAAGCGTCAAATATTACATGAGTGCT
Organism: Calotriton arnoldi; assembly: GCA_963921515.1. Classification (NCBI taxonomy): domain Eukaryota; kingdom Metazoa; phylum Chordata; class Amphibia; order Caudata; family Salamandridae; genus Calotriton; species Calotriton arnoldi. The sequence goes on along the minus strand of CAWUFW010013584.1, from coordinate 140,569 downwards.
CAATACAACCCCCCAGGTTTGATTTGGACCACGATCAGGGTCACAATCAGAGCGAGAAAGATTAAGAAGCAGAGCCTACACAAATGTGATTTACTAAAAAATTAAAAACATATCAAATTCAGTAATTCAAGATAAAAAAGCACATCACAATCAAATTCAAGCAAGACATATTAAAAAGTTGCGGGCAGCACAAAAAAGAGTTATAGAAGTTAAGGTGCAATTCTGAAAGGTTAGTAGTAAGCCTACCAGGCTATGGGCCTATTGCATATAAAGCTTTTCACAATCAGCAAGGTTAGGACTACAGGCTTTGGCAAGTCATTCACCATGTAAAATGAGAGTCATTTTCCCTTCATCACCAGATTTAAAAATCCATAAAGTGAGCCTATTGGCTTTAACCTGAAAATAAACTTGGCCATGTGTCCTCTGCCGCTCAAACATTTTAGACAGACCCAAAGTATACATTGGCATGAACATAAAGTTGCCCCACGGAAACATCAAGCTTTTACTATGGCTAGATCTAAAGAGGGACCTTTGTACTAAACCCTTTCCTATTGTACCTGCCAAATTTCACAGTGAAAGACCCCTTTCTCTTGTATTTGGCAAATAGTTCAAAATGTAAATTCCCTTTCTATAATTGATTATCATACAAATGACAGAGGATTCACAAGCTTAAACCCCTTCCTATTACATTTTCAGATGGTTCACAATGTAAAGTCCTTTCCTATGCTGTTTGGCTAGAAGTTTACATATAAAACATATTCCTGTTGTATTTGTCAGAGAGTCCACAATTGTCATGATCACGGAAAAGGTTAAAGAGGAATACGGAGGAGGACTCACAGGCTGTCATCAAAGGAAACGGAATCTTGCTGCAAAATTCGTTTACACACTTCCATAGTGGGAGTTTGTTTGCAGTGATGCCTCATCCAAAATGGCAGTCACTGTGGACAATGATGCCACAAAGTGAAAGTGAAACTAAAGTGAAATATCGCATGACTTTGAAATCTCATCTCACAAGATTTTGTCGAAGTGGCCATCTTGAATCTTCAGTATCAAAGGAGAAGGTAAAGTGAATAAAATCGCTTCCCAAACGTCCTGCTGGTGTGTCGGAAACCCTGGAATTTTTGAAACTACACTTTGTTCTTCATGTTTTCTTGGCTGTCTGGTTCTCTTGCCACTACCACTGGTCTTGAGAGTCTGGTAGGAAGGTGTACTTTCACCCATGACTGTTTTTTTCTGAGCTACAATAATCTCTAGCAAGGATTTGCTTGTGAACTCTATTCATCCTGTAGAATAAACCTAGCTGAACTGGGAATCATTTTATGAAAGTCAAAGAATGAACATTCTGCATATTTTGTTAACTTTACTTCGTTGTGAGTGCTGTTAACTCACCTTCTCTGATACTTTGATATCTAATTTGTTTTTTTAGTGAGTGTTAGAAATAGGTGAGTTCTTTAACATACAGTTTCGTTATTCTCTCTACTGAAGATTTCAGCATAAAAAGTAGTCACAGTAATTCATAGATACACATAAATGACATAAGAAATGTAAGAAGTGTAGCTGAGAAAGAGGTATTTGTAAACCAGATATTTTGCCTTAAACAAAGTGTTATTAGAATCTATCTTGTGATAGTAATCAAGAGAAAACTAATAAGTCACATTTTCTTTTGTAGAATACTGAAGTTGTGCTTACCCAATTCTGTCTGAAGTGAAGAAAGCCTTGCACCACCTGTTTTCCTCTATTATGCCATTCCCCTTTCCCATTGGGTATTCTTGATCCATAGTGAATTAATGTGGGTCTGGACTGCCTTTTGGAAGATTTGGAGCAAGTGTGTATTCATTATACTTCTGCAGAACAAAGACTGCTGGTAAGTTCTCAGAGTTCATTAAGATTTAACTTGAAAATAAACATGACTATGTAGTATATCCTTAGAGAGACTCATCAATCAATGTGAGCATACCCAAAGTATACATTGACATAAACATTAACTGTCCTTCTGGAAACACCACACATTTACAATGGATGGACATAGAAGGGCTATATGTACTAATACCTTCCTACTGAATTTATCAAATACTTCAAAATGTAAAACCTCTTCCTGTGGTGTTTGTCAGTGTGTTCACAATGTAAAACCCTTTCCTGTTGTATTTGTAAGATTGTCCACAATGTAAGACCCCTTAAAATTGCTAGAGGCAGCTCCTCCATTAAGGCGCAGGAGCGTTGCCCTGCGTGCTGTGAGCGCAGCGGGTACACACAGAATTATAAAATGGTCATTATTATTCTATGTGCTGCCAGCCGCAGCGAGTGGATGGTGTGGGCGGGGCAGATTCCTGCAGATTGCAGGAGGACGTTGTAGGTGCTCAGTGGGCATGTCTACAGCTGGCCAATATGTCATGCGCACTTCAGCCTGCACAATCCCAATGCTGTAAAATAACTGAGGGATTGCAGGCACAGGCTCCCAGCCGCAAAATGAGCGCTGGGTTAGCCTGCTCCAACCAGAGCAGCTCCAGGGTTGGTCGGATTCGAATGCAGGAAGCAAACCACCTTCCTTTCCTACTTGTCATCGTAGTCCGAGAGAGGAGTAAATATCGGTGAGCTTTACGGCACTCCACACCCCACCGATTTTTAAAGTTGCGATTTGCCCCTGGTGAAACCCCATCCTAGTGAATTTGCCAGAGGGTTCTCAATCTAAAGCCCTTGCCTGTGATGTTTAGCAATGCGTTCGCACTGTGAAACCCATTCCTTTTGTCATTGTCGAAAAGTAAAGGCACTTTGTATGGATTTTGACACGTAGTTCAATGTAAATCCTCTTCCTATAATAATTATCAGACAATTTACAATGTGTAACTCCTTTCCATTGAATTGGTTACAGGGTTAAACAATGCATGACCACTTTCTACTGTATTTGACCTGGAGTTTGCATTACCAATGTCCCTATATGTTATGAGCAATGGAACTATTTCTTTGTTGGACTTGGCCCTTTTTGCAGGGTCATCCCAGAACTTTTGCCTTCCTCCTGTATTTTTTCTGACCAGATGTTGGTGCTTTTAGGACTCTGGGCACTTTATCACTGATGTTCAGTGCTAAAGTGCATGTGCTCTCTATGGTAAACTTGGTAAGATTGGTCTACACCTGTTTGGCGTATTTAATTTATCTATCAGTCCCTTGTAAAGTGGTGTCTCATATACCCAGGGCCAGTAAATTAAATGCTACTGGTAAGCTTGCAGCCCTGCTTGCGCCACCCACCAAAGTAGCCTTTCAAACCTGTCTCAGGCCTCTGCCATTGCAGGGCCTATGCGCGCAGTTTACTGCCGTTGTGACGTGGCACATAAAGTGGTTGCCACATCCGTGACTCCCTTTTGACTACATATCAGTCACCCCTAAGGTAGGCCCTAGCTAGCCCTATGGGCAGGGTGCAGTGTAGGTAAAAGGTAGGACATGTGCCTTAACTATGGGGCATGTCCTGGTAGTGACAAACAGCCTAATTGGTTTCTCACTGCTGTGAGGCTGCCCTCTCAAAGGAATGCATTGAGGATTCCCTGATATGTGCTTCAGTGGTAATTCCTGACATGAGAGGAGTAGTGTGATCAAGTTTGGTATGTTTGGAATAGTGGTGATAAATGCTGCGTACTGGTGTTCACAGATTTATTATCACTATTTTAGAAATGCCACTTTTAGAAGTAGACATTTCTGTGTGCTATGTGTCTTTGTGCCTGTCTGTTGTGTATTGACTGTCTGGCATTGGAGTGACAGGGGCTGGGGGGGTGCAGTGGCTCCAGAGAGTCTGGGTGAGTCAGCGCTAGGCTGAATAGGCCTGATCTGCATTTGGAGTAGTGGGAGGAGTAGCACCTGAACCTGAATAGGGCTGTGCCTGCCTTCCACAATGATGGCTCCGCCCCCCTGTGGTGTGTCTGGGGCCAGGGCCTACACTAACAATAGAGGTGTTGTGCACTTGAAAAGATCTGTATAAGTGCCCCCTAGAACTGGTTTGGACTGGGCACAGAGCCCTGTGCCAGGGGAAAGAACAAAGACTCTTGGTGGTATAAATGTTGGGGATGTGACCCCATGTCTGTTGAACTGGAGCTGTCCTTACTGGGGACTGGACGAAGAGGACAGCAAGGACTGCTGTGTGCCAGGAGGAACCGCCGCTTGGAACCACCTGCTGCCTGCTGGGTAGCTGGAAGGACTGCCCTCTGCCAAGGGGCACTGTGTGCTGGCCTACCTGTGCCCCTTTTCTCTGCCCCCCTGTGCTGGGGGAAAATTGTAGTGCTGGTGAGCGCTCTTTAAATCTGCTGCTCAAAGATTGGGCTTAGGCAGGGCTGATTTGGAGAGGAGCTTTTTTTGCCCTGCAGCGTGGGCAGCGCCACCCTCTCCGCTATGGCCTGAGCCCCAGGTGTGGGCTCACACTGCGTTGAAGTGTGTAGAGCGCTTTGTTGGTTTGCGCTCAAGAGCGCTGTGCCCTGCATTCCGTTTGTTATCCAAGAGTACCTGTGGATCAGTTTTAAATCGTCAGGAAGAAGTTGCCTGTGTCTCGGAGGCCGAGTGCGGCCCCCCAGCGAGTTGCCGTAACAACGAGGGAGCCGCGGGAGAAGCCAGCGTCAGCAAACGGAAGTCAGGCGGCTGTTGCCTGGTTGTGGGCGGGGCCCAGTACCGCGAGGAGATGAGCAGGAGGAAGCAGAGCCTCGCGGCCTCTCATCAGCTGGGGGCCACCTGAGGACCGCAGAAAAGAGCGGAGACTTTGCTCTGTGCTGTGCCTTCAACGTTGTGTGTCCCCGGGCTTTAGCGGCTGCACCGCGTAGTAGGCGTGGTTTAAGGAATCGTCATAGAGCCCGAGTAGCTGACCCAGGAACCTCATGGGCCCGTGAAACCGCCCCAGTGAAAGCGGGTGAGTGCCTTGGGGGATAGGAGTGCCCCCTGTCCCGAGCCGTGCAGTTTGGGGGCACGTTCGCTACATATCAGTCGAGGTCTCAACGGTGCCCATTCCAAGGAAGTGGGCAGTACTGTTGTTTCCCGGCTCCGTGGGGCCATTGGATAACCTCGCTCTTGTGCTTTCAGAGCACCAATGTAATTCCCGCATGTGTCTATATCATTGCAGCTGCTCGATGACCAGTTTGGGGCAATTTGACTCAAAGGAATTGATGGCCCATGCACCGGGGGGAGGGGGGGGATTCACAATGATGTGGGTTCATCTGTGCACACTACAAATGTTTAAATGGGGCACTACTAATTATGTGTAGGCATAACGTGCTATGCTGATTATTATCATGATGTTCATGCCTCATGCTTTGTGCTAAGTGTACCCTTACCAGTAGTAACTGGTTGTCCTAACTAAAGGTGAAATGTTATGACAGTGGCCCGATTGGCCTGGTGATTTATGCAAATACCTGTTAATACATGACAAGTGCCTGGTGGCACAGTGTATATATGTGATATGTTCTAATGTGTTTATATGCATAATACAAAGGCTATTTTTGATATAACCTTGTGTGGAGTTTCTTTTGTGGTGTGCCAAGTGTGTCGCTGCTGTGTGATTGTGTTGCGCAAACGCTTTACACATTGCCTCTGGGATAAGCCTGACTGCTCTCCCAAGCTACCAAGGGGGTGAGCAGGGGTTATCTTCAGCGTGTAACTCCCTTGCCCTGACTAGAGTGGTAGTTTCTGCCTGGCTTAGGTGCTTGCCCTAGCCAACCAGAAATCCCATTTCTAACAGACTTCCACAACTAATTTTCAATCAAATGCTTGCAGAGCAGAAGATCAACATTTGGGCGGAGCAACAACTCTTCTCTTAGTACTAATTCTTAAAGTCCTTTTTCTGGATATCCCATATGCCATTGCATGCAGCTATGCTAACAAGTCAGGCCTAAAAGCCAATTAAATTTAAAAAAAAAACACAGGGTTTGTCAACAGTGTAACCAATACCCTTACCCAGTTTGGTAATCTGTGAGTATCCAGGTTAAAAAATACTTGACTACAAGTTTTAATATAGTGTAAAGCAATGCACCCATAAAGGTCTATTATCTTTGCCATAGTAAAATGAGGCCTACTGCCCTTGTCATAACTTTTAATAATAGACAGGTGACAGGTATTGCAGCAAAATACCTATTTCCCAATTAACCAATGAGGCTCATAACCTCGATCACTGGTTTATCGCCATAACCAACTCAGGCCTGCTGTTCTGCACATGATTTGTGTAATACAAGCAATGTTTTTTCAGTAGAAGTACAGCACTTCTGCCCAATTAAATGCAGGTGGGAGGAAGATCAACATATAGTTAGAGCTAAAACAAAACCTCTCTCAGGAGTGCTTTTTGAAGCTCTCTTTTCAGTTCACCCCATAAGGCCCAGAGAAATACATTGGGAAAAAGATCTGCTCAATTAGTATAGATTTATTTGTTAACATCCCTGTACTTTTTAGGTCGAGCATTCGAGACCTCTTGTATATACTTTAGTATATACTTATATGTGTATGTACTTTGTGGGCTCTGGAGATCAGCCCTAGGACTTGTCAGCTTCCGCGTAGGGACTTTTTTTTCTGTTCAACTGCCTCTATTTAACTGTCTTGATAGAAAACGACCAGTAGAGGTCAGTAAAATACCAGAATTGCTTTCTGCTTGTTCAACTGCCTCTATTTAACTGTCTTGATAGAAAACGACCAGTAGAGGTCAGTAAAATACCAGAATTGCTTTCTGCTGAGGGACTTTCATTTTTTTTTCTGGCAACTGCCTCTATTTAACTTTCTTGATAGAAAATGACCAGCAGAGGTCATTAAAATAACAGAATCACTTTAGCATTCTCTAGATTTTAGTCCATAGAAATTGTCTTCCATGAGCACCCGTAGACAATAATATTTTTTTCAAATCTTGTAATTTCAGTGATATGACCACCGAAGGCCCTGATTTTATACTAAAAACACAGCTTTGGACTATACCATTTCCCGCTGAAAGGCAATATTTCTCTCCATGCGTTCCCTTACCTGGCGTGTCACGCAGTTTAGTGCTTACTTTCCCTCCATGTTAAAGAACAGTAGATGTTTCAGCACCCAGGCTAATGTGCTGCATAGCTAAATACATATAAGGTCCCAAAGGCGAGAACGATTGCAGTGCAAATGCTTGTTTTTTTAGCTAATGGATCCCTTTTGCATTGATTTGTTCAAACATCAAATAGCTGTGTAAGAATATCACAGAATGCACTGCTTAATTTCCCTTCATTTGCCTACTAACCTAAATTTTTTCTTTCCCTGACACAAAGTTTACATACACCCGTTCCATAATTTAGTCAAACCTGCCACACAATGTGGTCTTTCTCTGCCACATGATCTGTGTGGTGCTGTCCATATGTGTTAGGACTTACATGCGTGCGCACAAGACGTATGCCTGGGTGTTATGTATATATGCTTTTGGCTGGATGACCTTTGTAGCTAAAGCTCCTTATTTCTTTAGGAGGCGCTTGTCCTACTCAAGAGTGAAAGTAAGAAAATAGAAATCAAAGCTAAATCACAAGAAGCGGAATTTCTCCTCTTCCCTGGGAGGTGATTGATGATCCTGATAGTTTTTAGTCTAAAAATATAATCTACTTCTCAATTACTGGCTGCGCAGAGGTCTCCTGAGCCCCGGGGAGTGCTCCCAGAATTGCAGCACAGTGACCAGCTGGAGGTGCTGCTAATGCCGTTAGCACGTCTTTCGAACGGCTCTGAGAGAGCTCGCGCCTGTGGAGGGCTGGAGGGAGAAGGGAGGGGTGAAAGGACGAAAGAGCAGAGCGGAGGGGGCTGCTGGGGAGGGAGGAAGAGAGTGTTGGGCCATCAGGGGGGTCAAGCAAGGGTGGTATAAAAGAAGAGAGAGAGGGGAAAGGAAGGAGAGACAACATGGACACGAAAGAGAAGCCAAATAAACAGATAGACGTACTGATAGAAAGAGAGGCGCACCGCCGGGTCGCTAGATAAAGCGCGTGAGAGAAAGTGAAGACGTCCCCGGAGAAATATAGACAAAGAACTAGACAGACTGAGATGAGAGCTCGGAGCAAGAGGGAGAGGGAGAGGGAGAAAGTGTGAAAACGCATTGATGGTGGAAGTGACGCATTTAGATAGAGAGAGGAAAACTAGAAAGAGGTAACAGAGAAATGACCTATTTTCAGCCAATGCACAGGTTTCACAGACCGTTAGCGTTGGGAAGCAGTTTACCGAATCGTGTTTAATGTAGGCAAATGTAGGGTCTCAGATAATCGATAAAATGTGCAGGTGATGCTGACATCACTACGAACACATCAAGGGCCCGCTTTATCCTCGAGAAGTAAGAGAAAATACTCTGATTTGTAAAGGAAGTGCTGGATCCTCGGAGAATCCGCTGGCACAGTTACATCAAACACGCGATCCCGCTGGCGGCGATGAATCTGTGGGCAGACACTCACTCACCATATGAGACCCTCTACAAATAGAAGAATTTACATCCCAACCCTAAATCAGACCCCCAGGGCGACTACTTGAAAAGCAGAACGTACAGGGTGGGTCACCCTTGTGGACTGTTGGTGTCAATTGACTTATTTTCGCCCGTCACGCCCATGGTTTGAATTTGCTTCAATGAGCAAATGAAATCATAGCCCTCAGTTCATGAGGAGAGCGCTGTGTGAGTGTCCCACAGTCAATGGAAACCGTGGGCCACCTTAAGGCTGTGAAAGCCAGCACAGGGTCTGACCAGGGCTCTGCTATCAATCACATCACATTGTACGTGCAGCGCAGGTTCTGCCAAGTTGCAAGACTGGGATATTTCACAAAGAACCATAAAATATTTTTCATATTTCACGTTTCCCTCTGAAATATGGGTGTTTATACTACTATATTGTGTAAATTAATAGCACCCACAAATGTTCTATTTATGCAATGGCAGTTACAGTAAATGTGGTCTAACAAAACGGGTTAATAAGAGCAACTATACTAATAAAAACACATTCACACATTTATTACTACAGTGCAAAGGTTAAATTCAAGTTTCTTACCACAGTATAGCAAGATTAACATGGAAAAAACACTTTTTACTTCGTCTCAAATTGTATGTAAAAACACAAGAAGAAAGCTCTCCCAATAGTACACTGGGTCTCATTTACTTATTTTTGGGGTAAGGCAGCGCCGCAAGCCTTCCTGCCGCGCAGCCGTACGTCAAAAGAAAAGGGCAGGAATGCACCATATCTATCAGAAATGGCACATTCCTGTCCTCTTTTACTGCGCTGGCGCACAAATGGCTTCCTAGTGCCAACTCAGGTACCACTGCACCATGCTGCACGGGAGCCTGCGTTGAAATAAGGTTGTTTTTGTACAGGAAGGGACACCTTCCTTTCCAAAAACAACTGTTACGTCACCCCTGGGAGGCTTAGGCTTTTGACGCATTCCTAGGTTTGCAGCATGTTGTAAATCTGGAAATGTAACAAATGCCATGGGTGTTACGTGGGAACACCCACCGTAACACCCATGGCACGCCTCCCTATTGCAGTATAGCAAGGCAGCGACTTGTGCTGTGTTGCCTCACACCATCTCTACAAGGCCATGAAAAGCAACGCAGGGTGGCTTTATGTGGCCTTGTAGATATGGCTCTGCTGTCCGCGCCGCCTGACCGTCATTAAAAGTGACATTCAGGTGGCGTACAGAGCTTGTAAATGAGCCCCCAAGTCTCTTCAATGAGATTTTATATACTGCAGAAATGTAACCCCTTGCATCTTGGATTTGGTTAAATATCTTTTATTCAAACAAGTAAATATGAAAAAAGAATGCCATGAAATAAACAATGTATGCAGATGGGCACAGCATAATATGTTATTTTTTACCATTGTTGAGAGAGGGGATAGAGCAAGGGTATTACGGTTCAATAAATAGCATAGCATAGCATAATATACATATATTAGGACCACATTGGCCATGTTAGCTATTAAGTATGTTTTATATCACATGTCTATTTTTGGGGAAGTTAGTTTGATTTTTTTTTCCCGATCATAGAAATGTTTATAAGCAAGAGTAAATTACATACTGGACTACCATACTCTTGCATTGCCTGTAGAAAAAAAACGAGAAAAATACTTATGTTGTGTCAAAAACAATTTTAAAATACACCAGTTATAGTTTAGTCAATTATCTATAAATTGTGCTCTTATTATGTACTGCTTATGAACTCACATATTACATCACTCACAACATATTAAATTACATTATTGATATATATATATATTTTTTTACTGAAAAAAACAAAGGTTAACATGAGGTTATAGTTAGGTGAATATATCAGAGACAACATTAATGTTTTGAACTAAAATAAACACAGAAATTCACCAGTTAAAGTTAGCAGAGCTAATTACGACCTGCATCCCGCCCTGCACTGCTTATGACCTCACATATTACATCACTCATGACATGTTCTATGACATCATTAATGACATCACTGATGACATCTCAAATGACTTCATTAATTTCATCACTGATGACATCACTGATGGCATAATTAATAACTGTGTTGGTTTGTTTAGTAGTTTTTAATTTTGCACAGCCCTGTGCAGCTAATGGGTGTTAGTGTTTAGAGAAAACCACATGGTCCTCCTCCCCAAGCCTTCACAGGCCCTGGGTACCCTCTACTGCAGGGCCTGCCTTAAATATAGGTGGGTGCCCCAATACCCACCTGGGGCACCCACCAAGTACAACGCTATTAGGGGTGAAGTAACACTCCTTCTTCCGGACGCACAGCGTTAGGTCAATACAAACGATTCCACTAAGTTATCCACGTTCAATGAAGTTTTATTTCATATCTTTCACAATTTCCTTTGTACTCATTTCGTCAGGTCACATGAGAGACACAATATATTTTTTCAATTCTAATGTGGCAGATATGCCAATCCAGGCCTTTTTCTGAAGCAAGAACAATACATTTATCATCCTCTGTAGAAAGTGTCATTCCCAATGCATTTCGGACTTATCGTAGTCCTTCGTCAGGGGTTCACTACAAATTAAACAACACCAACATTAAATTATATGTTCATCTATTCATGCATTCAGTGCAATCCATATTACATTTCACTATTCGTGCCTTACTGTAACTGTCCCCACTTAAATGACGTTTTCCCTCTACTAGCGTAACTGTACGCTATCAACAAAGTGCCCAAACAAGCTTCTACTCCACTGGATAAACATTCCCTAATTCACCTTCACCTCTTTAACCTCACCCAATGAATGGAACATCGTGTTGTACATTAATTATGTCGCTAGCTCACTGTCTGTTCGTTTTACCTTCCCAAACAATCCTAACCAATACACTCAGCTGCGCTTTTAAACATAATCCCTCAGCATAAAGTTCCATAAGCTCATGTTACCATTAGGCAGTGCTAACCCATCCCCATAAATCGAGCCATCAACGCCATTCCTACATACCTTAGGCCTCTATTGGCATAATCTCCTTCTCGTACGGTTCCTTCCGTTGTATAAAGCAGTAATCCGCGCTCTCCCATCAACCAATTACGAGAACCCACGCTCTCCTTATGCCTACAGTTCCCATACCCCACCTATTCAGCCACCTCGTAAACTGTGAATCCACGTATCTTTCCGCTCGTTCCCTCTCTATGATTGAAACCTCCCCAGGCAACTTACTCGTTTACCCCGCCCACCCGCAGATGTTATCTGAAACGTCAATTTCTAAAGTGTACCATGTGAATGATTAAAAACATCCACCACCAAGTACCACATTGGGGGCCACGGGGGAGCCTCAGTGCTCCCGCAGTACCAGCCCGCCCTCCGCATAGTGCAGGAGCCAGCATTGCTTCCGCCCAAAGGGAGCAGCTGTTTTCTGCTTGCTCCCACTGGGTGGGAGCAATATGTGCTCTGTTTCCCTGCCCACAGGAGTGCGGGCAGGGAAACAGCACAAAAGTCTGTTCCCAACCAGCAGGAGCATGTTTAAATCTCCCACCGGCTGTAGGCAGACTTGCCTTCACTGCCCGCACTCCTGCGGCTGCTGGGGGGGTGGTGGACTCGCCGACCTCTGGCTACCTGTCCCATGTGGTCTATGTGATCCTGCGTCCTCGGCCATGAAAAGGGTCTGAAGCCTGTTGATTGTGGTGGCTGGGAGGGTTTAGACGTGCTTGGGATCCCTTTCTGTAGCCACAAAAGGGGCGGAAGGCAGACTGGGGTTGGCAAGGGGCCATAGAGAAGCCCAAGAACCTGACCGTAGCTGTTCTATCCTCAAGGCGCTCCAGCACTGAGTCCACCTTCTCTTTAAAGAGACAAAAGCCATTATTGCACATGTCCATAAGCGAGGCTTGGCTATCCCCTGAAAAGTAAGTGGCTCTTAGCCAGTCTACATCATATGGTGAACTTTGCTGCACCTCTCCCACCAACAATAGCTTTGGAGAGTATGGTGCAGGCCTCCTCCTAGGCCATATGCAGCACTTGCACAACCAAATACCAGATTGCATGGGAGTATCAGCCCAAGCGGCACATGGTGTTCACTGACTGTAGTGCAAGTCTGGCAGAAGAGAACATCCTCTTCCCAAATATATCCAAACTCTTGGATTCACTATCAGGTGGAGTGGTAGGGATTGCACCAGGGATGACCATAGAAGTGGAGGGTTGGACCACCAATCTCTCCACTGTGTAGTGCTGGGTGAGGAAACTGGGGTCCCCTGGAGGAGGGCAATGATGGGGGGATATTGTCTTATGCACAAAAGCCCCGTTGCAGGGCTTGGACCAGGCCCGAATAGGACATTGATATGGGTTTCATTAAAGGGGAGTAAAGGTTCAAATGGGGGCAACTCCAGGCTGAAGCACCTACGTCAAGGAATTCGTCTTGACTGCCACTAAGGGCAACTGAAGGTCCAAGACCTCAGCCGCCCTATGGGCATGAAGTTTTCTGTCCTTTCAAGGCTCAGGGAGGGGGTTGCATGCCCCTTTATTTAAATTTCAACCCCAATGATGGCGTCTAATTAGGCTCCAGAATGGGGACCTCTTTTTATTTAATTACTTGTCCCCAGGGTGGATTGGGTCTCCTGGGGCTTTTTAGGCTGGGGGAGGGGTCCTTTTCAATGCATTAAGGCCCCGGGGGATGGGATCCCTGGGGGCCTAATTAGTGGTTTTCACTGCTTTGTAATGCTATTTAGGCAATACTTTTGCTTCATGGTCCGGACCCCGGTGCGAATCTTTACGTGAATGGCTGAGGAGATGCTTTGTTATTAGTGTGACTATAAGCTCACCTTGACCACCGGCGGATCCATGAAGCAAAAATTTTGCCTAAATAGTATTACAAAGCAGTGAATATCAAGTAGGTATAATCACTTTTCTATGTGTAGCATGCAGAGTACTTGAAGGCAATTTGTGCCAATATACCTGTAGGAGTGGTATCAAGGAGGTAGATTCTTGGTCCTGATGAAAAGCCATGGGGATGGCTTAAAACATGTTGACTTTCAGAAAGGCAAGCTCATTATAACCTAAACTTTCTAGCTCCCCGTTTTTAACTATACCGCCGGGAAGATGCATTAAAGAGTATTATTTACCTACCAGGCAGGTATTTTTAAACCTTCACCTAGAACCTCTCTCACTCCTATTACTTTTATCATTTAGAGTACTCCACACAGTGCTCCCATGTAATCCGTCAGTCGCAGCACGCCTCAGTCCGCAGTAGAAAGGGAGAAACCCTATGATGAAGCATGCCACGAAGGGGCAACCCTGGTGGGTGAGGGTTATCTAAGAGAACTAAGAGTTGCCCCCCTCCTCCTTGTCTATGGAGGGTTAGCATTAAACACACAGATGGGCTCTCTCTTTTTTCTATGACAGCAACTGGCACCAAAGTTATTAGTAAATCAAAAAGGTTTTGACACCCCCTCCCCACTACCTCCTTCTCTTTTACACCCACATTGGGTCAGCATGAAACTTGATGTATCTCCACTGGGTATAACTTTCTAATTGCCTGCCACATTTAATAAAGGTTCATCAAACAACACTGATGTTATAAATATGTTTTTATTGCCCTCCCCCTCTAACTTTTCCCCCTGATGGCTTCACACAAATCTTGACATACCAATAGATAATGAATAATTTCAAGCTGCTGCAAAATTTTGTGCAGATTCATCATACAATTGCAAACTTATAAGCAAATGATCCCTTGTTTGCTCCCCCCTTGTTAACTGGGCTGACCCTTGATAGAGCTGCTCAAATTTTAAAATACCAATAATAAGCTCAACATAATGTTTGCTAAATTTCATGCATATTCGTCATACAGTGCCAAAGTGATAAGCAAATCAACAAAGCTGCCAAATCCCCAAGGGAATTATTTAAGATAGTAAAATCCCTGACAACGGTCGAGCAGGGCAACTCCCCTCATCAATCCACTAAGGAAAGATGCAACGAGTTTGCAGCATTCTATTAAAAAAAAGTGGATGACATCTATGAATCACTTCGGTGTAATAAACTCGGCATAGATCAGAACATAGGAGCAGATTCGATGGTGATTCAAACCCCACCTGTTCTGGACCACTTTCCAGTCTTGAATGAGGAAAGCACTATGCTTCTCCTGGGTAAAATTAAATCAGAATCCCCACAAGACCAGGCACCCCCCATATCTTACTCATGGGTTGGGAATCCATTCTCCCCACCACAGTAGAGCTTCTCACACTCTCACTTGAGTCCGGCAGGGTCCCAAAGAAGTGGAAGCATGCTATAGTTAGGACCTTACTGAAGAAGCCCCACCTAGATCCAGTGATATTAAGCCATTTTCGACCTATATCACTATTACCCGTCCCAGGAAAAATACTGGAGAAACATGTCAACCACACTGTACCCCAGGTTTTGGAAGAGAGCAACTATCTACACAAGACTCAGATGGGTTTCCGGCCACACCACAGCACAGAATCAGCTCTTCTGATGGTCACTGAGAAGCTCAAAAGCATATTGGATCAGGGGGGCTCAGCTGCAATCCTGCTTTTGGACTTAAGTGTGGCTTTTGATACCATAGGCCACTCAATTCTGGCCAAAAGGTTGATGGAGGCCGGTATCCAGGGAAAAGCCTTTGAGTGGCTTACCTCCTTTTTGAGCTAAAGAACATTTCAGATCATGGAATCCACATGTCTTTCTGATACAATGCCAGTCTTATGCGAAGTCCTACAGGGATCATCGCTTAGCCCCACATTATTCAACGTTTACAAGCGTCCATTGGCGAAAATCGTTGAGGGGTTCGGGCCGTCTATCACCTCCTATGCGGATGACACGCAACTGGTGGTATTGGAGGCGGGTGGGCTGAACTCGAATCGCCATCAATTGGTGCCCTGTTTGGAAAAGGTGGCTAATTTGATGGACAACTGTTGCCTGAAATTAAACGGCGACAAAACTGAACTGATGACCCTGGGGAATAATCATTGTTCCAGGTCTATGATTAGCTGGCCGGATGGTTGGGGAAACCCTCCCGCCCCAACTCCGCTATAAAGAACCTAGGCATGTGGCTGGATAATAATGTAATGATGGAAGATCAAGCAAAAAAATTAGCGGCCACCTGTTTCGGCCTACTTCAAATGATACGGAAGATCATAGGGCTTATCCCGGGACAGCTGAGATGAACCGTGATCCAAGCACTTGTGGTCTCTCGACTGGACTATGGAAACTCCCTGTATCTGGGATCACCAGGAGATGTTACTAACAGACTGCAAGTTGTACAGAATGCGGCGGCCAGGTTAATTCTCAAAATCCCAAGACATGAATAAGTAAAGTCCTCCTTTAAACAGCTGCACATCAAAGCCAGGATAAAATTCAAAGCTCTTTGCCTGGCTCATAAAGCAATGAATGGCAGGGGTCAAATTAAAATCAGAGAACTCATCTCCCCTTACGCACCTAAGAGATGTCTCAGGTCATCACAAGACCGCCTTATAGGGACGCTAAGAATTGAGATCAAGATGGGGGGGCAGGTCATTTTCATACTTGGTCCCGAAGCTGTGGAACGCCATGCCCAGGGAACTGAGATTGCTGGAACAAGAACCCAGCTTCAAGAAAAAGCTCAAAAGGCATGGCTGTTCCCACAATAATTTCTCAACTTGTACCATTGCCATCAACTCCCTTATCTAGCGCTGGGAAGCCCTAGGGCAGCCATGCGCTCTACAAATCCCCCAAACATAAAACATAAAATCAACGAATCACTTTTCAACTGACAAGATACACAAAAATGGTAACCCTTTCAAGTCCACTGGGCACCTTTTTCAAACACTACTATATCTTAAAAACTACTAAACAGATTTACACCAACCAAAACCAATAGGTCTCATCTTTGAAATGCGTTAGCCAAACGCTTGGATTTGCAATTGCTTGTTGCAGATGGCGAACAGCATCAGAAAATGAAAAAAATGCTTGTTGCTAATGCTGAACAGTTTTGGGAAAAAATAAAATAGCCAATATGTCTAGCCTCAGTGTGATGACGTATATGCATGCATACCTCACCACACATTACACTGCATTATTCCATGAGGGCAGATGTCTATTTTGCAGTAGTAAGTAAAAAAGACAGGAGTGGCTCATAGCAAATTGCAGCTGCTAGGCCAGCTGAATAACTTTATACATTACACTAATGGAGATAGCCGCAGGAGCCAGAGTTAAGAACAACATTTTTTGTTTTCTTAATAACTTTGGCACCATTCGGCATATCTGCACTAAACTTTCTAAAGAAACATGTACATCCACTTTGGTTTGCTTCATGGCAAGTTTTGTGCAAATCTGTCAAGCGGGCTGAGAAAAAAAGAGGGAATGCCAATAGTGCCATTTCCTATTTTTAATTTCCATAGCAATTTTTGGTCTATGATACAGAAAAAAAGGCTTAAGAGATTTACTCTAAGTTTGGCATGAAGGTGGAACTTCACTCAAGAAAGTACCTTTGCAAAATTTGGTGTAAATCCTTTCAGTAGTTTTTGGGAAATTAGTGTTTGAAATGTGACTGTGTTGGTCATGAAGAGGTTACATTTTAGTGCTATCTGACCCGTTAGTTCACAGATCCCCTGTGGATTTGCAGATTTGTGGATTAACGGATGATTTCCAAATCCAAAAACTAAAATCTTAACATTGAACATTTATTTTTGTTGCGGGATTAGTAGAATCATTGGTGGCCACATGAATCCACTTAGGACAACCCATTAGGTATACAAAAAAGTATAAAAAAAGAGATGGATATAACACTTGAATTAATCTCAGCCACTGCTAATTACTCGGGCAACATCCCAGTCCATCGTTATTTTGCACACCACGCCACCTCGGTTCCCATTGGAGCGGAGTCATGATTGATTTGCATATGGCTAGGTCCAAACTGAGGTGGCATGGTGTGCAAAATAATGATGGTTTGGAATGCCTCCCAAGTTAATACCAGTGGCTGAGATTATTTAGAACATTCCACCCATCACTTTTTTGTATACGGAAGAGAACTAGACCCCACCATCTGGTGTGAATGAAAATCCCTCCTTGTGAGTTGATGATAGAGAAAAAGGTGTAGAGGTTGACATATAGAGGGAGCCAGAAAGAAGTAAGATATATAAAGGGTGAAGGAAAGAGAACAGAGGTAGAACTAGAGAAAGGGGAGGTGAGGTAGTGAACTAACGATGATGTAGATTGAGAGGGAAGGTAGTAAAGGAGAGCAGTGGAATAGAGAGAGGTGAGGTACTGAGGAAGATGTGAGGTAGAGAGAGAAATTAGGTAGAGAAGTGAGGGCAGTTGGTGAGGTAGAGAAAGAGCTGAAAGAGAGGTTAGGTAGTAGAGACATATTGAGAGGGATGGAGAGGCATGGGAAAGATAGAGATGAGGTTATGCGATGCAGATGGAGGAGAGATCAGATAGAAAACTTGCAGTAAGGTCAGAGAGAGGGATGAGGTAGAGAGAGTTGACATAGAGAGAGGGTTTAGGTAGAGGGAGGGGATTAAGAGTGAAAGATATAGATGTAGGAACATAAAGTGACAAAGAGAAGTAAGGCCACGAGAGTGGTGGAGAGAGATAAAGTTGAGTGAGGTGTATTAGGTATATTGAGAGGTTATGAATACAAAGGTGAGATAGTGAGAGCTGAGATTGAGAATGAGGATGAAGGTACACAGAGATGAAGAGGTTGTAAGGTTAAAAGAAAGAGTTAAGGTAGAAAAAGGGAGGTGAAGTGGGGAGAGAGAAATGACACCAAAATTATTTTTCACTAATTACCACAATTCAATTCAATTTAAATTTATTATGATTTAGAGCTCCTGAGAGTTCTACATAAAAGTATACGAATAAAAAGGCTCTGATATATCAAATCATCCAGAGCTATAATAACAGTAACAAAAAAAAAATACATACAAAACCATAAATTCATCAGTTTTGTTGAGCAGTGCAAGATACAAGCAGCATGCTAAAACTAAATGTGCAAATACGCAAATATTAGACCAATTTCACCGCAGTGCGGATGGAACTGTACCGTTAAATACTCTAAAAACTTTAACTTCATTATACAACATCTTAAAATTCTATATATAATATAAGTGCAAGGTAAATACAGAGGCCTAACGGTTACAGATTTCATTGTACATACTAAATTCATAAAAGCGTACAAAATAATTAAAAGTGCAAATGTGAGTATAGTACCAATATCACTCATCCTAAACCAGATTCTTTTTTTTTTTTTTTTACGGAGTTTTATATAGCGCGAACTTGACCCGATTCGGGTATCAGAGCGCTTTACACGAGCACCAGTTGCGTTACATGAGGACACATTCATTTTTGTTAGGCACGGGGAGATTACCTGATTTGCCCAGAATCACAGGATATTGTGCGTCCCTGCCAAGACTCCAACCTGGTTCCCCAGCTCCGAGGTCGACCGCCCTAGCCGTTAGGCCAACTCCTCTCCCCAAATATTTCAAATGAAAAATTATTTTGCTCAGACGGACCCCAGGCAGAAATACAAGCAATGGCCTAAAAATTGCAAAATACATTCATTATGCGATGCAGTCTACATTGCAGCATACATGATGTCAAAAGTGCAAGTGCGTAAGTGCTATATCAGTTACATTTATCCTTTGATCCTATAGGGAGCCAACCATCTAGGGAGGTGTAGTTCAGATTGTACCATTAGATTCTATAACATCATCAAATATGTAATACGAGGACCCTGCAATTCTAATTATAATATGCAATGAATATTGTCCACAAAGGACCCTCTTCAGCATGCCACAGCCAACTTCATCACATTAGTTCTTCTCTAAAATATATTTCAAATTGTTTTAAAAAAATATATACATTTTAAAACACACTTGTTCAGAGGGGGGGGAGGGCAAGAAGAAATTTCAGGCCTCCTCGGCTGTGGCGATGTTATATTTTAAATACAGTGGTCCCAGCAATCAACGTCGTAATGGTTGTAATAGGGGACAGACAAATAAAATGTGATTTAAATCCTGCACCCAGCTTCCACATAGGTGACAAAGTCTGTCCTGCCTGGCTATCCCTCCCACACCCCTGTTATAATTCGTAGGGGCAGCAGATTCATCCTTAACAACAGGATAGTCCTGCGCACTATATGGGGGAGATTCCATACAACATATGGTTGAGGTTGTTTATAAATACTGCTCCCAACTATTATATCATTGCTGGAATGACCTAAGCACAAGGCAGTATCTCTTTTATGACAGACTTCATAAATGGTCTTTTTAATTAGCATTTTCAATGCTTGTTTTGGTAAAGAGCCTACGCTACTAAGCCCAATTCCAAATAAGTGTGGCGCTTTCACAAAATTCCTGAAAACAACGCTTTTCCCCTTCAGGATTGCAAATATTTCCTGTCTTAGCGCTGCCCGTAAAGGGTTTTCAGCACTGTTCAGTAAGGCATTACTCCATCTCAAACATGCAGCAATGGCGAACACATAGGTCGAGAGGAGCCCGAATTCAAGCCGGATCACCGCTATGGGGGCTGCTCGGTTTAAATTATAGATCTGTCGCCAAATACGCCCCTCTACCTTCTCAAAATAAACCCACTGCTGTTCGTCCTCTAGTTTACAAGCGTAACTCAGCACGGCCGGGATTTAAATTTTATATACTGATAAAACGTGTGCAAAGTGTCTTTGCCCGCAACATTTGTAAAATCTACCAATTGCACATGCCTGATATATTGCCTTACTTCTACATTGTTCAGTGTGATTACTGCCAGAGCATCCGCTTGTAAAAATTCTTCCTAGGTATGGGTACAATTTCACTGCATCTAGTTTGTCTTTCCCCAGGAACCAATGCATATTTTTCCTAACTCTACACCCCGATATCTAAAAATCATAATTTTACTTTTTGCTGTATTTATTTTTAGAAAATGATCATCCGCATAGCGTGCTAACTCATTAAGTTGCCTTTGAAGCTATCGGGGTTAGATCCATCAGGATGGAGTCATCCGCATAAAGCAGACAACTTAATTTCATTGTTCCTAATTTTTGGGAATCCCCTTTACACAACCCCACCCTACTCGGCAAGTCATTAATATAAAGAGAGAAGAGGAGAGGGGCCAACAGGCACCCTTGCTTCAACCCATTATGAGTCTCTACTTTACTCGACAGGCCCTGATTACCTCCCATCAAAACCTGAGTGCAAGTTGAGGAGTGCAATGCTATAATCAATCTGAGCAAATGCATAGAAATCCCCATTGCTGCCAATTTCCTCCACAGCGTCCCCTGGTCTACCCGGTCAAAAGCCGTGGAGAAATCTATAAAGGCACTGTACAGGGCTATTCCCTTACCCATTGGGTATTTTTCAATCAGGGTTTGCAAGGCGGTAATATTATCTAATGTGCTGTTAGGCTTACAAAACCCGGCTTGCTCTGCAGGGACAAAATTATTTTCAAAAGCCCAGTCCTGAAGATGGAGAAGGATACTTTTAGCAAACAATTTTCCGGTCGCATCTATCACTGCGATTTGCCTAAAGCTGGCAGGGGACGTTTCTGGGACCCTTTTTATATAACGGAACCACAATACTTGTTCTCCAAGAAGATGGAATAATCCTAGGTGCATAGCAATAGGAGAATACCGGACAAAGGAATTGAGCCCATGCAGAGCTATCTTGTTTGATTACAGCTATTGGGAGATTGTCAGGGCCCATCGCACCTGAATACCTTGCCCCTTTAATGAAACTCCCTATTTCTTCACAAGAAGGGGGGCCGTAGTCACTCCCCATGGGAAACTCCTTATATACCTCTAACTTGGACCTGGTCGTTATATTTGAAGCATATAACTGTGAGATGTATTGAGTCCATTCTGCATCAGATATTAAAATGGTTTTTGCTTTAACTCTACTGCCACAGTATTTGGCTATTAAAGCCCAAAATTTGCGCAAGTCACCAGACTGTGCAACCTCTCTTAGTTTAATTCAGTTTGAGTCCTCCACCTTTCTATGTTCAGATGCCTGCATTCTCTTTCTTATCTGCTTTAGTCTACTAATTTCCCTTTGCCTAATCAAAGAAGATTGCTTAAACTGTTCCCTTACTAGGGCATTTATCTCCTGATTTAACTTTTTTACCGCCCCTAAACTAACCGCAGGTTGCTTAGTGCCTCTGACCCTTTTTTTTCCTTCCACAAGCACTAAATAAGAGCAGGTTTTCTTTCAAACCAGGAGATGGGATTTTCCTGCATAGGACCACAGCACACGTTTTCAACCAGCCTCCCTAAGCATATAATGCTTTTATTGGACCAAAAGGGCGCCCATTTGTTTTAATATACGTAATACTATTGTCTCTAGGATCCTAGGGCTCCAAGGACTTGAGTTCCAAACTGACATTCACTGATAAAATACTGTGGTCACTCAAATTTGTCCTCAATACCTTAAATTGTATGCAAACACCAAAGAGCAGGTAAGTGACTACCCCCGAGAAGCGTGGAAAGTAAGGGAGGCTGGGGAATCTAATATGGCCGGGCAACATTGGCTCAGGGATGGTCCATACATCCTCCAGCTCCGGGTTACGGAAGACCAGGGAGGAACAATTTGACATTTTTGCATTGAAATCTCCCACCACCAATATCATTGTACATTCTTCTGAAATATTAATTTTATGGATAAAAGAAAAAACGGATTCAACCAGAGAATCAGAAACCCTCCCAGGAGGAATATATACGTTTACCAGTAAAAGGGACAGGTGCTGACCAAGCCTCTCATTACCCAGCTTAAGTTTTATAGCCATATAAAGATTAGACGGATGGGAGAAAACCAGGGGATTCCAATTTATCCTGCAACTAGGTAAAATAGCTAAACCACCACTTGCATGACCTTTTGCTGAATGTTTTGCTGCACAACAGAATACAAAGAAATTCTCAAAATTAAAATCTGCACAGCTCCATGTTTCCTGTAGGCATATTATCATTGGATCATGTTTCATTAGGGTGTCTAGCTTAGAGCTGGGATTTCCTAGCCCACCCATGTTCCAGGACAAAACATTTTTCGGAGGGCTACCTCCGCAACATCGGGATTTTTAAATCTTTTTGGGAAGCATTCAACGAGCCAGCTACCGAACTCCACTGGGCCACCTTCTCCCCCCCTCTATGTTCAGTGGTACTTTGAACCACGGGGCCACAATGTTAATCACTCTTTTCTCGGAAGTACTACCAACCGAGATTTTAATGTCTTTCAAATTAACAGCCCCCTTAGTATTGGATAACACTTCACCAATGTGCTGGTAATCCTTTCAATGGGACTCACATGGAGCAAAAACTGTCTCCTTAAACAGAAAAACATCAATCCCATTTTTTCTAAAAAGAACTACATTAGCCAATACTCGCATTGCGATTATTCCAGAGCTAAAAGTTACTCTGGAAAGTGGGAGTTCACTTCTTGGTTCCAAAAATACCCGCTCAATATCTTTACTTATTACTAATCTCAAATCTTTGATTTCAGATAATAGCTGCAAAAGGAATCTTCTATTAAGTGGGCCCAGTTCTCTATCAAATAATGAAGCAAAAACCAAGGTGTTCACTACTTGTCCTGGCCCATGTCCAACACATACCCTATCACTCAGCCTTGACTCAGCCCCTGGCTGTGGCATTTGTCCTATAGGGGAAGTAAAGATAGACCCTCCTTCATAAAACCTCCCATGGTTGGGATCTAATCGTACAGGGAGAGTATCCCTACCAGTGAGGTTTGAGAGAAAGCTATCCCCAACCTGCCCTACCTCTGACAGAGCATCATTTGTCTTTACTACTTTATTCTCCGAGTCTGGGTTTATCTTTTTTTTATGAGGTTCAGAAACCTGATTTATCGTTGTTTTTTGATTCTTCCATTTAGAGCACAATCCCCCCCCCATTATGTCCCGTTACCCCCAACACCTCGTGCCCTTCTTCTGGTCCTTAACCCCTCCCTACAAGTTCATCTTTTATGATAGGTGGAGGGAGAGGATTTACCTCCGGGTACCCAGGATTCTGACCAACCAGGAGCCCGGCGTGCTTGGACTCACTACCTTTCTGGGGCAAGGGGGAATCGATGGGCTCCTCAAATAGAGTCGGAAATCGCAGTTTTTTTGGCTTACGTTTTATTATACGTCAGGTCCTCTTCTTCTTCTTCCTCCATGTTTTATCGGCCATTCGTTTCTGCCTGAGGGACAGCCCCCCCACCCCCCCAGGGGGAACAACATCTAACTCGACCGTGGATTGTTTAGCAACTGAAGCATCAGTTGTTAAAACTGTATCACACGAATTCCTGGTGTTCCCTTTTTTAAAAATAGAATAAACCGGCGGGGTATTCTTAGGTACTAATGCATTTATGTTTTCCTCTATAATGACTTGCGGATAATCCCCTGTTTCGTGATCTTCTGGGTTAATATGAGACATATTATCAAGCATAGGGCTATTCCTGGGCAGCACTAAGGAAGTAGCCCCCAAACCTTCCTAATTCCCCACCTGGGTCCCCATTTCTATCCCCCCTATACTAGTCTGACTTGCCTGAGATTTCACATCATTACACTTTCCTGCCTTTCCTAAACAAGAACTGGCAGAATTAAGCTGCTGCACCCCCTTTAAAATCGGAGATAGTACACCCAACACATGATCAGAATGGGCAGTGGATGTCTCAAGCAAGATTAAAATTGACGAGAGAATCCTCTATAATATATAAAATACATCCAAATTTGCCATCCCTTCCCTATTTTCATTAACACCCTCATTCAGTGTGTGCCAAACATCTTGTACCCTTTCGTTTGAGGACGCTTCCAAATTCGATAATCCTAATGATCGCACAAGTGAAGCACTTGAAGGAGTGCTACTGTACACGGCTGGCATACGAGGACATCTAATATGATGGTACGACGACAGTCAAAAAGCTAATTCTGGGGCACCTGGCACACACAGCGTTTTTAGTTTCGCCTCAATTTCTTGTTTTTTTTTCCATATGTATGGCAATGTCTGGGAGTGTAAAATCCTCCAAATCCTCATGATCAAAACTGCAATTATCAATCTGGGGCACTTGTGGGCTCACTTTAACTGGTAAGGGACCTGGTGGTGGCTCTACAACTTTGAAGGGGCTAGTTATAACAGCCAAGATCGTATGTTCCATTGTAACCACAGGTTTAGACAACAGCTTAACACCAACAACATTTGCCTCATGCTTAACCTTGTCATCATCCAAGCCCATATCCATTTCGGTCTTTCTGACTTCTGTAAATAAAACACATTCATCCATTTCCATTCCCATTTCAGTTTCAGTTTTTCCAGCTTCTAAAGATAAAATACGATCATCAGCAGGCTGAATTGGAGGGGTTGGTACAAGTGTGTTCGATTTTGGGAACTTGAGGTGATGCGAAACTGTCGACTCAGGGAGAGCAGTACACATGCTTACCATGTCCACATCAGCAGCACCTAGGGCCATTCCTGATTCCTTATTCTTAAATGTTGTACTCCTCAAACCCTTCGTGAACATGGACAACACGGAGGGATGAGATTTCAGATGGGACGGGCAAGCTCCGGGCTTCTTCCACCTGATAGCCTTTCTCAATATTGGAGAACTAGAGCAGTTAGAGGTAAGTCCTGGTAAGCCAGGAACAGATCCATGCGACTCTATTGAGGACCCTGAGGGCGGGATTGAGCGACTAGAGCATAAGCACCTGGAGGGCATTTTATTAATCCACAAAAAATGACGCCCCTCTTAGTGATCACTGGTGATCTACTGGTGCTCTTGCCCCCTTCACACTGCAACACTTTCCTTCACAGCCAGGCAATTGATATCATCCCCAGGAGATACACGCTCCCGCACCACCAGGTACTATGGCTCACCCCCTGCCTAACACATGTAACAATGGAGGTGATACTGGCAATGCGGGCGAAGCACAATACAACAGTGCAGATGCAATACATGCAAAACAATACAGTACCGTGGCACCTACACGACACCGCCTCGGCCGAACAAACTCCTGCCTGGTCCTGGGTTAGGCTGGGGTTATGCTGTTGCTGATGCTGATATCGGGAAAAAAAATGTAGATGCGGGTATAGGGATCAGGGTACGAGGCCTGACCCCTGATGAAATAAAGAATGAAGACCGATAATTCGATAGACTGGCTCCTACAATGGAGTCCCGGAGCACTGAAGCACTGGAGCACCGGAGCGCTGATGGTGAGTGGGGCCACCCAGGTGCACTGCAGGCTGCACTCAGAACTGACCGGGCTGCCTCCCCACTCACCCAGCATCCAGCACCTCTGCCTCTTTCCCGGGGCAACCTCCGCTATGCTCCGCGCCCCATGCTCAATGATGAAAACCAGCACCGCCCCTGAGGGTAACAGCTCCTTGCCATGGCTCGTCACGACCACTCGGTGCCTGCTCTCGGCGTCCCCTGCGCCTCCTGCAAACTCTCGCGTCTCAGCGTCCTGTCGAGAAGTGCTGGTACTCAAGTTCTATGGTCCTCGGTCGCTGGTCTTAAATATCTAGTACCTTCTGTTTGCTTACGAGTCTTAAAGTACCTCAAAAACTGGCTTCCATCACCCTTGACTCCCAGGCAGCTCCCTAGACAAGTACCTGCCTGCAGCTTGTGAAGTCCGTAGTCTTTTGGC
Organism: Calotriton arnoldi; assembly: GCA_963921515.1. NCBI lineage: Eukaryota > Metazoa > Chordata > Amphibia > Caudata > Salamandridae > Calotriton > Calotriton arnoldi. The sequence goes on along the minus strand of CAWUFW010013584.1, from coordinate 114,580 downwards.
TCAAGCTCAAGCCTGCCACACTCCCGCGTCCAGCAACCGGATACACTCAAGGCGAGTGGGGCTCACCAGGAGCACCGCAAGCCACGCCTGGACCTAGCCCGACCACCTCCGCGGGCCTCCTGGGCAACCTCTCCACAGCAGCCGACTACGGCCGCTGCACTCGCCACCTGAAGGTAAAGGTGCAGGGGTGTGGAGGATCCCCCCGCCAGGAATCTGCAGCGGGTCAAATAGCTCAGGAGCTCCCAGGCTAAACTCGGCTACAGGTTTGGACGCGGTCAGCAACTCGGGTCCCGGACGCGGATCACAGCTCGCACCTCACGTGACTCATTTCGGCGTTCTCTCCAAGTGTAATTACCACTAACTGCCTGAGAGCGCAAAGATTAAGGCTGGGCAAGCTTGGTATGCACACTAAGGAGAAGATTTGTTATTTTTAGTGCAACGTAGCACAGTAACTAAAGGTGCTGCACTGTGTTGCGTGATCAAGGGGGAGGAAGCAGCACAAAGATATATTTATTCAAAATGGAATGCTTCTGCTCACTACACTTGTGCTGGTACACAAACAGGCACCCTAGCCTCACACACACCTTTGCACCAATGGTACTGGGAGTATACCCTTCCATTACATAATGCTGTGTGTACAGAAATGCTGAAACATTCCACACATTGTGTGTGTGCTGTACAGTGCAGCACATATGCGCTATGTGGAATGTTTGGAGAAATTAGAACATTTCTCCATGTTATGCCTGCTTCAAGGAGGTGTTTTTTTATGCAAAGCCAGGTCTGCCTATCTTAGTAGATACTTGTAGATGCTTGCACTAGTCCTTGCAAGTTACACCCAAATAATGCTTTGTGACGCACATTGGTGCAGAGCAGGACAAATTGATAATTGTGCTGAGAAAGGGCATCTTTCAAGCACAAAATGCCGTTTGCAATGAAAAGTAAATACCCTTGCAAGATATATGCTTCTTTGCGTCAGTTTGTGTGACTTTGTTTCAGTGGAAACCAGAGCTGAACTGACTGCCGGGCGCTTCATTCTAAATAAACAATGCAAAAAACAAATGGTTTTAAGTACGCTTTAAGCATGCTTTAACACAATTTGTTTTTGCATCGCTTATTTAGAAGCGCTGCAAATAGGAGCATGGCCAGCATGTTCCTGTTGGAAATGGCCCTTTTTGCAGGGTCACCCCTAAACGTTTGCCTCCCTCCTGGATTTTTGCTGACCTGTTTTTGTTGGTTTTATGACTCTGGGCACTTTACCACTGCTGTTCAGTGCTAAAGTGCATATGCTCTCCCTTTGTAAATATGTCTATGTGAATTGGTATATCCCTGATTGGCTTATTTGATTTACCTGTTAGTCCCTAGTAGTGGTGTCTTGTGTTTTGTGGCCTCCTGGCCTGCCTGGATACGTTGGCATAGGCCTGGCTGCCATGATGACTTTTGCGCACGTTACTCTTATCCGTTGTTCTGTCGCCCTCTGCTCCTGCCAAGTTATTTTGCAACAGTCTGCATTTTCTGTTTCTCACCTTTTCTCCTGTTCCCTTTGGGCTCAGTCTGAACAACAGTTACAAGGTCGAAAAACAACGTCCCTGGTTCTTGCTGATATGGCCAGTCCCTCGCACCTAGACATAACACTATGTACAGCTGCCATGGGGAAATTGGTGGGCTTTTAGTATTGCGTTTTTCCCTCTTGAGAGGGACTTGGAGAAAAACCTTTCCAGGGAGAAGAGCTGTGATAATCTGCTGATGTAGTCTTTGCATCTAGAGACTGAGGTATGGGGGTTCGCTAGTCAAAGCCCAGAGGTCTTCTATTTTTATAATACACTAGCTACTAGAACGGGGAGGGTGGTAAGGTCATTTAGCCCTATAGCCACTGCTTTATGAAATGCTTTCCCCGTTAGTATTCTATGGAGTTGTAACTATGCTGATTATATTATTCTTATGCATTATGCTGATAGTACTGACACGTGTACTGTATCTTAGAGCACGTATGTTGAAATAAACATTTTAACCTATACTGTGTCTCTTCTTACGCCCGTTGTGGACAAGCATGAGTGAGTGACGAAAGAGTGTTCTTGCTACTGCGAGTCCTGAGAGAGAGATACCGTGTTCTGGGTTGTCTAATCATTGGTACATTGTTGCTAATGGGACGCTAAGGCTAGTTGGGTTGGGGTTTTAGGTGCTACGGCTTATGGTAGGCTCACCACTATATTCCGAGGTCCTATCATCCTGTGCATAGCTCTGTGTGTGTGCAGAATCCCTATAACATGGCGCGACCAACGAGTGGGGCTGCTTATCTGCGAGACGCTTGAGTAGTGCTTGTGCTTGTCCACAACAACCCTCACGGACGCTTCCGGAAGCGTGTGTGACGGTAATACCTCCTATATTGACGTTTTTGTAGGTTCTTTCAAGCTTGAAGTTGTTAAAAGGTTTCTTAATCGAACCCTCTATTGTGCTGCCTACTGTTAGGTTGTCGAAAATCCCCGATCGCAATGGCGGGTATAAACATAGCGGCACATAGCCGCACAGCGCTCCGGGATCACTTAAGGGTGTATGGAGTGCCAGACACGGGAGTCGAACTGATCTTTGTGGTCCAAGCCGATCCGGCTTTCCACTTTGAAGTATTCTACTCTTGGGTCACCTTTCCGGCGGTGGGTGGGACAGACAATTTGTTCCATGAATATACAGCCACCGTAGTTCCTAATCACTATAGACCGTATAGGAATCTTGAAGTACCGCTCACGGCTTGGCAGCACCGTGTGTGGTTTGATGGCGCCCTCCCACAACCGGTTACCACGGTTCGTTTAGGCCCCTTGTCTATTGATGGGGCCACTTGGCCTGTTTTGGCCGGGTACACCCCACATCCGCAATATATGCAGATACCAGTCGCTGACCTGCGCAATATGTATTCAGCTTTGGTGCGAGTGCATCGCGCTTTAGTGCAATATGTTACAGGCAACATCCAGGGAGCCCCACCTGGAGTTGCAGGCCATCCAGCTGCTGCAGGCGGAGTGACCATAAGTCCCGTCATGGTGAACTCAGTGATGGGCAAACGTCCACAAAATAAGGATGATTTTCCTTATTGGCTTGCAGAAAAATTTGACCAGTTGGAGGCAGTTTTTCCAAACACAACACCGGTGGATAAACATAGAATTCTTACGATTAGTTTGCCAAAAGACTTAATTCCCGAGTTGACAGCATGTGACAACTGGGGTAGGGTATTCGCAGCAGTTTATTCGAAGTGTTTCGGCACTCCTTCCATGACGGTTCTCCCCACTGTAATTAAAAAAGTACAGGATGAACACGGCCCTGAAGCGGCTGTGGAATTAGGGATGAGACTGGTGGGAGTGTTTGAAGTAGTAGCTGAGTTGATCCTTGCGAATGTCAAGGGCGATGCAGTGAACTTTCAAGTAGCTAATGCTTTGGCTTTGGTCCCAGAATTGGACAAGCCTCGCGAATTACCGAAAATTATTACACAGGCTTACAAAACTATTGGCAGGAATAGCCTGGGTAATAAACCTTTTGCAAAACAGCAAACACAATCGCAACAACAACAACAATCCAAACCTCAATCTGAGAAAGATGAGAGACCAGTCTTCACTAAAAAGAGCTGGAGGCTGAAAAAACAGGGTAAGCAACAAAAGAAGCCGGGGTCGAGAGGCGCATCCCCGGTTTCAGTCTCTTCTGAACGCACTTATGATTTGCGCGATAGGGCGAGAATTAAATCTCCGGATAGGTTTCAGATCCCTGATACGCGTTCTCCTCGTTCTTCACAGGCACAGACAACTTCGCAGGCCAGTGGAGGAGATCGCCAGGATAGAGGAAGGGGTCGAGAGGCTCCTCAGGGACGAGACCAACCTCGACAACAAGTCACAGGGAAAGCAGAAGACTTTCAACGTTCTCGTCCACAATTTCAGAAGAAGAAAGTTGCCGCTGTAACAGCGAAATATGCCACAGACGGTGAGAACGAGACTCCTGAATTGGACGTGGGCAGTCACCCTCCTAGACAGCGCCGCGGAAGTTACCATAGTGCGGGAGGCGCTACGTCCTCATATGGAGGCGACAGCAACTGAAACATTCATTACTGTCGAGACAGCAGACACCAGAGTGGCACCCCCTGACAGACTGTTTAATATTGTCATCCAAATTGAAGGTGATATACAGCGTGTAATTAAAGGGATTTTTTGGGAAAATCTGACCTCTTCATACGACATTTTGTTAGCGGAGGCGGATTGGCCACCCCCATTCGTACTTGCTGCGCGTAAAGGGGAGGAGGTAATCCTTCCGAGCTTTTCTCGACATGTCCCAAAGGACAAAGCGGAGGCTCTTGCAGCTGAGTGGGCTGTGTCCCTGGCTCCGGCGTTATACCGCAATCACGTGGGCTGGGATGAAGATTCTCCCCCCATGAGATACCTTTACGGTCCCTACCGCAGCCACAACCCCAATATCCCATTAAACGTGAAGCCAAAGGCCCCGTTTCTGAAATTCTGACTCAGTTAGAATATCAGGGAGTAATAGAAACATGCGTATCACCCATGAATAATCCCCTTTTCGCGGTTTCTAAACCCGATGGATCGTACCGCCTAGTATTGGATTACCGGCATTTGAACTCTCATTGTCGGACCTTTGCGGTGCAAAATACCCACAGTTCTGCGCTTGTAGACAGTCTTGTTCGTAAAAAATATAAAACGACACTTGACCTATCCAATGGATTTTACACGCACAACTTAGCCACGGAGTGTAGCCAATGGAGCGCTTTTACCTCCGGTGGTAAACAGTTCAAATTAAGGCGACTCCCTATGGGCTACAAAAACAGTCCAGGTGTGTTCGCTGCCCGTGTTGTCTCTTTGTTAGACGGCATAGACCCAGATGCATGTTCGTACGTCGATGATATTTACCTGACCGACGACGAGTTATATCCGCATCTTTCCAGAGTGGACCGCATTATTCTCGAGTTTGCGGTTTTAGGTTACAAGTTTAACTTTGCCAAATCACACATTGCTGAATTAACAGTTTTGTTTTTGGGCTACGAGCTCAACAATGAAGGTAAGGGCTTAGCCCCCACTTCTTAGAAAAATGTGCACTTTTGTGCCCTCCTACTACTCTGAAAAAACTTCAGTCTTTGCTGGGTTTTCTGAACTTCGGGCGTACTTATATTCCCGAATACGCCCAGCGTATCAAGCCATTGTATGCCTTGATACAACCAAACTTTTCGAAGTCTAGTTGGCTTCCGGAGCATTCCTCCATTCTGCAGTCTTTGCAGACAGACCTTCTTGAGTCTAAATACCTGTTGACGCGTGATAACCACACAAACCTGGTGATCAGAATAATTCCGGGGGCAGTGGGTTTCACGTACTTAACCTTTAACGAAGGTGACACAGTTCCGATCGCGTACAAGTCACATCTTTACACTTCCGCAGAAATGCGCTTTTCATCTGTGGAGAAAGTTCTGACTGCAGTGCAGATGGCGATTCTAAAGGAACGCGCACTGGCACAGGGAAAGCGCATTCTGGTGGTAACACCATATCCTGCCCTAGAGGCAGTGACAAAGGCGAGTGTCCCGAACTCTAAGGCGTTCCACCCCCGTTGGATTCAATGGGCAACCTCTTTGACGTCTCCGGATGTCACTTTCATCTTTGATTCATCTCTACAGACTCAGGAGTTTTTGCAGTACGGATTCGTTCATCCTCCTCCTCTGTCATTGCTCCCGCTTGAGGATTACGACTGTGTGATCTACACCGATGGTTCGGCACAACCGGCCATGGGGTCCAAGCATGCTTATTCAGCCGCATGTGCTATTGTTGCGGGTACCTTCGTGAACGGAAAGTTCAAATCCACTGTAGTGCACACTCAGGCACTCGGGGACAGTACTGCACAATTGGCCGAGCTGCGCGCATTGGTGCTTGCGCTTGAGTTCGCTACTCCGGATGTGACCACTCTAATTGTATGCGATTCTTACTACTGTGTTCAATCTTACAATGACAATCTGTTCTTTTGGTCGCAAAATGACTATAGAGACGCTAAAGGTAGCACAATTAAGCATAAAATGCTTTGGGTTCGGGTGGCAGAATTGAGACAACGTCTGCCACTCACACAGGTGGTTCACACCCTTGGCCATCAGCGGGTGGGCGCACACGCTGTTGGTAACGGTTTGGCAGACGAAGCGGCCAAATCAGCAGTAGTCACGTGTTCAGTAGCAGCAGTTACTAGATCCATGTCTAAAATTGATACTGATATTTTGGCAGCTATTGCTGCAACACAGGAAGGTGCTAATTACCCTAGGGGTTTTCCTTCCAAATATTCTTATCAGTTAGGTCCCGAACAGGCTCCCTATGTAACAATACCCGACGTTGGTGATCGGCTGATCCCCAACGCGGACCGCAGACTTTCCTTGATAACGGCTGCACACGAAGGCATGGCTTCGGCTCATGCTGGAGTGTCTGCGACCGTTTCCATCTTGCAGCAGCGGTACTGGTGGCGTGGTTTATATAAAGACACCCGTACTTATGTGCTTTCTTGTGACGTGTGTCAACAGATTAAGCCTTCTACGGTTACACGACCACCACAGACCTCGCTCTACATTTCTAACAGACCCTTTGGGTGTGTTTACTTGGATCACTGCGGTCCATTTTCTTCAGACACTGCCTATAAATATATCTTAGTGGCAGTGGACTCGTGCACACGTTTCATCTGGGTCTGGCCACAACGGAGTGCTGACGCTCGAAATGTCATCAGGGATTTGCGTATCTTTGTGGGAATCTTCGCTTGCGGCACCTTCCATTCTGACCAAGGTCCAGCGTTTGCCTCTAAGGCGTACAAGGACGCAATGGGTTCACTGGGGGTACGGGTGAAGTTTTCGTCTCCATACAGACCTGAGGGTAATTCAATTGTGGAGCGAATGAACCGTGATTTAAAGCAATCCTTGACAGCTAGAGTCTTAGGTACTGGCAGGAACTGGCTGGCCCACTTGTATACCGTACAACGTGCACTTAATAATCTCCCTAGAAGATCTCTGGGTGGGCGGACCCCATACGAAATGCTCTTTGGCATACGAATGTTTGTGCCTGACCTTGATGGTCTAGACATGGCGGCGCAATCCGCCATCTTTGATGTAGATAACCATTCTACTATGTTACAGGACTTACAAGAAGCCCGAGACAAACTTGCAATCGCACATTTACCTTCAGCCACAGACCCGGCATTGCAGATTCCGGTTGCCGGCTGGCTTCCGAAGATTGGCGACCTGGTTCGAGAGAAGGTGGAGAACAAGAAAGAATTCGGCCCCTCTTATCGTGCACCGGTTCCAGTCCTGGGCTTGAAGGGAACACGTACAGTCATCTTACCACCGCTTCCTGGTCGCAAGGAGAACAGATACATCTCAGTGGAAAATGTCAAGCTACAACATCTGGCCGATCCTGAATAGTGTTACACCAGCGGTCTCTTGTCCTGCCATTTACCGGACTTGTGTTCGTGGCCCTCCTGCCCGAACGGTCACTGATGTTACAATTGAGATGGTTGATTTGCCTGAAAGTATACTCGAACCCCCTGTCTCCCCCTGCATCGACGTGAACGAGTATACCTATCCCGATACCGAATCGGTGGCACACTTACCAACAACGCCGCTGAGCCCAACACGTTATTCCTTTGACTCGGATTCCAACCTCATCCATTGTCCCGTCCAAGTTCAGTATTTTTGTATCCTGGTTCAGAGACAATTTTTTGATTCCCCCTGGACATACATCTGGTTGGTGCTGTTCCTCATTTTTTTGTTCATGTCCATTGGCTTTGTCACAGTGTTTTTTCTGCTCATCAATGGTCACTATCTACCGGAACGCTCTGCTGTGAACAGTGTTGCTGGAACTTTGGCTCCACATTCCTCATCTCACATCATGAAGCGTGATCACACATTTGTGAACATTTCAGCTTTTCCAGTTGCTGATGGCATCGTATGGGATGCAGTAAACTTTCAAATTCATGGACCAACAGAAATTATTAATGTACCCAATGTCCTTCGAGTTTCGATGGGTGATATAGTAAAAAGTAATATTCATTCTGACGATTGGGATGTGCATGCCGTTGAAGCATTGTTTGCTGATTTAAAATATTATGCTTCCTTTAATTCTGAGGATTTATATATGAATTCTGCGAATTATGCCGATTTATATTGCTACCAGCATTGGGGCAACCATTTTGTTCATAAACCAAGTGCACTACGTGATTCTTTCGCGTACACCCAATGGGAACATTGTCCAAACCCTTTACCGGGTAGTTCCCGGACTCTTAGAAATAAATTTACATATTTCACTGATTTTAATAGATCGAACCCTGGTTCTTATTTTTTTAAATTAAACGCCCCATCCACTCAGAAAATCATGTTGACCCACACCAAATTGCTATATTCGGGTTCCTTTTTGAGTGCCTTAGCTGTGGGTGGTTATGAGTACTGGAAGAACACTGTAGATTTGAAATCGATCTGGGGTTCAAAATCATGGCAAGTGCAAGGCACCGAGGCTTTGCATCGTGCTTGCCTTATCCCGACCCAAATTGTGTTTCTGAATGCTTCCATCTATCAGACTACATGTTGGGGCTTGGCTACTACCAAACAATTAAATGCACCTTCCATTCCATCCCTGTCTTCCAATACAAACACTAGCGTGCACCTTAATATGTCCCTAGCCACTTTGCAAGCTTTGTTGCAGAACAATTCGTTTAATGTTTCTACGCTTGTGCAGTCACCCTGGTTGGCTTGGCCCATATCATCTAATGCGTGCCAACTGCGTTTTCACGACTCAGTCCCTGGCTACAAACAGGATAGGCCCGATCCTAGGTTTTCAGACTCCCGTACTGTCACGACATATTCTGTTGGTAAATTATGTAAACAGTGGTTACAGCATTCTTCCCTGGAATCTGTTAAACAACATTTATCCCTCCTAACAGGCAACATTGATCTGTCCGACTTTATATTGGGACCTCGTGGTCCACGACCGAAGAGGTTCATTTATGAGGCTTATAATGAACTCTGGAAGCTATCGCAAATGGAAGCTGCTTCCCGTCTACGGGAGATAGACCAAGCTAATATGGAAAAGGTGCTTGCTGTTGTTGACAATAGTATTAATACCCTGTCTTCCCGCATTTACACGTTAGAGAATATTGTGTCCTCTGTTGTTGATATTGTACAAGATGATGTTTCTGTGTTGTACCATGGTCAAAATCAGTTGCGTTCCGTTATGCAGTTTGCGTGGACTTTGCAAACACTTAAGTTGGGTAAAGTTCCTTGGCATTTTCTGAACACCACTGCCTTATTTCGGCCTTTTAATTTAACTGACAAACAGCAATTCATGTCCATGAAAGATGCAGCTTGCACTCTGTTACATATCGAGAAAGTGGAGCCCTTACCATTCTCTGTGGCGGAATTGGATTCTGCTGTGTGGCTAGTTCATGGGGTTATCGCATTGCCTTTTTCCTTGTTTGAATTTAGTTCATGCATGAAACATTATCCTGTGGGCCGTTTCCAGCCTTTGGGTAGTGCCTTCCTGCATGAACTCTGGTCCCTCCCTTTCATGTATAAATGCCTTAGAGACGGCAAGGAAGTTTTTCTCACGGGGAGTCATGCGATTCAACTGTGGGTCATTCCCTTGTTTGTAAACATATTAAATTGCACGGAGCTTGTAATGTTTCAGCTCCTAATCTTGCTTGTGTGTTAAAGGGCATTCCTGCTCCTACTATTTCTCCTACCTTTACTTTGCTTACAAATGGTAGCTATTTGCTTTTGAATAACGACAACTGCTGTGGCATGCAGGCCGGCATACCCTATATTGTTACTGTTTCGCACAGGGTTGTCTGCTGCAAGAATGTGCTTTTTCCTCCCCCTCACGACATCATAGATAATTCTATTTGGCCTTCCATTCCTACTATGGAGGCGGATTTCAATAAACTGAGCAGAATAAAGGCGCTATTATTGAACGAGGAGGTTATGCTCACTTCCGCCCGGGAGACATTCATTCTCCAGGTGGCAAGTACCCACAGTGAAATACAGGCCCTTTTGAACACTAACCTCCCACAACATTTCGGTGAATTGATTCACCGTATTTTTAACGCATCTAACACTGTAGGTCTGGTGCATTTTTTTAAGGTGGTGGGGTCCGGCCTTGTGTCCTCTTTCCAAACTATTTTTGGTGTGATACCGGCATTTATTCATTCAATTTTTTCCAGCGTCTTTGGTGGCTTTCCGTTAATCCTTGCCTTGGCGGCTGGTGTACTGCTGTTGGTCTGCTTCCTTCGCAATGGCTGCTCCCCAATGGGCCCTTCTCGACCCCGGACGCCTCCAGCTGCTCCGTGAACGCCTTTTGTCTGGTTTCGGGGTTCTGCCGTTGGCGACACTGAGTGTGTCCTATACCCTTTCTTTTCGCTTTGCGTGTTAGACTTGCGTGCAACCTGTGATGTCTTGCATCCGCTGTCCTTTCACCTGGACCATGGATTATTGCCTCTCCAATACGTCTTTGTCTGTTCCGGATTTTGTTCGGTTGATGGGTCCCTTAGAGGCCCATGAACGGGACTGTTCCGTTGCGGGCTGCATGACGCGTGCGGCTGCACTGGGGATTTTGGCACAATGGGATATCTGGGCGGCTGCTCAGAATCTCAAACAACAAAGCTATATTGAATATCACGCACGCTGTCCCGCATTGCTTTTGGATGCTCCATCCTCTGAGGAGCATTCCTGCAGCTTTGATCTGTTAGACTGGATGGCGTCTATGTTTTCTGACGATTCCAATGATGTCCTCTTGGACGGTATAGCGTTTTTTGCACTTCCACATTTTTGGATTGATATGGCATTCACTGACCGTGAACTGCCTCGCTGACTATCTTATTTACTCCCTTTCCCCATCCGTTGTCCTTCGTTGGGGCTGCTTCCGCTGTAGACGCCTCCGTTCTGCTCAGCTGTTTTGAACTCTGTCTTCGTCCCTGGTCCTGGCCGATGGACTGTCCAGGGGAGGGTGTCTTGTGGTTTGTGGCCTCCTGGCCTGCCTGGATACGTTGGCATAGGCCTGGCTGCCATGATGACTTTTGCGCACGTTACTCTTATCCGTTGTTCTGTCGCCCTCTGCTCCTGCCAAGTTATTTTACAACTGTCTGCATTTTCTGTTTCTCACCTTTTCTCCTGTTCCCTTTGGGCTCAGTCTGAACAACAGTTACAAGGTCGAAAAACAACGTCCCTGGTTCTTGCTGATATGGCCAGTACCTCGCACCTAGACATAACACTATGTACAGCTGCCATGGGGAAATTGGTGGGCTTTTAGTATTGGGTTTTTCCCTCTTGAGAGGGACTTGGAGAAAAACCTTTCCAGGGAGAAGAGCTGTGATAATCTGCTGATGTAGTCTTTGCAACTAGAGACTGAGGTATGGGGGTTCGCTAGTCAAAGCCCAGAGGTCTTCTATTTTTATAATACACTAGCTACTAGAACGGGGAGGGTGGTAAGGTCATCTAGCCCTATAGCCACTGCTTTATGAAATGCTTTCCCCGTTAGTATTCTATGGAGTTGTAACTATGCTGATTATATTATTCTTATGCATTATGCTGATAGTACTGACACGTGTACTGTATCTTAGAGCACGTATGTTGAAATAAACATTTTAACCTATACTGTGTCTCTTCTTACGCCCGTTGTGGACAAGCATGAGTGAGTGACGAAAGGGTGTTCTTGCTACTGCGAGTCCTGAGAGAGAGAGATACCGTGTTCTGGGTTGTCTAATCATTTTTACATTGTTGCTAAAGGGACGCTAAGGCTAGTTGGGTTGGGGTTTTAGGTGCTACGGCTTATGGTAGGCTCACCGCTATATTCCGAGGTCCTATCATCCTGTGCATAGCTCTGTGTGTGTGCAGAATCCCTATAACAGTGGGGCCTGTGTGTGCCCAGGGCTGGTAAACCAAATGCTGCTGGTGGGCATGCAGCGCTGGTTTGCGCCACCCACAGAAGCAGCTTGTAAAGTGTGTCTCAGACCTGCCACTGCAGAGTCTGTGTGCAGTCCAGAACTGCCATCTTGGCTGTGAAGTGCACCCACTTCCCAGCCCCTGAACCTTCCCTTGGCCTCATGTAAGTCACCCCTATGGTAGGGTGCATTGTATGTGTAAGGTAGGACATGCCTTGGTGTGTGTAGCATGTCCTGGTAGTGAATTACACCCAATTTCGTTTTTCACTACTGTAAGGCTACCTGTTCCTCATAGGCCAGAATGGGCAGTTTGACTATTACATGCTATAGTCCTAACTGACCCCAGGAACATGGTAGAAAAACGAATTTAGTATGCTGAGCTCAGAATATTAAAATACATCTTTTAGTGAAGTTTATTTTTATATCCTGTGTTTGAAAATACCACTTTTAGAAAGTAGGTATTTTCTTGCCTAAGCCTTCCAGTGTGCTCTGCTGTTATGTGTATTGGCTGTCTGGTTTTGGAGGGACAGGGCAGGCTGAGTCAGACCTGGGTTGAATAGAGAGATCTGCATTTAGAGTATGGGGAGGGGTGGCTCCTTGACCTGAATAGGGCTGTGCCTGGCAAGGTGAATGCTGGCTCCACCTCCTACTGTGTGTCTGATAGCAGACCCCCTCTTTCTGAAAGGAAGGATGCAGCCTGGTAAACAAAGTGCTCCAGGGCTGAGCAGAACTGGTTCTGGCTGGGTTCAGTGACTTGTAGCTTCTGAGAACAAAGACTTTTGGGGTATAAATATTTGTGCTGAAACCCCTACAAATTGTATTGCCCCTGGATCTGAAGAGGAAACTCTGTCCGTGCCACTGGAGGAATCTGCAGGAAGTGACTGTCCTTGTGCTTGTGTGTTTTTCTTGCACTGGCCTGCAGCAGTGACCACTGGACCTTGAAGAAGAGGAAAAGGAACTTTTGAGAGAACATTTATTTTTGTTACAAGCAATTACCCAAGGGCTAGGAAAAGAGCTAGCCTCCTGCTGGAGTCTCAGGCACATCAGACTCCACCACCAACCTCCTGCTTCCTCCCTGCGAGGATTGCTATCTGCTGATGAGGCTCCTGTGAGTTCCAGGGCCTCTAGTTTGCTTCAGAGAAAAGAGTGCTGGAAATCGTCGCTAATGCACGTTTGCGAGCCGCTGCAGTCGAGAGCGCTGGAAAAATCATCGCGCTGCTGCCGCTGAGTGCTCGCAACACGAAACCATCGCTAACGCCCCTTTGCGAGCCGCTGCAGCCGAGACGCGCTGGAAAAATCATTGCGCACTGTCGCCGAGCGCTCGCAACCCCTACAGAAATCATCGCTTCAAGACATCGCATTGCGGACGCCGCGCGTCCGCCATTTTGATCGCACCGCACCGGATTTCGTCGCTCCCTCGCGGAGCGCCTTTTCTTCGCATCGCAACACCATCGCACAGCGCAACAGGATCGTCGCATCGACTTCTCCCTCGCGGCAAGAAAGTCATCGCATCGGCGGCCTAGCGTGCAGAAGTTTGTCGCATCGTCTCCGCACACGCAACAGGATCGTCGCATCGCCTTCGCCCTCGCGCCAAGGTCTCAGCGCATCGGCGGCCTCGCGTGCAGAAGTTGGTCGCATCGTCTCCGCACGCATCAGCAGATCGGCGCATCATCCTCCCTGGCGGCAAGGATTTTAACGCATCGCCGGCCTCGCGTGAGGAAACTCATCGCTAACACTTCTTTGCGACATTTTTGTTGATTTTGCTACCGAATCCAGGTACTTTGTGAGAGAAAGGGTCGCAGAGACCACTGCTTTGAATTTGAACCTTATTTTTGCAACCTTTGAACTATTTTTGACAGTCCTGCAACAGTAATCCTATTTTTGACAGTATTGTGGCTTTTACAGTTATTGGTCTTGTGATAAGTCTGCATATATATATATAAAGATACTTATTTTTTATAACTACTTGTGTGGTGTCCCTTTGTAGTGTTCCTCACTGTGTTACTGTGTATGGTCATAAATGCTTCACACACTGCCTCTGAGATAAGCCTACCTGCTCGTGCTACGTTATCACAGGGTTGAGCGGGGTATCAAGGAGAGTAGCCCTCTCACTCTGACTTAGGAAGAAGGGTCCCTACTTGGACAGTGGCCAGCCATTGCCAACTAGAGACCCCCATTTCTAACATTGGTGGTCAGCGGTGAGGATCTGGACGTGCATTTATGATCGCATACAGTAATTATAGTGTACACTACTAGTGAGTGCAGACCATAACGTACCACATACATTTTTGAGAGTTTTGATTCTATTTTTGATTGATATTGCCCGTGATTGTTACAATGGGCAAGCCTATTTTTTATTGATATTGCCCATGATTGTTACAATGGGCAAGCCTATTTCTTATTGATATTGCCCGTGATTGTTACAATGGGCAAGCCTATTTTTTATTGATATTGCCGGTGATAGTACCCGCATACATTTGAGAGTTTTTGGATCCTATATTGTGATTGATATTGCCGGTGATTTTTTACCCGCATACATTTTTTTGAGAAGTTTTCTTCTATCTTTTATTGATATTTCCCGTGATTGGTACAACGGGCAAGCCTATTTTTTATTGATATTGCCATTGATTGTTACCCGCATACATTTTGTTGAGAAGTTTTCTTCTATTTTTATTGAGATTGCCCGTGATTGTTACAATGGGCAAGCCCAGATCCAATGCCTTGGAGGATCTCTCCTGGGAAGTAGATAGATTGGAAACCTACAATGCCAAGCAGCTCAAATATTTCTGCAAGCAGTTCACAGTCCCCATCACAGGTCTCACTAGAAGGGAGGGGTATTACAAAGCATTGAAGGCCTGGCTAGAAGCCAGGGATGCCCTCAGAATATGGGAGACCCTGGGGACGGGGAGAGAATGTGGAAGTGCAGCAGGATGGAGCAATAGATTTAGTAGGTGATAAAGCATTTTCCAGCCCGGGCACGAGCGTGTCCGTCAAAGGGTCTGTCCCCAGAGGAGATGGAGGACAGGGAGAGAGATAGGCGGTATGAAATGGAGATGGCTAAAATGGATAACCAGAGACACCTAGAGAACAGGAAGTTAGGGTTTGAAATGATGAAGATGAAACTTGAGCATGAGAGAATATTGAGGGAGTTGGAGATCAAAGCAAAAAGTGCAGAGACTCCCTCTCTGGTGGCAGCATACCTGTAGTGAATCCTGAGGGTAGGGGGTATATCCCCATAGAGGAGCTAAGGGGGTCCTGTGAGGAGAAGGGCTTAGCAGTGAGTAGGAAGGAGACTCAGCTATCCTTGCAGACATCCCTGAGCCTTTGGCAACAAGACAGATGGGGATTTTTGGAGCCCCAGGACGCCTACCACGAGGGTAGTTGGTCTGAGGGTGGCTCTGGAGAATATGAAGAGGAGGAAGAAACTGGTCTGGAGCATCTCATATGGGGGGAGTCCCTTGCAGAGTCTAGTGCACAGGGTAGCACCCAATCCCCCTCCTGGTCCCCAAAGGAGTTGGGCAGCCAGGGGGAGGGGGAGCACCAGCTGGAATTAGAGAGGCTCCAAATAGAGATTGCCCAGCTGGAGGCACACCAAGCGCAGATAGCGGAAGAAGAGAAGTTAGCTCAAGAGGGTAGGTTACACCTGGAGCTCAGTTTTAATTGTCTGGATTCACCAGTGAGGGTGGGGTCCAGTGGTGGCAGCAAAATTGAAGTATATAGTGATGACAGTGTAGTACACCCACCCAGAGATGTGGTACCTGACTTGAAGGAGGGGGTTGATCTACACCAGGGGATTCAAGGATATGAGGTAGCTCCATTGATGTGCAGTGTCCCTGAGGTGGATTGGGGAACTAGCGCAGGGGCCCATAGTCCTAGTGAAAGGGAGGGATACTCTCACCGACTCTGGATGAGAGGTGCAGGGAGAGGGGTTCCCCCGTGGTTGAAGTCCTGGTGTATGAGTGTGAGGACCGCCCAGAAGAGTGTGGGTTGGGTGATAGAGACAGTCAGTTAATGTCTCGCCCATTTCAGGAGAGTGGTGTGGGGTACGTGTGTGAGGCACTGGATTGTGAGGTAAAGGTTAGCACCTGTGTGGAGCTGTGTAATCCAATTGTGGGAGAGCATATTGTGAGTTCCTGTTTTCCAGAGCTAAACCAACACCTGTCAGATTGCGAGTTCTCTGATCCTAGGGAACTTGCACAGGAGGCAGACCTCTGGGTGAGTACCAGAGGCCCTGTAGAGGCATTAGGGAATGACCCTAAGAGGAGTGGTTCAGATGTCTTCCAACCCAGAGTGGTGGGAAAGGTTAGGAGTGTTACAGCTGGGTCCCCTTGTTGTGAGGAGGTGGTAGGGCCTCACATCCTGTCTCGGGGGAGCAGGAGTGAGACTGGGATAGGTCCCGAAGTGCCCCAACCTCAGTCTCCAGGACTGGATGGTTCCATGAAGGAACACCAGGTAGGGAGCCTAGTCTGTCCGGATGGACCGTCCGTTGTGGGGGTCTCCCGTGTTAGGTGAGCTGGGAGTGACTGTAATCAGACCTCCAGCAGTTCTAGTGTCTGGCAGTACCGCCTCAGTTGGGAGGGTGCAGAAGGCCAGAGTGAGGGGTGAGGGGGGAAAGAGTCCCCAGTGGAAGAACCAGTGGATCAGGGGCCAGCCAGAAGGGCTGAGCCTCATAGGATTGGCCATGGTGACGCCACTTCTGTCCTGGGGCATCTTCACGCACTGTCAGAGGGACAGGAGGTCGTGAGCTCTGTGCCAAGCAGACTGTCACACGACACGCTAGGTATGTGTCACCCTCAGGAAGCCCTGGTTGGCCAGGCAGTTGTTCAACCACAGGGGTTGGTCCCTGGGATGGTAAGTCAGGTCCAGGTGTTGTCTGACCTGGAGGGAGGGACAACTGTAAGCAGTGTCCTGGCCATTTTTTTTTCTAAGAGCACCACTCCAGGTGGGAGGGTGCAGTATGCTGGAAGGGGGTGCAGAAGGGAGGGAGTCCTCGCCTCTGACCCCGGTGCCACCTAAGGGTTTTTTCAGGTTGGTAGATCAGTTGCAGGGTCCAAGCCCTGAACTGGTGGAGGGGTCTGTTTTCCTTGAGGGGGGCCTGTGTGCTCCCCAGGAAGTCCTGGTGTGCCAGGCAGACTGTCGCACAACTCTAGAGGAGTGTGTTTTCCTTGGGGGAATTGGTGTACTCCCCAGAAGTCCTGGGTTGCCAGGCACAGGTCCAGCCTAAGGGTACAGACCCTGGGTTAGGGGGCCAGGTTCAGGGTGTCCCCCTGACCTGGAGGAAGGGGCAACTGCTAACGTTGCCCCTACCAGTTTGTGTTATGGGGGCACCTCTCCAGGTGGGAGGGTGCCAGGCCCCAGTAAAGGGGGCGGGGAGAGGGCAGCCTCACCCCTGACCTCCGCCCAGTCTGAGGGTACAGACCCTATGCTGGGATACCAGTTGCAGGATAGAACCCCTGAACTGGTGGGCGAGTTATGCAGGATACCTGCCACAGGTGCCCTGACAATTCTGGAAGGGGGTACAGCTCCAGGTGAGAGGGTACAGGGCCCCAAAGAGGAGGACCGGGTATGGGAGAGCCCACCCCAGTCTCTGGCCCCGCCGCTGGGTACAGGCCCAGGGCTGGTGGGTCAGTGTCAGGGTGCGTCATCTGACCTGACAGGAGGGAGAGTAGACAAAAGGTGCCAGACACCTGGGATTACTGCCCCTCACACTCTGATGCCACAAAAGTTTGAGAGCCCTGAGAGGTATAGGGCTTGGATTTCATCACTGACTACTGTCGGTGGCTACTGGGGCTTGTTGTTTATCTGTTGGGACACACCTGGGGGCCAGTTAAGGTTAGGTGCTGCACAGGTGGTGTCCACAGGTGAGGGGAAGAGTTCCCCATTGGTTATCTTAGTGGGCCCTGGGAGTGTGGACAGAGGGATCCACCAGGGTTCAGATTGGAGTAGAGCTGGCCTATACCCCTGCAGTTGCGGGCCAGTTGCGTGTTCTATCGCCAGAAGCAGGGAAGCCCATCAAGGTAGTGATTGGTCTACCCTGCGTTTTGGCTGGAAGGGGGTTGTGTTGGAAATGGCCCTTTTTGCAGGGTCACCCCTAAACTTTTGCCTCCCTCCTGGATTTTTGCTGACCTGTTTTTGTTGGTTTTATGACTCTGGGCACTTTACCACTGCTGTTCAGTGCTAAAGTGCATATGCTCTCCCTTTGTAAATATGTCTATGTGAATTGGTATATCCATGATTGGCTTATTTGATTTACCTGTTAGTCCCTAGTAGTGGGGCCTGTGTGTGCCCAGGGCTGGTAAACCAAATGCTGCTGGTGGGCATGCAGCGCTGGTTTGCGCCACCCACAGAAGCAGCTTGTAAAGTGTGTCTCAGACCTGCCACTGCAGAGTCTGTGTGCAGTCCAGAACTGCCATCTTGGCTGTGAAGTGCACCCACTTCCCAGCCCCTGAAACTTCCCTTGGCCTCATGTAAGTCACCCCTATGGTAGGGTGCATTGTATGTGTAAGGTAGGACATGCCTTGGTGTGTGTAGCATGTCCTGGTAGTGAATTACACCCAATTTCATTTTTCACTACTGTAAGGCTACCTGTTCCTCATAGGCCAGAATGGGCAGTTTGACTATTACATGCTATAGTCCTAACTGACCCCAGGAACATGGTAGAAAAACGAATTTAGTATGCCTGAGCTCAGAATATTAAAATACATCTTTTAGTGAAGTTTATTTTTGTTGGAACCGGGTTTACCGAGTCCGCCACGGTAGCATGGCGCGAAGCGGGAAAGCACGCGAAGGCATTGTGTAAGGCAGTTGTGCAGCACACTCTTACTTTGACTCAGAAATGCGAACGCAATAACATGACACCACACCAGGCTTTTGTATTTAAAATCAAGATCTTTTATATATAAATTAAGTTGGCATCAGATGAGGCAGATTAATCCAGATCTACATTCAAATTCATTGCATTACTCAACTGGTGCACATTTTAAATAAAGCATCATAGCTCATCAACATTGTAGGCCACTAAGAGGCCGCAGGAATTATCTCCTAAACGTAGCACTTAATAATGATCTCAAGGTACGTTAATAAAACATGGGCCTAAACATACAGTTCACTTTAGCATATTCAATTACTTAAAAGAAGGCTTTTCACTTTACATTTAAATAGGCCTGCATTAATCTAGGCGCGCCCACATTCAGTACAGTGGGCGTCGCAATTCCAGTACACCTGTAACATAAAACACTTCAACTCTTGGCGGTGTACACTTCAGCTCAATTCAATTAAACACTTTCCCCCTGTGGTAAAGACTTAGTAGTTAAAAGCATGGCCTAGGCAGTAATTACAATAGGCATCTGCAATAAATTATTAAATACTGTGGGGAACCCCTCAACATTGTCTTGTGGCTCATGGCCTCCTGGCAGGTCTGGCTACGTTACCACGCCTGGCTGCCATGATGACTCTTGCGCACGTTACTATTGGATGTTGTTCTGTCGCCCTCTGTTATTGCCAAGTAATTATACAACAGTCTGTATAGTCTGTTATTCACCTTTTCTCCTGTTCCCTTTTGGGCTCAGTCTGAACAACAGTTACAAGGTCGAATAACAACTCCCTGGTTTCTACTGATTTGGCCCGTCCCTCACACCTAGACATAACACTTGTACAGCTGCCATTGAGAAATTAGTGGGCTTTTAATAATGCGCTCGCTTGCTCTAAGATAGCACTTGGAGACGACCTTTCCAGGGAGAAGAGCTGTGATTGTTTGCTGATGTAGTTTTGCATCAAGAGACTGAGGTATGGGGGTTCGCTAGACAAAGCCCAAAGGTCTTCTATTATTATAATAAACTGGCTTCCAGCACGGGGAGGGTGGTGTTAGTTAGACATATATCCACTGCTTTATGAGATGCTTTCCCCGTTCGTATTCTATGGAGTAGTAACTATGCTGATTATATTGTTCTTATGTATTATGCTACTAGTACTGACACGTGTACTGTACCTTAGAGCACGTAAGTTGAAATAAACATTTTAACCTATACAGTGTCTCTTCATACGCATGTTGTGGACAGGTACGAATGTGACGAAAGAGTGTTCTTGCCTCTGCGAGTCCTGAGAGAGAGATACCGTGTTCTGGGTTGTCTAAGCATTGGTACATTGGTGCTAATGGGACGCTAAGGCTAGTTGGGTTGGGGTTTTGGGTGCTAAGGTTTATGGTTGGCTCACCACTAAATTCCGAGGTCCTATTATCCTGTGCATAGCTCTGTATGTGCAGAAACCCTATGACATGGCGCAACCAACAAGTGGGGCAGCTTACTTGCGAGACGCTTGAGTAGTACTTGTGCTTGTCCACACAACCCTCACGTACGCTTCCGGAAGCGTGTGTGATGGTGATACCTCCTATATTACAGTTATTGTAGGTTCTTTCAAGCTTGAAGTTATTAGAAAAGGTTTTTCTTGATAAAAACCCTTTTTGTGCTGCCTTGTGTAACATTGTTGAAAAGTCCCGTTCGAAATGGCGGGTATAGACATAGCGGCGCATAGCCGCACAGCACTCCGTGACCACTTACGGATATATGGAGTGCCAGACGCGGGAGTTGATCTAGTCTTTGTGGTTCAAGCCGACCCGGCTTTCCACTTTGAAGTGTTCTACTCTTGGATCACTTTTCCAGCGTTGGATGCGAACGATAATCTGTTTCATACATATGAACCCACCGCTGTTCCTGCTGTCTATAGACCTTATACTAATCTTGAAGTACCGCTCACGGCTTGGCAACACCGTGTTTGGTTTAATGGCGCCCTCCCCAACCGACTACCACGGTTCGTTTAGGCCCCTTATCTATAGCGGGGGCCACTTGGCCTGTTTTGGCCGGGTACACCCCACATCCGCTTTATATGACAATACCAGTCGTGGAACTGCGCACTATGTATGCGGCCTTGGTGCAGGTGCATCGAGCGTTAGTGCGATATGTTACAGGCAGCATCCATGGAGCCGCTCCTGGATTGCTTGGCCAACCAGCTGCTGCAGGCGGAGTAACCATAAGTCCTGTCATGGTGAATTCTGTGATGGGCAAACGGCCACAACATAAGGATGATTTTCCTTATTGGCTTGCAGAAAAGTTTGATCAGTTGGAGGCAGTTTTTCCACATACAACTCCAGTGGATAAACATCGTATTTTGACGATTAGTTTGCCAAAAGACTTAATTCCCGAGTTGACAGCATGTGACAACTGGGGTAGGGTATTCGCAGCAGTATATTCTAAATGTTTTGGTACGCCTTCCATGACAGTTCTCCCCTCTGTAATTAAAAAAGTACAGGATGAACACGGCCCTGAAGCGGCTGTGGAATTAGGGATGAGACTAGTGGGAGTGTTTGAAGTAGTAGCTGAACTGATTCTTGCAAATGTCAAGGGCGATGCAGTGAACTTTCAAGTAGCGAACGCTTTGGCTTTGGTCCCAGAATTGGACAAGCCTCGCGAATTACCGAAAATTATTACCCAGGCTTACAAAACTATTGGTAGAAACAGCCTGGGTAACAAGCCTTTGCAAAACAGCAAACACAATCGCAACCACAACAGCAACAAACCAAATCTCAATCTGAGAAGGATGAGAAACCAGTCTTCACTAAAAAGAGCTGGAGGCTGAAAAAACAGGGTAAGCAACAGACAAAGCCGGGATCGCGAGGCGCATCCCCGGTTTCAGTTTCTTCTGAACGTACTTATGATTTACGCGATAGAGCGAGAATTAAGTCACCGGATAGGTTTCAGATCCCTGATACGCGTTCTCCTCGTTCTTTACAGGCACAGACTTCGTCACAAGCCGGTGGAGGAGATCGCCAGGATAGAGGAAGGGCCCGTGAGGCCCCACAGGGACGAGACCAGCCTCGACAACAAGTCAGAGGAAAAGAAGAAGACGTTCAACGTTTTCGACCCCAATTTCAGAAGAAAAAAGTTGCCGCTGTAACAGCGAAATATGCCACAGACGGTGAGAACGAGACTCCTGAATTGGACGTGGGCAGTAACCCTCCTAGACAGCGCCGCGGAAGTAACCATAGTGCGGGAGGCGCTACGTCCTCATATGGAGGCGACAGCAACTGAAACATTCATTACTGTTGAAACAGCAGACACCAGAGTGGCACCCCTGACAGACTATTTAATATAGTCCTCCAAATTGAAGGTGATATACAGCGAGTAATTAAAGGTATTTTTTGGGAAAATCTGACCTCTTCATATGATATTTTATTGGCAGAAGCGGATTGGCCACCCCCATTCGTAATTACTGCGCGTAAAGGGGAGGAGGTAATCCTTCCGAGCTTTTCTCGACATGTCCCAAAGGACAAAGCAGAGGCTCTTGCAGCAGAGTGGGCTGTGTCCCTGGCTCCAGCGTTATTTCGCAATCACGTGGGTTGGGACGAAGAATCTCCCCCCCATGAAATACCTTTGCGATCGTTGCCGCGGCCACAACCCCAATATCCCATAAAACGTGAAGCCAAAGGCCCCGTTTCCGAAATTCTGACACAGTTGGAATATCAGGGAGTGATTGAGCCCTGTGTATCACCTATGAACAATCCCCTTTTCGCGGTTTCTAAACCCGATGGATCGTACCGTTTAGTATTGGATTACCGGCATTTGAACTCTCATTGTCGGACCTTTGCGGTGCAAAATACCCATAGTTCTGCGCTTGTAGACAGTCTTGTTCGTAAAAAATACAAAACAACTCTTGACCTTTCAAATGGATTCTACACGCACAACTTAGCCCCGGAGAGTGGCCAATGGTGTGCCTTTACTTCCGGTGGTAAAATGTTCAAATTCAGGCGTCTTCCTATGGGGTACAAAAATAGTCCAGGAGTGTTTGCCGCTCGTGTTGTCTCTTTATTAGACGGCATAGATCCAGACGCCTGTTCGTATGTGGATGACATTTATCTGACAGACGATGAACTGTTTCCGCATCTGACCCGAGTGGACCGCATTATTCTTGAATTTGCGGTTCAGGGATACAAAATTAACTTTGCAAAATCCCATATTGTTGAGTTTACCGTTTTGTTCTTGGGCTATGAGCTCAACAATGAAGGTAAGGGTTTAGCCCCCCATTTTCTGGAGAAATGTGCACTTCTGTGCCCTCCTACAAATCTGAAGAAGCTTCAGTCTTTGCTGGGTTTTTTGAATTTCGGACGTACATACATTCCCGAATATGCCCAGCGTATCAAGCCACTGTATGCCTTGATACAGCCTACTTTTTCGAAGTCTTGCTGGCTTCCGGAGCATACCTCCATTCTGCAATCACTGCAGACAGACCTTCTTGAGTCTAAATACCTTTTGACGCGTGATAACCACACAAACTTGGTGATTAGAATCATTCCAGGGGCAGTGGGTTTCACGTATTTAACCTTTAATGAAGGAGACACAGTACCTATCGCATACAAGTCACATCTATACACCTCTGCAGAAATGCGGTTCTCATCTGTGGAGAAAGTGCTAACAGCAGTGCAAATGGCGATCCTGAAGGAGCGCGCACTGGCACAGGGAAAACGCATTCTGGTGGTGACACCCTATCCTGCCCTAGAGGCAGTGACTAAAGCAAGTGTTCCGAACTCTAAAGCTTTGCACCCCCGTTGGATTCAATGGGCAACATCGTTGACATCTCCGGATGTCACTTTCATTTTCGACTCTTCTCTCCAGACTCAGGAGTTTTTACAGTATGAATTCATTCATCCTCCTCCTTTGTCCTTATTGCCGCTTGAGGATTACGACTGTGTGATCTACACCGATGGTTCGGCACAACCGGCCACTGGGTTCCAAGCATGCTTATTCAGCCGCATGTGCTATTGTTGCAGGTACGTTTGTGAACGGAAAGTTCAAATCCACTGTGGTGCATACACAGGCACTCGGGGACAGTACCGCACAACTGGCCGAGTTGCGTGCCTTGGTGCTTGCGCTAGAGTTCGTAAATCCTGATGTGACCACTTTAATCGTGTGCGATTCTTATTACTGTGTTCAATCATACAATGACAATCTGTTCTTTTGGTCGCAAAACGACTATAGAGACGCTAAAGGCAACACAATCAAGCATAAAATGCTTTGGGTTAGGGTGGCAGATTTACAAAGACGTCTGCCACTCACACAGGTGGTTCACACCCTAGGCCATCAGCGAGTGGGCGCACACGCTGTTGGTAACAGTCTGGCAGATGAAGCTGCCAGATCAGCAGTACTCACGTGTTCAGTAGCAGCAGTTACTAGATCCATGTCTAAAATAGACACTGATATCTTGGCAGCTATTGCTGCAACAAAAGAAGGAATTAATTACCCTAGAGGTTTCCCTTCTAAATATTCTTACCAGATAGGTCCCGATCAGGCTCCTTATGTAACAATACCTAACGTTGGGGTTCGGCTGATCCCCAACGCGGACCGCAGACTTTCCTTGATGGCAGCGGCACACGAAGGCATGGCTTCGGCGCATGCTGGTGTGTCTGCGACAATTTCCATTTTGCAGCAGCGTTACTGGTGGCGTGGTTTATACAAAGATACACGTACTTATGTGCTTTCCTGTGACGTTTGTCAACAGATCAAGCCTTCAACAGTCACAAGACCACCGCAGACCTCGCTTGCAATTTCGAACAGACCCTTTGGGTGTGTTTACTTGGATCACTGCGGTCCATTTTCTTCAGACACTGCCTATAAATATATCTTAGTGGCAGTGGACTCGTGCACACGGTTCATCTGGGTCTGGCCACAACGGAGTGCTGACGCACGAAATGTCATTAGGGATTTGCGAGTCTTTGTGGGAATTTTTGCATGCGGCACCTTCCATTCTGACCAAGGTCCAGCGTTTGCCTCTAAGGCTTACAAGGACGCAATGGGCTCCTTAGGGGTGCGGGTGAAATTTTCGTCTCCGTATAGGCCTGAGGGCAACTCTATCGTTGAACGAATGAACCGTGACTTAAAGCAATCCTTGACAGCTAGAGTTATAGGTACTGGCAGGAACTGGCTGGCCCACTTGTATACTGTTCAACGTGCACTTAATAATCTCCCTAGAAGGCCTCTGGGTGGGCGGACCCCTTACGAAAGGCTCTTTGGCATACGAATGTTTGTGCCTGACCTTGATGGTCTAGACATGGCGGCGCAATCCGCCAAGTTTGATGTAGATAATCATTCTACTATGTTACAGGACTTACAAGAAGCCCGAGACAAACTAGCAATTGCACATTTGCCTTCAGCCACAGACCCTGCTTTGCAGATTCCGGTTGCCGGCTGGCTTCCGAAGATTGGCGACCTGGTACGAGAGAAGGTGGAGAACAAAAAAGAATTTGGCCCCTCTTTTCGTGCACCGGTTCCAGTGCTGGGCTTGAAGGGAACACGTACAGACATCTTACCACCGCTTCCCGGTCGCAAGGAAAACAGATACATCTCAGTGGAAAATGTCAAGCTACAACATCTGGCCGATCTTAAATAGTGTCACACCAGCGGTCTCTTGTCCTGCCATTTATCGGACAAGCGTTCGAGGTACGCCTGCACGAACAGTCACTGATGTTACCATGGAGATGGTTGATTTGCCTGAAAATATATTTGAACCCCCTGCATCACCCTGCATAGACGAGGACGAATATACTTATCCCGCCACAGAGTCGGTGGCACACCAACCAACAACGCCACTGAGCCCGACACGTTATTCTTTTGACTCGGAATCCAATTCATCACAAGTCCCGTCCAAGTTTAGTCTTTTTGTATCGTGGTTTAGAGACAATTTTTGATTCCACCTTGGACATACATTTGGATGGTACTTTTCTTGTTTTTTTGTTCATGTCCATTGGCTTTGTCACAGTGTTTTTCTACTCATCAATGGTCACTATTTACCTGAACGCTCTGCTGTGAACAGTGTTGCTGGAACTTTGGCTCCACATTCCTCTTCACACATCATGAAGCGTGACCACACATTTGTGAACATTTCAGCGTTTCCAGTTGCTGATGGCATAGTATGGGATGCGGTAAACTTTCAAATACATGGCCCGACAGAAATTATTAATGTACCAAATGTCCTTCGAGTCTCGATGGGTGATGTAGTAAAAAGTAATATTCATTCTGATGATTGGGATGTGCATGCAGTTGAAGCATTGTTTGCTGATTTAAAATATTATGCCTCTTTTAATGCTGAAGACTTGTATATGAATTCTGCGAATTCTGCCGATTTGTATTGTTACCAACATTGGGGAAATCATTTTCTCCACAAACCAAGTGCACTACGCAGCCCTGTTACTTACACCCAATGGGAACACTGCCCAAACCCCGTTCCAGGTAGTTCCCAAACTCTTCGAAATAAATTCACCTATTTTACTGATTTTAATCGATCGAACCCTGGGTCATATTATTTTAAATTAAAAACTCCATTGACTCAGAAAATAATGTTGACCCATACTAAATTATTATATTCGGGTTCCTTTTTGAGCGTCTTGGCGGTGGGTGGTTATGAATATTGGAAAGACACAGTGGATTTAAAATCAATTTGGGGTTCGAAGCCATGGCAGGTGCAAGGCACTGAGGCCCTGCACCGTGCTTGCCTTATCCCAGCCCAAATTCTATTTTTAAATGCTTCCATTTATCAGACCACGTGTTGGGGGTTGGCTACCGTTAAACAACTAAATGCGCCAAACATCCCATCCTTGTCGAGTCTTCCAAATGATAGTTTGCGTTTTAATATGTCCCTTACGGCGTTACAGGCTCAGTTTCAGAACAATTCCTTTAACGTTTCTGCACTAATACAGTCACCCTGGTTGGCATGGCCCATATCATCTAATGCATGCCAACTTCGTTTTCATGGCACAGTTCCTGGTTACATACAGGACAAGCCTGATCCAAGATTTACTGAAACCCGTACTGTGACCACGTATTCAGTTGGTAAATTATGTAAACAATGGTTACAACATTCGTCCTTAGACTCTGTTAAGAACCATTTATCCCTCCTATCAGGCACTATTGACCTATCTGACTTTATCTTGGGACCTCGTGGTCCCCGACCGAAGAGGTTCATTTATGAAGCGTATAATGAACTCTGGAAGCTGTCACAAATGGAAGCTGCTTCCCGTCTTAGAGAAATAGACCAAGCAAATTTGGAAAAGGTGCTTGCTGTTGTTGACAATAGTATAAATACCCTGTCTTCCCGCATTTACACATTAGACAATATTGTATCCTCTGTTGTTGATATTGTACAAGATGATGTCTCTATGTTGTATCATGGTCAGAATCAGTTGCGCTCAGTGATGCAGTTTGCATGGACTTTGCAAACTCTTAAGTTGGGTAAAGTTCCTTGGAATTTGTTAAACACCACTGCCCTCTTTTTGCCTTTTAATTTGACTGACAAACAGCAGTTCATGTCCATGAAAGATGCATCCTACACTTTGTTACATATTGAAAAAGTGGATCCTTTACCGTTCTCTGTAGCAGAACTAGATTCTGGGGTGTGGCTAGTTCATGGGGTTATAGCTTTACCTTTTTTCCCTATTTGAGTTCAGTTCGTGCATGAAGCATTATCCTGTGGGCCGTTTCCAGCCTTTGGGTGGTGCTTTCCTGCATGAACTTTGGTCCTTGCCTTTCATGTATAAATGCCTTAGAGAGGGCAAGGAAGTATTTCTCACAGGGGAGTCTTGTGATTCAACTGTGGGTCATTCGCTTATTTGTAAACATATTAAATTGCACGGGGCTTGTAGCGTTTCAGTTCCAAATCTTGCATGTGTCCTGAAGGGTATTCCTGCTCCTGCTATTTCTCCTACTTTTACTTTGCTTACCAACGGTAGCTATTTGCTTTTAAATAACGAAAATTGTTGTGGCCTGCAGGCCGGCATTCCGTATATTGTTACAGTCTCGCACAGAGTTGTCTGCTGCAAGAATGTGCTTTTTCCTCCCCCTCACCACATCGTTGATAGCTCTATTTGGCCTTCCATTCCTACCATGGAGGCAGATTTCAATAAGTTGAGCAGAATAAAGGCCCTATTATTGAATGAGGAGGTTATGCTCACATCCGCCCGGGAGACATTCATTCTCCAGGTGGCGAGCACCCACAGTGAAATACAGGCCCTTTTGAACACTGACCTCCCCCAGCATTTTGGGGAGTTAATTCATCGTATTTTTAACGCATCAAACACTGAGGGTCTGGTGCACTTTTTTAAGGTTGTGGGGTCTGGCCTCGTGTCCACCTTTCAAACTATTTTCGGTGTGATACCGGCATTCATTCATTCTATTTTTTCTAGCGTCTTTGGTGGATTCCCATTAATCCTCGCTTTGGCGGCCGGTGTCTTGCTGTTGGTCTGTTTTCTGCGCAATGGCTGCACTCCAATGGGCCCTTCTCGATCCCGAACGCCTCCAGCTGCTCCGTGAGCGACTCCTGGTTGGCTTCGATGTTCTGCCCTTGGCAACTATCAGTGTGTCCTACACCCTTTCCTTTCGCTTTGCGTATTTCACTTGCGTGCAACCTGTGATGTCTTGCATCCGCTGTCCGTTTACATGGACCATGGATTATTGCCTCTCCAATTCGTCATTGTCGGTCCCGGATTTTGTTCGGTTGGTGGGTCCCTTAGAGGCCCATGAACGGGACTGTTCCGCTGCTGGCTTTATGATGCGTGCGGCTGCACTGGGGATTTTGGCACAATGGGATATCTGGGCGGCTGCTCAGAATCTCCTACAACAAAGTTATATTGAATATCACGCAAGCTGTCCCGCATTGCTTTTGGATACTCCATACTCTGAAGACCATTCCTGCAGCTTTGACCTATTGGACTGGATGGCGTCTACGTTTTTTGACGATTCCAATGATGTCCTTCTGGACGGTATAGCATTTTTCTGCTCTTTCACATTTTTAGATTGATTGACTTGCCGTTAGTTATTAGTAGACCGCCTCTATTCTGCTCAGGTATTTGGAACTCTGTCTTCGTTTTCGCCGTGGCCGCTGGACTGACCAGGGAGGGTGTCTTGTGGCTCATGGCCTCCTGGCAGGTCTGGCTACGTTACCACGCCTGGCTGCCATGATGACTCTTGCGCACGTTACTATTGGATGTTGTTCTGTCGCCCTCTGTTATTGCCAAGTAATTATACAACAGTCTGTATATTCTGTTATTCACCTTTTCTCCTGTTCCCTTTTGGGCTCAGTCTGAACAACAGTTACAAGGTCGAATAACAACTCCCTGGTTGCTACTGATTTGGCCCGTCCCTCACACCTAGACATAACACTTGTACAGCTGCCATTGAGAAATTAGTGGGCTTTTAATAATGTGCTCGCTTGCTCTAAGATAGCACTTGGAGACGACCTTTCCAGGGAGAAGAGCTGTGATTGTTTGCTGATGTAGTTTTGCATCAAGAGACTGAGGTATGGGGGTTCGCTAGACAAAGCCCAAAGGTCTTCTATTATTATAATAAACTGGCTTCCAGCACGGGGAGGGTGGTAATGTTAGTTAGACATATATCCACTGCTTTATGAGATGCTTTCCCCGTTCGTATTCTATGGAGTAGTAACTATGCTGATTATATTGTTCTTATGTATTATGCTACTAGTACTGACACGTGTACTGTACCTTAGAGCACGTAAGTTGAAATAAACATTTTAACCTATACAGTGTCTCTTCATACGCATGTTGTGGACAGGTACGAATGTGACGAAAGAGTGTTCTTGCCTCTGCGAGTCCTGAGAGAGAGATACCGTGTTCTGGGTTGTCTAAGCATTGGTACATTGGTGCTAATGGGACGCTAAGGCTAGTTGGGTTGGGGTTTTGGGTGCTAAGGTTTATGGTTGGCTCACCACTATATTCCGAGGTGCTATTATCCTGTGCATAGCTGTGCAGAAACCCTATGACAACATGTCCTGTATCCTGGGGCTTCTATGACCCTTAGTGGTTAACTCCAGGCTAGGCCCACTCCTCTCCGGGGCCTCGCCTCATGGGGAAAGTTACACAATTAATTATGGGGTTAATGGTGGCCCCCGGCCCCCAGTGGCGTTTTGTGGGCCCTAGGGGCATCCTGGGCTCACCTGTTGCTTGTTCGTTGGTCGCGCTTCTTTAGCGACTGGCACTCCCCCAGGCCCGGCCCGTGTTCTGGAGGGCGGGGCCCGGTCGGGGTACCTCGGCCTTCAGGCCGGACTGTCGGGACGTTGCGGGGGCCGGTATCACCTTCCTCCGGCCCCCGGGATCAGGGAAATGACTGCGCGCACGTTGCGGGGGCCAGGATCACCTTCCTCCGGCCCCCGGGATCAGGTAAGTGAAGTTGCGCGGGCTCAGGGACTTCAGGATGGGGAGCGGGAGCCAGCAGTCCTCTCCGGCCGGCTCCCCGTCTCTCTCTGCACGACCGGGGCTCTTCCTGGGCCTCCGTCGGCGCTGGGGGCGTGACCGGAGCCGGCTCCCAATCGCTGCGCGGCCTTCCTGGGGGCGCGGCGGCGTCCCCGGCTGCTTGGAGACGGCGTCGGCGGGGCCTGGAGGCCTCGCTGGTCGCGCTAGGCCGCGATGGCGATTTCTTCGGCCGCGACGGCGGCGGGGGTGATTTCTTCGGCGGCGACGGCGGCGGTGGCGATTTCTTCGGCCGCGACGGCGGCGGGGGTGATTTCTTCGGCCGCGACGGCGGCGATGGAGCCCAGGGCCCGGTGGCAACAATTTGTGGCAATTTATAGAGGCTTCGGTGAGGGCGCGGACGGCGCACCTCACCACATATACTTGAGGGGCTTCCCTCACCTCAGCGCTCCCTTCGGTGAGGGCGCGACGGCGCACCTCACCACACGGCACTTCTCCTCAGGCGGCCGCGGCGGTGATCTCCACACAAGGTCAGTGACCTGAGGGGTGGCAGAACGCAGGGCGCACCAGCAGCCTGTGGGCAGGGCTGACTGGAAAAGTACTTGGGGGCAGCCCAGCAGCAGGCAGAAATGAATAGGGGGTGAAGGTCTAGCGCTTCAGGGTACGGCGCTTTACCTGGTGATCCCCAGTTGGGCAGTTTAGGCTTCAGGCCTTGCTGGACGGTCAGGCCTTCTCAAATTAAGGTGTCTGGCGACTGCTCCAGCTTGGTTGCTTCTTAGGCGCTTCTTGTCAGGAGTTTCTTGTCAGAAGTTCCTTATTATAAGTTTCTTGTCAAAGTTTCTTGTCAGAAGTTTCTTCTTATGAGGGGGGGGAATGAGTTGGTGGTCTGGGAGTGCTTGATGTTCCTCCCCGCACGCTGAAGGTGGTTCTCTGGGTCCCCTCACACTGGGCAAGGTCAGTGGGTGGTGGGCGTTCCTCAGCTATCTTACTACAGCAGGGCCTCAGCCCTGTCAGCAGCAGTAGTGTAGGTCTCCCCCCTAGGCCCTAAAGCCTATACTCCGGCGGAGGTTCTCCCAGGTTCAGTGGTGCCTCATCAACTGACTAGAAAGTTTTCCCTCCAAGCCTTTTATATCCCTAGGTCAGGTGACTCTCCCAAAGGCGGCAAAACATAACTCCTCCCACAGCCCGGAAGGTTCTGGAACCTTCTACATGCCTGGCTATGTGGCCCAGAGGCGGGGATGGAATGGATACTGTATCCCTATGTCCCAGCCTGACCCTGGCTACTACTGTGTATGCGTGTAAGGCCCCTCTGCAGTAGCAGGGGCCTGTGGCAGCCATCTTGAGTGAGAGAGAGCACCTGCACCTCAGCACTGGCTAGCAGTGGCAAGGCGCCCGGAGACCTAGGTCCAGTAATAATATGGTGGCAAAAATGAGGCGCAAAAGGGAAAGAAAACAGGGAAAGACCACCCTAGGGCTGACAGGTCTAACACGCGTCCCCCCCAGCCGAAAGAGGGGAGAGCTTCCCAACCTCTAGGGAGTTCTCTTCGCTAAGGCGGAAAAACCGGGAGAGACCGTCAGCGTTGGCGTGGTCTACACCGGGTCGATGTTCCACCCGAAAGTCCATCCCCTGGAGGGAAATGGACCACCTCAACAATTTGGGGTTTTCGCCTCTCATCTGCATGAGCCAGCGAAGGGGTCTGTGGTCGGTCTGGATCAGGAAGTGACAACCAAAAAGGTATGGCCTCAACTTCTTTACAGCCCAAACCACGGCAAAGGCTTCTCGTTCGATGGTACTCCACCGCTGTTCCCGGGGGAGTAGTCTTCGGGAAATGAAGGCCACTGGCTGGTCTTGGCCATCGTCATTCAGCTGCGAGAGCACAGCTCCTATGCCATGCTCAGAAGCGTCTGTCTGCACGATAAATGCCCATCCAAAGTCTGGAGTCCTGAGCACCGGTGCGGTGCACATTGCACGTTTGAGGGTCTCAAAGGCTTCCTGGCAGGCAGCCGTCCAGATGACTCTGCGTGGCTGCTTCTTTGAAGTCAATTCCGTCAATGGGCCCACGATGGTTCCATATCCCTTGACGAACCGGCGGTAGTATCCCGTGAGGCCGAGAAAAGCCCGGACCTCTGTTTGGGTCTTGGGGGCTCCCAGGCCAAGATGGTCTCAATCTTGGCTTGGAGGGGTTGCACCTTACCTCCGCCCACCAGATGTCCCAGGTACACGACAGATCCCTGTCCAATCTGGCACTTGCTGGCCTTGATGGTTAGACCAGCCCGTTGCAGAGCCTGTAGCACCTCCTGGAGATGCTCCAGATGGTCCTCCCAGCTGCTACTGAAGACAGCTATGTCATCCAGGTAGGCAGCAGAGAAGGCCTCTAGGCCAGACAGCACCTAGTTCACCAACCGCTGGAAAGTGGCTGGAGCATTTTTCAACCCGAAGGGCATCACCCGAAATTGAAAGTGGCCCTCGGGGTGGAGAACGCAGTCTTCTCCCTTGCTCCTTCCGCCATGGCGATCTGCCAATAGCCTGACGTCAAATCAATGGTACTCAAATACCGGGCTGCTCCCAGCCGGTCAATGAGCTCATCCGCCCGAGGGATCGGGTGAGCGTCGGTCTTTGTGACTGAGTTGAGTCCACGGTAATCCACACAGAACCAAAGTTCTGGTGTGGTGCCCGGTGGGGCCGCTTTCGGCACCAACACCACCGGACTAGCCCAAGGGCTACTGGAAGGCTCAATCACTCCCAGTTCTAGCATCTTGGTAACCTCACCCTGGATACTAGCCTTGACTTTATCGGACAGCCGGTAAGACTTGGTTTTTACTGGCGGACTGTCCCCTGTGTCCACATCATGGGTACACAGGTGCGTGATTCCAGGCGTGAGGGAGAACAACGAGGCGTACTGCCCCAAGACCTGGCGGCAGTCCCTCTGTTGCTCTGGGGTCAAGGATGGGGCGAGGACCACTCCCTCTACCGAACCATCCTTCTCATGGGCCGCCAGAAGGTCTGGAAGAGGCTCACTCTCCTCCTCCTCACTTCCATCTGTTATCATTAGGAGAGTGAGTTCTGAACGCTCCTGGTGGGGCTTCAGGCGGTTGACGTGGAACACCCTGTGGGGTTGACGTGGGGTCTTCACATCGACGACATATGTGGTCTGGCCTCTTCTTTCCAAGATCTCAAACGGCCCAGTCCACCGGTCCTGGAGGGCGCTAAGCTCTCCTGGCTCCATGACCCACACCTTCTGTCCAGCGTCTAACTCTACCGTCCGCGCGTTCCGGTCATACCATTTCTTCATGACGGCTTGACTTGCCTCTAGATTGTCCGAGGCCTCCTTCCACAGCTTGGCCACTTGGCTGCGGAATGCCAGCATATAGCTGACCACATCACGGGGAAGCTTCGAGGAAGACTTCTCCCACCCTCCTTGACAAGACTGAGGGGCCCCCGAACGGGATGGCCATAGAGCAGCTCAAAGGGGCTGAAACCGACCCTCTTCTGCGGCACCTCTCGGTAGGAGAAGAGCAGACAGGGTAAGAGGACGTCCCACTTCCTTCTCAAGTCCTCGGGTAGGCTCCTGATCATCCCCTTCAAGGTTTTGTTAAAGCGCTCCACGAGCCCGTTCGTCTGGGGGTGGTAAGGAGTGGAGAACCGGTAGGTCACTCCACACTCCTTCCACATGGCCTGCATGTAGGCCGACATGAAAGTCGTGCCCCTATCTGACACCACGACCTTGGGGAATCCCACTCGGGTAAAAATCCCCATCAGGGCCCGCGCCACCACCGGTGCAGTGATGGTCCTCAGAGGGATTGCCTCTGGGTACCGGGTGGCGTGGTCTACCAGCACCAAAATGAACCTATGTCCTGCAGAAGTCGGCGGGTCCAATGGCCCGACAATGTCAATCCCTACCCGCTCAAAAGGGGTATCGACAACTGGGAGAGGTTCCAGAGGACCTTCACTTTAGTCCCTGTCTTGCCGCTCGCTTGGCAAGTGGTGCAAGTCTTGCAAAAAGTGTCAGAAGTGACACGCATCCTGGGCCAGTAAAAATGTGGGACCAGACGCGCAAACGTCTTGTCTTGGCCCAGGTGTCCTGCTAGTGGTATTTCGTGTGCCAATTCTAGCAGAAAGGCTCGGTAGCATTGGGGGACCACCACGGCCCTTGATGACCCATGCACCGGAGCCTTAGGCTCACTGTAGAGGAGACCATCCTCCCAGTAGACATGGTAGTTACCAGTCTCTGTTCCAGCTGCTTGGGCTTCAGCCTGTTGCTGCATGCCTTCAAGCGTAGGGCACTCCTTCTGCGCCCGGCAAAATTCCTCCCGGGTAGGCCCTCCTTCCACCTGCCACTCTGCAGGGGTCGCCAGGTCCCCCACGGGAACACCAACCACCTCAGCGGACTCCGGGGTCACCTCCGCGGGCTCCCCATCCATCTCACCGGGTGTCTCCTCCTGGACATCTCCTCGTCCAGCAGTGGGCTGGGCCATTATTTCAGGCTCCAACCCCAGCTGAGTTCCTTGTCGGGCAGCCATGGACCGCGTGACGACGCAAGTCCATCCTGGTAATCCCAACATCTCAGCATGGGCATTGAACTCTACCTCCCTCCAGGCAGTATGTTCCAAGTCGTTGCCCAGCAGACAGTCAACTGGCATGGCAGGGCTCACCGCAACCTTCAACAGACCTGATACTCCTCCCCACTCAAAGGGAACTTGGGCCACGGGGTAATGACCCAGGCTATTATCAGCCATAACAACCGGGTGGAATTCCTCAGGAATCACCTGCTCTGGGGACACCAGCTGACGTCTCACCATCGTCATGCTGGCACCTGTGTCCCTCAGAGCCTCCACCTCCTCCCCGTTCACCAGGACCCTCTGCCGATACTTGGCAGTGTTCGCGGGTACCTGAACCCGTGGGATGATCTCTCTATCCCCCAGGGAAACTAAGGTCAAGCCTGTCCACTCACCTCCCCTACCTAGGGACAACTCCTCCCCAAGCGCTACACTGGCCACCCCGGGGCTCTTACCTCCTGTGGGGGCTGGGGTTCTCTTGCGACACTGGGGATCCCCCTTGTAATGTCCAACCTCCCCGCACTCGTAGCACCGGACAGTTCTGGGCTGCTGACTCCTGTCAGGATAAGTGGGTTTCTGGGATCCAGATTGGGATGGAGAACCTACCCCTCTCCCAGGCGGTATATTTTGGGGACCTTTAAAGAACTCCCTCTTTTTATCTCCCCCCTCTTTCTTCTGGGGGAGCCCCTGTCCACCTTTCGGGGGGTCCGCCCCGGCTCCCTTGTGGGACACCCGAGTGCTGAATACATGATAGAAATGGGGGATGCACACCTGCTTCAACTACAACTCATCCGGTTCATAGGATCATACGCCGATGCGTGCTCACTGGAAAAGTGCCTTGCCCAAACGGCACTTGGATCCGTAGGTACTTCAATATTGATGGGGTGACGTTCCACCCCAAAACCAGTAGCACAGCCTTATGTGACTTCTTCAAATTCTGTACTGTCTTTTAACCCATGTTGCTTAATTTCATCTGCTCTTTCATTCCGTCTTTTTACTTTAATCCAGTGTTAACCACACACATGGTGATGCAATTTACAAAGTTTCTCATATTCAGGATGTGCCCCTCCGGGCCTCTCTTCAAGAATACGTACAAGCGCGTTGTTCATCCAAAGCAGTTTTTTTATTAAAAACCCAATGCATTTCGGGCTGCTGGGGCCCTTCGTCAGGGGTAACTGCTACAAACCATCCATTCTAAACTCTCTTTCACGAAAGGATTTTTCACACACCCGAGTGCTGACCCACGTGTCTGCCTCCTCTGCAAGCTCCCTAGGATTGGTCAGCTTGCGGTCCACCAAGTACTGGCGCAGCTCCGGAAAACATTTCTCTAGGAGGTGCTCTCTCAAGAATAGGTCGTACAGCCCTTTGTAATTGTCAACGTTGCTGCCACGCACCCAACCCTCCAATGCCTTCCGGGCATAATCAAAAAAATCCACCCAGTTTTGTGTGTGAAGCTTGTGGCTGTTGCGGAACTTTTGGCGGTACTTCTCTGGGGTGAGGCCAAACTTCTTGAGCAGGGCCTCCTTCATGATAGGGTAGTTAGTCTGCTCCCCCTTATCCAAAGTTAAAAGTGTGTCCCTTACTAGTGGAGGTATGTACCTATAAAGACCTCCCCCCCAGTAGCTCTCAGGAACTCTATGGGCCACCAGAGCCACCTCGTATGCCGCCAACCACTTGTCGATGTCATCACCTACACTAAAACTGGCCATCACCTCTCTTGGTAAATAGAATTTGGGCTCCTGTGGAACCCCAGCAGGTACGCTGCCACCATTCACTTTGCCCTGCATCTCCATCTGCAAGGTCCGGAGCTCTAGTTCCTTCAGGCTAAGCTCATGTACAAGCTTCCTTTCCTCCATGGCTAGCCTTGCCTGTTCTCGCTCCCTTTCCATCCTAGCAAGTTCTAATGTTAATTGCCTCTGCTCCCTTCTGTCCTCAAATTCCTCTGGCGACAAACTCCCCCCTGACGCACTACTGCCTGCCCTGGAACGTCTTCCTGGCAACACATTCTCGCTAACATCAATGTGCATTAGGTCCAGTTCTCCTGGGTTGTCTGCCTCCCCCTGCTCCTCGTCCCCTCTTCCCTCCGGGTGGGCCATTACCCATGCCCTCAAAGCTTTCTGAAGCACCGCCTTCCTGGCGCCTCGCTTGACGGCCACCCCCCTCTCTAGGCAGAACTCCTTGAGCTGTGTCACCGAATACCTTTCTAGGTTGGCTAACTCAAACTCCATCCTCCTAGGTGGGGTCCCAGACAATTTAAGGAAAGGGTTCTAGACTGTAGGTAGCAGGTCTAACGCAGGAATGTACACAATCGTCAATTACAAAAGAATTCCTAGCACTTGCATTACAATAGGTGTCTAATTGCGGCGCACACTGAGTCACTGTAGGGTGCTGCACAAACACCAGTCCTTATCCAACCGCTGAACACCAAATGTTGGAACCGGGTTTACCGAGTCCGCCACGGTAGCATGGCGCGAAGCGGGAAAGCACGCGAAGGCATTGTGTAAGGCAGTTGTGCAGCACACTCTTACTTTGACTCAGAAATGCGAACGCAATAACATGACACCACACCAGGCTTTTGTATTTAAAATCAAGATCTTTTATATATAAATTAAGTTGGCATCAGATGAGGCAGATTAATCCAGATTAACATTCAAATTCATTGCATTACTCAACTGGTGCACATTTTAAATAAAGCATCATAGCTCATCAACATTGTAGGCCACTAAGAGGCCGCAGGAATTATCTCCTAAACGTAGCACTTAATAATGATCTCAAGGTACGTTAATAAAACATGGGCCTAAACATACAGTTCACTTTAGCATATTCAATTACTTAAAAGAAGGCTTTTCACTTTACATTTAAATAGGCCTGCATTAATCTAGGCGCGCCCACATTCAGTACAGTGGGCGTCGCAATTCCAGTACACCTGTAACATAAAACACTTCAACTCTTGGCGGTGTACACTTCAGCTCAATTCAATTAAACACTTTCCCCCTGTGGTAAAGACTTAGTAGTTAAAAGCAGTGGCAAGGCGCCCGGAGACCTAGGTCCAGTAAAAATATGGTGGCAAAAATGAGGCGCAAAAGGGAAAAAAAACAGGGAAAGACCACCCTAGGGCTGACAGGTCTAACAATTTTTATATCCTGTGTTTGAAAATACCACTTTTAGAAAGTAGGTATTTTCTTGCCTAAGCCTTCCAGTGTGCTCTGCTGTTATGTGTATTGGCTGTCTGGTTTTGGAGGGACAGGGCAGGCTGAGTCAGACCAGGGTTGAATAGAGAGATCTGCATTTAGAGTATGGGGAGGGGTGGCTCCTTGACCTGAATAGGGCTGTTCCTGGCAAGGTGAATGCTGGCTCCACCTCCTACTGTGTGTCTGATAGCAGACCCCTCTTTCTGAAAGGAAGGATGCAGCCTGGTAAACAAAGTGCTCCAGGGCTGAGCAGAACTGGTTCTGGCTGGGTTCAGTGACTTGTAGCTTCTGAGAACAAAGACTTTTGGGGTATAAATATTTGTGCTGAAACCCCTACAAATTGTATTGCCCCTGGATCTGAAGAGGAAACTCTGTCCGTGCCACTGGAGGAATCTGCAGGAAGTGACTGTCCTTGTGCTTGTGTGTTTTTCTTGCACTGGCCTGCAGCAGTGACCACTGGACCTTGAAGAAGAGGAAAAGGAACTTTTGAGAGAACATTTATTTTTGTTACAAGCAATTACCCAAGGGCTAGGAAAAGAGCTAGCCTCCTGCTGGAGTCTCAGGCACATCAGACTCCACCACCAACCTCCTGCTTCCTCCCTGCGAGGATTGCTATCTGCTGATGAGGCTCCTGTGAGTTCCAGGGCCTCTGGTTTGCTTCAGAGAAAAGAGTGCTGGAAATCGTCGCTAACGCACGTTTGCGAGCCGCTGCAGTCGAGAGCGCTGGAAAAATCATCGCGCTGCTGCCGCTGAGTGCTCGCAACACGAAACCATCGCTAACGCCCCTTTGCGAGCCGCTGCAGCCGAGACGCGCTGGAAAAATCAACGCGCGGCTGTCGCCGAGCGCTCGCAACCCCTACAGAAATCATCGCTTCAAGACATCGCATTGCGGATGCCGTGCGTCCGCCATTTTGATCGCACCGCACCGGATTTCGTCGCTCCCTCGCGGAGCGCCTTTTCTTCGCATCGCAACACCATTGCACAGCGCAACAGGATCGTCGCATCGACTTCTCCCTCGCGGCAAGAAAGTCATCGCATCGGCGGCCTCGCGTGCAGAAGTTGGTCGCATCGTCTCCGCACGCATCAGCAGATCGGCGCATCATCCTCCCTTGCGGCAAGGATTTTAACGCATCGCCGGCCTTGCGTGAGGAAACTCATCGCTAACACTTCTTTGCGACATTTTTGTTGATTTTGCTACCGAATCCAGGTACTTTGTGAGAGAAAGGGACGCAGAGACCACTGCTTTGAATTTTAACCTTATTTTTGCAACCTTTGAACTATTTTTGACAGTCCTGCAACAGTAATCCTATTTTTGACAGTATTGTGGCTTTTACAGTTATTGGTCTTGTGATAAGTCTGCATATATATATATAAAGATACTTATTTTTATAACTACTTGTGTGGTGTCCCTTTGTAGTGTTCCTCACTGTGTTACTGTGTATGGTCATAAATGCTTCACACACTGCCTCTGAGATAAGCCTACCTGCTCGTGCTACGTTACCACAGGGTTGAGCGGGGGTATCAAGGAGAGTAGCCCTCTCACTCTGACTTAGGAAGAAGGGTCCCTACTTGGACAGTGGCCAGCCATTGCCAACTAGAGACCCCCATTTCTAACAGTTCCCAACAGCAAAGCCAGCCCAAATTGCAGCGAAACCGGACCTGTCCGGCCCTGGTGGAAACCCTTATTAAACCTGGTCCTCAGTTTCTGTTAAGCATGCTAGGATGTCAAGTAAGAAAAATAAAGTATGTTTTTTATGAGAAAAGTTATTAAGGCAGGATTTTCAACTGTCCCACTCACTTTACCAAGGGCCCCTTGGAAGATGGGGGACCTGGACAATTGTCCTCTTTGCCCATGCATTAAAACGTCTTGGCCAACATCCATTCGCTACTGAATGACAGTCCGCTCACATATGCTGAACAGAAACAGAAATAATCAATTTTCCTACAACCCTCACAACAGTCTCCCTCCCCTTCCCCACTCATTACCACCAAGTTATCCTACCCACTACATAGCTCATAACCTTCACTGCAATCACTTTATGAGCCTGGAACCTTTGATAAATAACACAGCTACATCCGCCCGCTTTCAAGTATTGAATGTATAGAAAATCTGAACAAACATTTCCTTTCACACAGCAAATACACTGATCTCACTAGTGCTCAACAACCTCCACCAGTGGAACTGTCTACTACTAGGCCTCCCTTGCCTTTTTTATCTAATGGACAAAGTAGTCATCTTTGACACAAGCAGCCTTTACAATCTCTCCAGACACACTTGTGTCTCTCGGTGCTGTCACCAAGCTGACTGGCAGTAAACTGAAAACAAAGGGGTATATTCACAAGAACGTGCGATAACTACCGCAAGAGTCGCGTAACGCAACTTTCCATATCGCAGCCTATCTCGGGAAAATAACCCCGTGGTAACGTGGAATTCACAACAAGGCGGTAGCAAGCGATAGTCTGCCGAAACCGCGGACAATGTCCGCGAAACAACCACCAAGAGGGAGATAAAAACACAAACCACAACACCAAAAAACACGCGATGGGCCAAAGCACTATGAGGAAACCAGCGACAAGCAGCGCCAGGCCTGGAACACACACCTGGCAGGCGTCAAAAATCACCATAAAAGTAGAAAAAACACCCACACACAAACTGACCAACACCCAAGCACCATGGAGGCAGCCGGAGCAAGCGCAGAGGACGAGCGCAACCCCACAAGCACCCCGGACGACCAGCCTGGGACCTCGGGGACAGGGAAGGGCAAGGACAAGAAGACGAGGAAGACCAAGTTCAGTCCGCAGGCGAACGGGATCATAGTCACGGAGGTGATGGACCACCATCAACAACTCTTCGTCACCTCCAACGTGTCACTGGGCACCAAAAATGGAATATGGCGGGACATCGTCGACAAGGGGAATGCCGTCGGAGAGCACAAGCGGACAATGGACGAGGTCAAGAGGCGATGGAATGACATCAAGCGGAAGACCAAGGAGAAACTCAGCGCCAACCAGAAGGCAGCAACGCAGACCGGAGGTGGAGGCCCAGCGCCACAGCTGGAGCTAGATGACATGGAGGAGCTGGTGTCGACAGTCATCAGTATGGATACTGTGACCGGAGTCGGGGGACCGGACACTGCTCGACAGGACACAACACAACCGCAACAGGGTGAGTGACCACCAGGTACTGGGGGGACGGGGGGAGATGGCCACAATGGCACACATGCACAAGCAAGCAGGGCACAGTGCACACCCACAATGACCCTGGGTCCTCGCCCAGACCCACAGACTGTCACAATGTACAATGCCATGCTGCCTGAATGTCAACCTGTACCATGCGGCTACATACATGTGCACACATTGTAATACACCATCTCCCCTTCACATCACAGGGGCATCGTCAACACCTCCTGCAGAGCAGTCCCAGCCACTCTTCACTGATGACGAGGAGGACAACACCAGCATCGACGCCCAAACCATCCAAGACATCATTGACCTCATCCGCCAGCCACCTCCAGGATCAGGGCAGCCCAGCTACATCGATGAAACCCCACCCACCACCCAAACCACCCAGCAGGAGGCACCCACAGCCCCGGCACTCTCCCAAGACCCCCAGGAACAACAAATGGCCTTCCAACGCCATGTGCTGGAGGGCCAGAAGGAGACGGCCGAGCAGGTGCGGGTGGGGTTCGACCTCATGGCTACCAAACTGGACGCCATCCTTGGGTGTCTATGTCCGTCCCATGGTCTCCAACGAGCCCTGACTGACATCGCTGGAGTCATGACGTGGAGGGAGGAATACCTGTCCGCTCAGAGTGGACCCAGCGATGCCAGCCGTGAGCTGGCACACATGCGGAGGCTCATGGAGGACATGGTGCAGATGGAGGCGGAA
Source organism: Calotriton arnoldi (assembly GCA_963921515.1). Lineage (NCBI taxonomy): Eukaryota > Metazoa > Chordata > Amphibia > Caudata > Salamandridae > Calotriton > Calotriton arnoldi. Next base: position 72,774 of record CAWUFW010013584.1, on the reverse strand, counting down.
AGGATGGCAGCCACCGCTGCACATCAGCGAAATGTAGCTGGGATCTACCAGGCCCTGCATGTCTTCATCATGGCATTGCTGCCACAAGGCGTGGCGATGATGAATGCTGCTGCCCCCACACCATCCACATCTCCGCCCCCTGGTGTGTCAGTGCCTCCCAGTGTGGCAGGCCTATCCACTCCGGCACCTGATGTGTCACTGCCACACAGTGTGGCCGACAATCCTCCTCCGGCCCCTGATGTGTCAGTGGCACACAGTGCCGCAGCCGGTACTGCAACACCCACAGGTGGGGCAGAGCACACATCCGGGGACGAGGACGTGGATGGGATTGAGATCAGAAGGAGGTACTAACATTCATTTCCGCCACCTTGCCTGTTTCTGCTTGGTGCCGCACATGGCCTCAAGACCTACCACTGACCCCCGATACACTCCGATGCACTCACCTTGGAAAGCGACATGGACTGCCACATCCTGTTTGACGACCATTGACACGGCGGACAGACTGCAAACTGTACCCTTCCCCTTCCGCAGTAAAGGTCATCCCTGGATGTACACTGGATGGCCCTCCACGGGCCCATATTGTGTAGTGTGCTCGGCATTGCCCTGTACCGCTCCAGCTGCATGACTGCACTGGATGTGCAAATAAACATCCAGTGACGCACTGCTGTGTAATGTCTTACGTCATTCATGTATGGATGTGTGGATGAATGTGGGGACAGTGCCTTCCCTTGCGTCAATAATGTTCATCCTGTGTGATGCCAGTCAGAGGGTGTGACATTGCATTTTGTGTACCTGGTCCCGTGAACACTACAACAAGGACACACGCATCAGTCACTTCCTTGTCCGGACATGGACTGGACCACGCCCAGAACCCACGAGTCATTGTTGCAAGCCCTGCGCTGATCCGGCGTACAGCAGGCCAGACCACTCCGCTTACACCCCGAGGGGGGGCCCTCATTGCTACCCGTCGCAGCCGTACTCGCTGGTGGTGTGCAGGTCACTGGTCTAGTTGTCAGCATGTCACAGCCACTCCCTCAGGGCAGGTTTTCACACACACCACACCCATCCGGCACAGGCGTCACAGGCCATGTGACTCAGCCAACATAAGGGGCCGACGACGTCACATTCCCCTCTTCCGGTGGTGACTGGATGATGGACGCTCCACGGTTCGCACTCATATAGGGCCCATGAGTTGTTGCGCACAGGGTTAGTGGCCTCCGGGGCCTTGAGTAAGGCATGGGCCTACCACCACATGGCGCAGACTGGGGTTGCACAGGGTTAGTGGCACCCGGGGCCTTGCGGACGGCACAGGCACCCTGCCACGGGACAGTGACTTTGGGTGCACTGTGTCAGTGGCACCTTGAGCTGCTGGGCGGGTGTGCAGCCTGCGATGATGCCCCGTCCCGGCGGTCTGGACAGCTCAGGTTTTGTGTGCCCTGCTGGACCGCAGTGTATGCCAGAGCCAGCGGGCAGCACGGGCCTACCGCCACGTGGCGTCGCTTCCGGGATCCCAGAGTTGGTGGCACCCATTGGGCTGAGCGGGTGTGCAGCCTGCGATGGTGCCGGGTGCACTGGTATGTCCTCTGCCATGGAGTAATCAAGACCCAGCACCAAACGTGAGACCTGGTGGCCTGCGGAGCGGGGCTGCATGATGTGGAGGGTGCCATGGCCGCGGGACCCGGGCTTGTGGCTTGCAGCGGCACGTGGTGGGACCTCCTGTCTACGCGCCGGTGGCGGAAGGTGAGCATTGAGGCCTGGGTGTGCATGGGCGGGCATGCTCCGATGGGCGGTGGGAGGGGTTGGGGTGCCTCTGCCTGGGTGTGCATGGGCGGACAGGCGGTGTTGTCTTGTGCAAGTGTGTGTACTGTGCCAGTCATGTATCTGGGCTCTGTTTCAGCTGACGGCTCAGACTCAGATGTGTGACCTGGTGTCCTGCTATACATACCGGCACGTGGTTGGAGACACACCGGTGGCAGCAGGTGAGCAGTGTGGCCTGGGTGCGCAGGGGCGGCACTCTCTCTCTCTCTCCCTCTCTTCCTCTCTCTCTCCTCTTCTCTCTCTCTCTCCCTCTCTTCCTCTCTCTCTCCTCTCTCTCTCCCTCTCTTCCTCTCTCTCCCTCCCTCTCTCTCTCCTTCGCTCTCTCTCTGTCCTCTGATGTGCGCAGGACACACCTTCTCATCATGTTTTTTGTCTTACAGGCTATGACCTACGTATTGTCCCGAGGGGAGCGGCCATGTGTCTTCATTTCATTTCGTTGTTCATTTTAATAAAGTTTCATTTGTTGCTTCGAAAGTGAATGTGTGCTGGTCATTTCTGTGACGACACATGCATGTCACCAGTTGTGATTGTGCGGCATCAAGCGGAATATTTTGTACATGTTTAGGTGTGGCTGATGTGGCATGTCTTTGGTCGGGGGGGTGCCAGGGAGGGGTGGTCCTGGGGGTGGTGGCGGTGGGTGTTGTGGCCCTCTTGGGTGTCCGGGCCGCATGATGGGTGGCTCCATGGCATCTGTTGCCCTTCAGATGTAGCCCTGGGCTGTACTCCCTTTTGGTTTGCAGGCTGCCGCCCGACTTTACACCAGGTCAGAGCAGGTGTAGATTTCCTGGTGCTAACGCGCCTTATCGCCTGTTTTGTGTTTTTATCGCGGATGTGGCTGGTCGTTGTGAATGTTGAGGTGTGCTGTTGTCTCGGCTATTGGCACGGGAACACCTACTCTGCATCTCATTAGCGATATTTGCGGGGGTCCTCTGTGGCGATGTTTTTTGCGGCTGCTATCGCGGGTAAACTGGTGCTGTGGGCTAACACCAGCTTGTGAATGGGGAGGTAAATTTATCACGACTTTGGCTGCGATAAAGTGCCGTTAATTCGGCGATAGCTCCTTGTGAATATGCCCCAAAGCTCTTTACAAGCTATTGATACTGGTTTTTGAAATTCACAAATGGCTGCTCCTCACTGCACCTCTCTGACACTGTGTGTAGACCCACGTCATCTTGCAACGGTACGCACAACCAATAAAAACCTCCCGGGCACACCCAGTGCAGCTTCAAGGATCGATCCTTTCTCCTAGTCTAGAACTTTCTCCGTGCCCAGCCCTGCTCTGTCTCTCTGCTTACAGTAATTAAAACTGTTCTTAAAGAGGTGATCTTATTACAGGAAGTGACTAATTTAACTTACGTTCACACTCAGTCTGTCGCTGGACAGAAATGTGTACACGATAAACGTGCGTATTGTTCGGTTATCGTCCCGCATCTTTCTTCCTTTTAGTCCACCTCTTTCTCTGTCTCTCCGCCCAAAACTACTGATGTCTTTTGTTCTGTGATTCTGTTGTGGAGTAAGTATGTCTTGTGAAAACGTTGTGCCACTGAGAAATAAACACATTCACGCTCATGCACACACCCAAACTCGCCATTCATAGAAAAGTAACTCAGTACGAAAGAAGGCAGACCTATTGGCGTTATCACTGCCTGTTATTGATGGCTTACCCTATCGGATCCCTCTATCCATGCTCTCCATCATGCCTATTGCCCCTTCATCATTTCCTTAGTTCCATTCTCTCCGTCGCATCCTTCGCTTCTCTCCGTCTGACTGTTTTATTATCACCCTGTAGCTATCACTTGCGTATCACTTGTCTCCATGTCTTGCGCCCGTCGGCCGCGTGTAGGCTTCCCTGTCTATCTGGATTGCCTATCCATAATACTCAATAATCTCTTGTGGCTACCACATCATTCTCACGGCTTCCTTCTCTATTCTTCGCGGTGTTTTCTGCATTTATCATCCCTGACCTATTTATTTTTCGCCAGTTTCCTCCAAAGTAACGTTCCGTTTCTCCCCGATCACATCCGCTCGTACAAATCCCCTTTCACTGCTGCTCGGCGCTGAAGCAGCGCTCGCAGTGTGATAATTCCGCACATTATACATGAGATGGAGACAGTTGCCGGGTCCCCTTGGGCTTTCATTAAAGTGATTACAATACACACTTTGGGAGCAACGGGTCTGGTCTATGCATTCATGTGTGTGATGTTGAATCAGCTAAAATCAGGGCGCTTGCAGGTTCCTCTCAATGCGGGATGCTGAGAAACGGAGACAATGCTTGGAGGAGGGGGTCGGATGAGAAGAGGGGGCCGGATGCGAAGAGGGGACAGCACAGGCTTCTCCATGCTAGCACTGCATATACCTTATCAGACTCCTTCTTAGCTCTTTGCCCCAAACAGACCCAGGAATCTTACTTCAGATCTGAAATCCACAGAATTACTTTTTAACTTACTGCAAATGCCCCTAATTCTCTTATTGTGTGGGATGTCAGTATCTCAATGCTCAAGATTGTTCGTGAGGTTTCCAAAATAGGGAACACATTGGAATCGCTGAGTTTGCTCCGCTCGCTCACCAGTACTCCTCATCACAATTCCGAGGATGAGTCCATTTTCGGAAAGCATGTAGAGGCTGGCCCGTAGTCAGAAGCATATTTTTAGGGGGCTATGGCCCTCAACTATGACCAAACATTAAAGCTGTGCTCAATAGGTGCATTATTTCGCAAATACTGGTTGTACTTCTAAATAACAACCCCTCGAATATTGTGGTACAAGAATATTGAGGACAGAATATTGAAAAGCAAGTGCATAAATGGAAGATTAGAGTTCACTATTCCTAGCTTCACATCTACATACCTTAAAGATATATATATATATATATTTTGTAGGTACATATATGTGGAATAAGGTATAGAAAAGCTATACTTATCTGTCTAAATTTTGGATTCGATATTCTGTCCTCAATATTCTGTGCCATCGATATTCTGGTTTCAATATCCAGGGTGCTTACAGTGTGATTCCATGAGAAGGATTATGTGGATTTTTTAAGGTATATATTGAAGCACACTCAATCAGCTTTCCACAATCCAACTTTAAATCCTATCAATTATATAGGATTTAAAGTAGAAAGATTTAAAGCTGAAAAGTAGGCTGACTTGCAGTTTTGTGTATTTTCTAAACTGCTCAAGCTTTGTGCAATGCAAAGCTCATCAAGTTCATTAAAAAAAAGTAAACTGGCCTCAGCTCAGAGCCCTCCCTCCCATACCTCTTACCTGAGGTGGTGGGTGTACAGCCTCCACACTCAATCTGTTTTTGCTGTATGATGTCCTACTTGGGACATTCTGCATTAGGAAATCATCACACCTGGAAGGCCCGAAAGGATAAACTTCACCTCAAGTAAACTTAGGAAACATCTGCTTCATAAAGCGGGGAGTTTCCTAATTCCAACCAATTTTGCAAGTGAAGTTTTAATTTAACTCACCACCAATTTAAAATAACTTTATAGAGAGCTTGGAGCATATTCATCAAGAACATTTTGGGAAATTGGTAGTGAAGAGTGTGTTTTAAACATTTTAGGGATGAAACAATAGTGAAAACTAAATAGAATTCAAATGTCATTGTTAGACCTGGCATCTTTTGTAATGATTTACCCAGTCTTTTTGCTTCTGACCTACTGTGGGCTGTATTTTGTTTTTGCTGGTTTTAAGACTTTGGGCACTTTACCTCTGCTGACCAGTGCTAAAGTGCAAGGGCTCCCTGTGTAGAATGTATTGGTGATTTGTTTATCCATGACTGCCATATTTGATTTAGTAGTAAGTCCCTAATAAAGTGCACCAAATGTGCCCCGGGCCTGTAAATGAAATGCTACTAGTGGGTCTGTAGCACTGATTGTTCCAATCACACATGAGTAGCCCTGCAAACATGTCTCAGACCTGCCACTGCAGTGTCTGTGTGTGCAGTTTTGAACTGCCATTTTCGACCTGGTAAGGGCACCCACTTGTTGGGCCCAAACTTTCCCTTTTACTACATGTAAGTCACTCCTAAGGATGCCCAAGGCAGCCCCATGGCAGGGCGCAGTTTATTTAAAAGGTAGGACATGTACTTTTACATGTCCTAAAAGTGAAATACTGATAATTTCATTTTTCACTATTGCAAGGACTATCTCTCTCATAGGTTAGCATGGGGATTGCCTTGAAATATCTTTTTGGCGTAATTTCCCATTGGGAGCAGAGAGCGATTTGGAGTTTGGGGTCTCTCAACTCACAATTTAAAAATACATCTTTTGGTGAAGTTGGTTTTTAAATTGCATGTTTCAATACGCCACTTTTAGAAAGTGGGAATTTTCTTGCTTAACCATTCTGTGCCTCTGCCTGTCTGCCTGTCTGTAGAATACACATCTGGTTGGCTGGCAGTTGGGCTCTTGTGCATTCACTTTAGACAGTCAACAAGCTGAGGTGTGCCTTGCATATCCTGATGGCCCATCACCAGGCTGATGGACCTTCCTGAGCTAGAGTGGTGGGCGGAGTTGTCACTGACACCTGAATAGGGCTGTGCCTGTCCTCACACAAAGCTGTCTCCACCCCCTGTAATGTGTCTGGAGCCAGGGCAGGGAAAGGCAGGGTCTTGAGCACTACAAAGACTTTCTTTTAAAGTTTGCTTACTTCAAAGGCAGAAATTGATGTATACATATTAGAACTCTTGACACCCCAAAACCAGAACACTTCTGGACTGAGGACATTCTGCCAGGAAGAAGAACTGGATGCCATAGGAGGGACTGTCACTCCGCCTCTTGCTTTTTTGTGCTGGCCTACTGCTTGCTGCTTCTGTCCTGGGAGTGAAAGGACTGGACATGGCTTTCTGTATCCTGCTTCCAAGATTCTTCACAGGCTTGTGTGTGCTTGCCTTCTGTTAAGAAGTCTCAGGGCCATCAAAGACTTCACCTGTCAGTGCCTGGGCTCTTCTGCTGAGAGTCCTGACTTGCCAAGGGGTGCCAAATCCAGTTCTTGGGCCCTTGAAATTGTAACCTGGTGATCTTAAGGAGAAAATCCACGAGATTCCCAGCGCCAGTTTTCTCGATGCACTGCTGCAAAAGATCGACGTATCGCTGCTGCCTGCACCGAAGCATGGTTCCTGCTCAACACACTGATCACCGCTTTCACCGCAGGCCCTAGCATGCCATCGCAGCGCGTCAGAAAGGCTGTCGCAAAAGACACACATTTGATGGACGGAATGCAGAACAAATCAAAACATTCACCCCCAGTCAAGAGATCTGGGTTAAATCCATCATTCTTTGGCTCACCATGCCACCCCAGTTTAGACCTGGCCATATGCAAATCAGTCTTGACCCTGTGCCTCACGGGAACAGTCCAGCCTGAACTGCCAAGCCAGGTCCTCCCTGGACCGGAAACAAGCTTCCTAGGACCGGTTTCGGGGTTTCACCCCTCTTCAGCCAGGATAGCATGATTCCAGTGGCACAGTGAGCCCGGGACCCACGTCTGGGCATACCCAGCGCACTTAGGGCGAGAAAGCAGCATGAATACCAAGCACCATGTCAGCGATGTCCGTGGCACCGGCTCCGACGCAGCACCTGCTTCGCGACTGAGGAATCGACCCAGCGCCTGCTTCATGGCTGTGAAATTGATGCAGCATCTGCATCATCGCTGTCACATCAATGCAGCGCATCTGAATTTTCCATACATCATCTCTCGATGCAGATACTTCATCGACACCGCACTACAGTAAGGAACCGAGGCAGCGTGTCCGGAAACTGACGCATCACCTCCCCTGCCAGTAAGGAACCAACGCATCACCTCCCCTGTGTAGTAAGGAACCAGCGCATTGTTTTGATTTCCTGGCACCTCACCTCCCCTGCATCTTGCACCATCTTTGAATTTTGACACATCTAATGTACTTTGTGCTAAAATTAACGCATCCATTGATTTCAATGGACTAAACGTGCTTAATTTTTTAAAAGTGATATTTTGACTTGTGTATGTTGGATTTTTGTCGTTTTGGTCTTGTTTTATTTATGGGTGGGCAGAGCTCGCGGAATGTCTAGGAGTTGCATAAAAACTCAGTGTGATTCAGAGAGCAGGCGGAGTTGCTCATCATTCGCCCACCCCTAACAAAATGCGACTGCGACACCTTGTTGCCCCGTGCTAACTGCTGTCATTAAATGTTCTAGGAGGTAAATCTCCATCTCTTTAAAAATCATCAGTAAGTGGGCAATTGCACCTCACCTTTCAAATGGTCCTGCTGAGTTGCCTCTCTTTTATGGTACATAAGGTGAGCTATCAAGCATCGGTAACTGAAAGTGGCTGCAGGCATCCCGTCGAAGGTGCTTAACATCTCATTGCACACTCCCGCCCGCAAGGTCCCGGAAATAGGCCTACTGTGATGCAGAAGGAAAGCACTGGCTCAGAGTGGCTTGCCATGGCTTAGTGCACCATACATAGCTCAATTTGTGTATTACCAGATTCACTTTAAAGTCCAAGCATATGAACTCTTGGACTACTATTCCCAAAATGCAAAGTGTGTGCGTTATACCAATAGTACTGGGCATGTACTGGAGCTGGGCACGGCCTACCGGGTTTCCTCGAAGCCTTGGCCTTCTGTTCATCCTGCAGGCTGGAGACTAGTATCATTTCTGGGTGGGATATGCATTGCCTCTTGCCGCCTCCATGCCTCTATCTGGTGCAACAGGACTTTCCAGTCTAAAAATGACACCTCGAGGCTGGGAAAGAATGAGGCAGAGGGCAGGGCTCATCATGAACACACACACAGAGTACAGAAATTAACCCCGGGCGGAGCAGGCGGAGTTGCTCTACGCGGATCTCTACGGAGTTGGCCAAAAACTCCGCTCCGCGCCTCCCTTCCCCCGCAAAAAGTATTTTTTAAATAAAATTTACAATTAGAGTAAAATAAAAGTGCACTTACATTACCGCGGCGTCCCGGGCTGCCCTCCTCCTCGCCGTAATCCCGTACGTCATGGTGGTACTGCACATGTGCACGTGTGCGCAGTCCTACCATGACGTACGTCTGACGTAGGGGATTAGTTTTGCTGGAACTTCGCGTTCTACCTGGAACGCGGAGTATGCAAAATTCCGCAAACTCTGCCAGCGGAGAGGAGTTCGTGCCCAGGGTTAACAGAAATACTTCATGCCCCCCTGTACAAAGTTAGAGCGGCTACCTCAGCACTGCCTAGGCGGGCTCACGGTCGGCAGCACTTCCAGTCAGCTACCTATCCCCCCTCTACCTGAAGCACTCACCTGCCCGATGGTGTGACCGTCACCAGCCCATTTTCCCAAAGGAGCTCTAGCAGGAGTTCAAGGGGCCATGCTGCGCAGCTCCTCTGGATACTCAGCCATGACCTGGACGGCAGCAAAGGGAATGGACTGGTATCCTGCTGCTCCGCGCTCGCCTGAATCAGAAAAAAGAAGCACGAAACAGGCCATGCCCACATAACAAGAAAACATGGCTGGGGGCGTGGTCTCGCTGCGCATGGAGTGAGACGCACGCCGAGGGAGCTCCGGTCTGCCACTGCCTTTTAAAGCATATACTGCGGCACCGGGGCATCAACGGCGACTTTACCCAGCCTGCCTGGCTAGCGGAGGCATCTGGGAGTCCTCTGCCCGCCCGACACGACTCTCTGGGCACTGGCGCCCACGTCTTTGGCAGCCTTGGTGTCAGGGCCTGGCCCGGGAGCCCGCGGCCGCCATCTTGATCCCCTCCGTCGTTGGAAAACACCCGGTGAGCGAGGGTTCTCCTCTGGTGCATGACGACGCACCGGGGAGCTCTGCCGGACCACTTGAAGCTCGGCGAGGAGGCGTGGCGATCTACGGCTGAACCCCCGGACCACGGGGGGCGCGCTGCGGATGCTGGGACTGCCGCCATTTTATGAGTCTACGAGAGGGGTAAGAGACTATGCTGCGGAGCCCCGGGTGGACTCTCCCCTCCCTCGCATATGCCATGGAGCCTATGAGACGCTGAACCGCCGTTGTAGAGAGGGGTGAGACTAGGGTAGTGGCGACCCACGACTAGCCCCCTCCCTGGGACCCGTTGCCTCCTGCGACTGAGGGTGTGTGCTGGTCGGGGGCCTTGGACTGAGCCAGTCTGCTGCCCCCCTGGATCCCTATCTCTCGGGACACATTGGAGGAGCGTCCCCCGCCTGGTGTGACTACCCGTGGCCCTGAGACTTTGTTGGGCAGTGCCTCACAGCATAGCCCCCACCTCCTGGCTCAGGCCCGACTACTGGGGGCACCCCTGGTTCTGCATCCCTGGTACTGGCGGCTGGAACACGCTGGAGTCCCCTGAAAATCCGAAGTGAAGGCCTGACACGGCGTGGATCTTCCGGGTGGGCTTCACTGTGGCACCATCCCCGCGCAGCTCCGCCGAGGGTCCCTCCCTCCTGCTGTTTGCTTAGCCCTCGTTCCTGTGGGGTTGCATACGCGATTGCTGAAGGAGCTATTGCACCTGCTGGGGTCCTGCGAGGCATTTCTCCCCACCTTGCCTCTTATGGCCTTTCATGCTGCCCGGAGGGGGGAGTTAGAGGGGGCCTTGGATGCGGTGGGGCGAAGCTGCTACCTCCCTCCCCTTCACGGCGGATCGCCCTGCTCACCTATGCTACGACGGCTCCTAACTCTTTACCGGGGGATGTGCTCGGCCTCTCGCTCTACTCCTTTGACCTGGCTCTTCATCCTGTACTTTGGCGCTTGAGGGGTCATGCCACGCTCTAAAGCTGGGAAGGACATCGCCGCGCCCCCGAGAGACAATCCTGTGACGGCCCTGTGGAACAAACCTGGTTCTACACCTTCTGCGGCTATGGCGTCCACGGCAGAGGGCTCCTCCGACCCTCTCACACAAGCCTTCATGGCCAACTTTCTACAGGAAATCAAGTCCGAAACTGGATCGCTTAGAACTGAGGTTCAAACCTGCATCAAGGAAATCAGGAGAGACGTCACAGTAATTGGAGAAAGAGTGGATGATGTTGAGAAAACGGTTGATGCTCGCACGGAAGACCAAGAGCAACTCTGGCAACGATTGGCCCTCCTGGAGGAACAACATATCGAGCTCCAAATTAAGCAAGAGGACTTAGAAAACCGGAGCCGCCGTAACAACTTGCGCTTGAGGGGCATTCCAACCGGGGCAGAAGGCTCTGACATTGTGACTTTTGTTGCGGAGTTGCTCCACGAGATCAGAGGGGATGACGATGCCTCTCCCCCTGCGCTTGATAGGGCCCACCGTGTAGCTGTACCCTCTGGACGCACTGGTTTGGTTCCCGAAATATTAACCAGGGTTCACTTTTTCACGGAGAAAGAGGCTATCCTAAAGGCAGCACGTTCCAAATCGGAGCTAACTTATAAGGGTTCCCCCATTCAGCTTTTTCAAGATCTTGCTCCCACCACGCTGCGTCGCCACAGAGACTTTAAACCTGTCACTGATAAGCTCCGCGAACTTGGCATTCAGTACCAATGGGGTCATCCCTTTGCACTTATCTTTCAATGGGAATCCAAACGCCGAGTGCTGCGATCCTTTCAAGAGGCCACTCATCTGCTTCGCCTCCCGACTTCCTCTCCGCCACCTAGCCCTTCACGTCTGCCTCCTGTGGATCGAGAACCTGCGAAGCCACGATGGGCCAGAGCGCTCAGACCACGGTGGCTGCCTAGGCACGGGGAATGGTCATCCTCTCAAGCCAAGCAGGACATCATTCAACACTTTCGTTCCCTGGATGGAGAGAAATCTCCCTCACATTCCCAGCCAAAGGAGAACTGAAAGATCACCCGCAATTTAGGAGGTCATCAGCTTGGTCGCTAACAGTTCCCCGCGGAGACAGGGCTGGGCTCCCATGTTCACTGCTTCTTCTTTTCTCGCCCTGACTATGGTGTGGCAGCGGTGCCGGCGTGCACCCCTCAACAGCAGTGCTGATCTCCCGAGACTCGCCCCCCTTTCTATTCCTAAGAGAGTGACATCTCTGGGATGGCTCGTGCTATTGTGCCCTGCCTGCTCCTAGACTGGAATAGGACCTGTTGGCCATGTTGGCTGTGGTTTAATCCTGAATCTTTGCTCCCCTCTATTCCTTCTTTTTCTTCTTCCCCCTTTTCCCCTTTTTCCATGTTTGGAGGGAGGGAGGGCCACGCTACTGGGAGTGTTTCATATCTCTACCAATGGTTCTTACTTTGTGTACCAGCGTCCTCCTGTATATTGCTAGGCTTTGAGATGCATTCCAGTTATATGTACCTCTTATGGTGGTTTGATGGGGGAGGACGGGGGGCCAAGGGCCATGTCCTGGTTCTCCTGATGGCGGATGAATGTAATCAGTTTATATCATGACTTCTGTACCTCGTTTGAAACTCCTTTCCCTTAATGTAAAGGGTCTTAATTCTCCTAACAAACGTCGTCATATTTGGCGCTAATTGCTTCAACAGAACCCAGACATTATCTTCCTACAGGAGACACATCTCTTGAAGGCGGATACTTCTCGTATGGCCCACCCTAAATATCCCCTTCAATGCTGGGCTTCTGCGCCTACAAAAACAGCTGGGGTGGCTATTCTCTGCAGGGCGGGCATTCAACAGGGGGCTGCCAGAGTGTTCCGTGGCAAAGATGGCAGGTTTCTCAAGCTAGAGGTCCAGGTTGGGGTACAGACACTCACAATCTGCAATATCTATGCCATTCAACCATTCAAAGTCTTTATTTCCGTTTTACAGTACCATAAAAGAGACAAACACCTGAATTATAATTAATATCATTCAGAATAAAAGGTACTATAAAATGCTCCATATACAGACTCTTGAAAATCAAAGAAATAAATTCTTAATACAAATGTACAAACACAGAAAGGGATCGGAACTAGACAAATCTCATTATTAAATGATTCTACCTATCGGGACGCAATCTAAAGTGCTAGTGCATTGATAAGTATTGTTTATATCTCGATTGCTGGTATGTACGGCCCGATTAAGCAGCATCAGCCATTTTAAAGCCCATGCCCCAAATGACCAATAAAAAGAATAAAATCTTAAAATATTAACATAAAACCAGTTATTTACAAAGTAGGCAATATCTATGCTCCCAATCAAGCACAGGATCTTTTTATCAGGGAACTCCTACGGGAACAAATAACACATGACGATCATCAGCTCATACTGGGGGGCGATTTCAGTCTGGTGTGGGATGCGGGAATAGACCGTAGTACTGGTACGTTTCATGGGGCCGGGGCCATGTCTGCTTCTCTGAAGAAGCAGTTTACTGATCTGGGACTGCTAGACATTTGGCGCTACCACTCTCCAACCACACGAGATTATTCCTATTATTCCCACGTCCATCGCTCCTACTCACGCATTGATTATCTGTTTGTTTCCCACTCACTGGTACGCAATGTTCTCTCTGCCTCTATGTCCGATATTTCCGTATCGGACCATGCACATGTGGAGCTTCTACTACACGATCGTACGCCTCACTCACGTCACTCTCCTCGCTGGAGACTTCCCCCTCAGGTCCTCCGGGATCCAGTAGATGTTGCTAAGATTCGCGACGCTACCCTGTCCTTTTTCTCGTCCAATGATCTCCCAGAAACACCTTTTCCTGTGGTCTGGGACGCCTTTAAAGCCACAATCCGGGGTCACATCCCTTCCATTGCGATAGCCCGGGCTCGGGAGGCTCGTTTGTTTGAGGACAACTTGTACAGGGACATCAAAAAGCTGGAAAAACTTGACCAGGAATGCCCTCTAGCCCTTAACAAGCGGCGCCTGGCTATGCTTCGTGGACAGCTACGGGTTCATAGGACTAATAGGGCGGAACATGCCCTACTGGCATTAAAACAGCGCTAGTATGAGGTGGGGGACAAGGTGGGAACAGTATTAGCGCGTCACCTCAGGAAGCGGGCAGCAAAGGCACACATTGCCAAAATTAAATTAGACGATGGCACATGGGCTACCACTGAATCTGCCAAGCTAAAAGCCTTCCACGATTATTACTCCTCTCTTTACGCGCAAGAGCCATCTAACTCAGATCAGATTCAAGCAATACTGGGGGAATGCAGATGGACTCCGATTAATGGGTATCATGCACAACTCCTCGAGGATCCACTTACCCTAGACAAACTTACTAGTGCGCTGAAGGATTTACCTCTCGGCAAATCCCCGTGCCCGGATGGTCTCCCGGTCTCTTTCTATCGCATTTTTCTTCCGCAGATACAAGAATATCTGCTCCGCCTTTTTAATTCCTTTTCCGATACTGGAGGCCCCTCCAACTCTATGGCGTTGGCCGAGATCGCATTGCTTCCTAAGTCAGGAAAAGATCCCACATTGTGCTCCTCTTTTCGCCCCATCGCGCTTTTAAACACATATCTCAAACTTTACACTAAAATTCTGGCCAAACGTCTTGACCCACATCTACCTGGGCTTATCGAGCCTGATCAAGTTGGCTTCATTCGCCATCGGCAGGGCGCAGACAATGTGAGACGCATAGCTCACTTAGTTGGGAAGGCCCACCACTGGAACATACCCGCCTGCTTGTTGTCACTTGATGCTGAACAAGCATTTGACTGAGTGGGCTGGGCCTTCCTGTGGGCTGGGCCGTCTTACATAAGATAGGGCTGGGACCTCTGATGATTGCCAGGATCATGGCGCCTTACCTTTCACCTCAAGCTCAGGTTCGGGTTAATGGACAACTTACGGGCCCTATTCACGTTTACAGGGGCACCGACAGGGATGCCCTTTATCTCCCCTACTATTCGCGCTTGTCGTAGAACCTCTAGCCATCCTGATCCGCCAATCTCCTGACATTACAGGCATTGTCCACGGAGGATTGGACCACAAAATTGCCTTGTTCGCTGACTATCTCCTTCTTACATTGTCTCGACCACGTTCCTCTTTGCCCGCCCTTCATACATTGCTCCAGTCTTTTGAAAATGCCTCAGGCCTTAAAATCAACCATGCAAAATCGTGGGCTTTGAATCTCACAATTCCTGCTTCCGATATCCCCAAGCTTCAGTCCCTGGTCCCATATCAATGGGCCTCACACTCCATCCGATATCTTGGACTTAATTTAACCCCTAACCTCCACACGTGGGCAAACTGGCAGGAATGCAAAACGGCCGTCTTGGAGGATCTACGAACGTGGAGATCTCTCCCTATTTCATGGCTGGGCGTCTGAACGCGGTTAAAATGTCGGTGCTGGGGAAATATTATATATATTTCAAACTCTGCCCACACCTATACCGCAACACCAAATACAGAACCTTCAGCGCGAGCTTACCAACTTCATTTGGGGAGGGAAGTGGCCGCGCTTCTCTAATAAAATACTTATGCTACCTCGGGACAGGGGGGGATTGGCCTGCCCCAACTTACTAGATTATTACTGGGCCTCTCATCTCCGTTATATTTCGGAATGGGTCGCATGGGAGAGCGAGAAGGTTGGGTTCCATATGGATAGGGCTGTGGCTTGCCGACCCTTATGGGATCTTGCGTGGCTTTCAAGGGAGGCCCGACTGCGCAGCGCTTACATGGCTATACCAACAAAAACTGTGTTAGATATTTGGGACAAGCTGGCATTGTCTAGGGGCCTCACCTCCTTCCTGTCACCCCACACTCCCATTGTTCGCAACCCACACTTTCCGCCTGATCTACATCCACAGTAATTTCTGGCCTGGTCAGAAGGGGGATGCCGGACGCTCCGGGACCTTTTCGAGGGGGACACTTTTAAACCTTTTGAACAATGCAAATGGGACTTTCACCTCTCTGAGGGGGCTAGACTGCAATACCTCCAACTTCGGCACTATGTACAGGCATCGTCTTCCACTCAGGGAGGCACTCGTCCTTTCACCCCCTTTGAACGGCTGGTGCGTTCCTTCGATGAATCCAGGGGTCTGATTTCCCGCACATACCAAATCCTTCAACATGCCTCCCGACTTACTCCTCATACATATCAGTCACGATGGCAGTCCGGCGCCTCTGATGAAATTATACCTAAACAATGGGAACACTTATGGCGCGACATCCCGAGGGTTTTCCATAGCATTTCTCAGAGGGAATCTGCATACAAAGTCATGACACAATGGTATTACACTCCCCACAAGTTGCACAAAAGTTTCCCCAATTCCTCCCCTGTTTGCTGGCGATGTACGAGCGACACTGGGGACTTTCTTCACATTTGGTGGCACAGCCCGCTATTGACCGCATACTGGAAGGAGGTTCTTAGTCACATTAAAAGGGTGATTGGTTACCCTCTACCCGAAACCCCGTCCACACTCATCTTGGGCATCAAACCAGCGAACTTACTCGCTATGACGCACAGGGACTGGCACCTAACTCTACACATGCTTGGCGCGGCCAAACAAATAATTGCGTTATACTGGAAGAAGGCTGAAACACCCCCAGTGAACGTTTGGTTCACCCGCTTGTGGCATACCATGACAATGGAACTGCTCACGGCGCTGCTTCAGCACCGCGACACCAAATTCACGAAAGTCTGGCAACCACTGGTTGATTACTTTTGCAAACTCGATCACGCCCATCTCCAACCCCCGAGGCTTCAGGCTCTCCACCTTTTTGAGGACAACATACTCCCCACTGATGCAGATAAACTCTGGGGGCCCAATAGAGATATAGCTTAATCTCTTCTCTACATGGCACTGGCCATTTGCGTTGTTAGGTCTTCCCTCAGACCTTTTTCCACAACTGGTCCCTCCAGTCACAGGGGTTTTGTTCCTTGATGTGGGACACTCCGCCCACTCCAACTGTATTTCACGCAGCTCCTCTCTCCTAACGAGTCCCAGCAACTCCTAGCCTCTCCTCACATGTTGGATGCTTTCTATCTTCCAGAGAAATGCCCTTCTATACATGTGAGATTTGTAATGCGCCATTATTTTGCATTCTGTGATTTTGCTTGCTGAGATTCAGGAGCTGTCAATGATGTGTCCTTCCCTCTCCTTTCCTTCCCTGGACTTCTTTTTCTTTTTTCTTCCCCTTTTCTACTTTCTTCCTTTCCACAATATTTTGGTTGTTGTATTGTTTTGATTTGTATTTTCAATAAAAACAGATTTGAAAGAGAAGAAAACATGGCTAGAAAAGTGACAGTAGCTCATTGAGACTGGGAGATGGACCTTTGCACTTCAGTATTGGCTGGCTCTCTAATCTCCATGCTACTCTCCTTATAAGGAGCCGGAAAGTGATGTCACGGTAGGGGTCTCCGATGTCAGAGATGATTAATCAGAGCAGCCGAAGAGAAGCACAGATGGAGCTGCCCTCACAGTGGCAATAGAGTGCTTCTCAGGTATTTCAGATAACAATGTAAGTAGTGGTGGATGCTGGTAAACTCAGCCACGTGGCGTAGGCAGAGTTTTTGCCAAACTCCGCCCTCCAAGCGGAGTGTGGAGTGACAACAACTCTGTGGACTCTGCCGGCGGACCAGAGTTTACTGACCACCCCTAGTTCTATTCAGATAAATATTGACTATTTTTCTAAACTGGTGTGGACCCCTTTTGTGGTGTTTTCACTGTGTTACTGTGTGTTTGTGTACAAATACTTTACACTTTGACTTTGAGATAAGTCTGAATGCTCATGCCAAGCTATAAAGTAGGTGATCAGGGGTTATCTTAGCTGTGTGACTCACTTACCCTGACTACAATGAGTTTCCCTACTTGGAAAGGGTGCAAACTACTGCCAACCAGAGACCCAATTTCTAACAGTCATTTTACAGAGGAAGTTGGGAAAGTCCCACAATGAATATCACTGTACGTTTGTGGAAAAAGATGAATAGTTCAATTACATTTCATCAAAAACCCCAATCAAAACCTCATGGACTTGAAGCAGGCTCTTTTATAAGCATACACCCCTCATAGTTACAGGCAGGTTGTGCGAAAGGTGTTGTTCAAAAGGATACCTTTGCTAGACTTCAACCAGCAAGACAGGTAGGCATGGTAAAGTATAGGTGATTGTGTGCACCTGGATGGGTCCATTTGAGGCCTGTGGCCTGGCTGGGGACACTAGCAGCAGCACTGCCTCTATTGCTCTGGGTGGTGGTTTCACAGTTTGCATTTAGGATCCTGCTCTGTGATAAACTCTCTTTTTGATGGTGCTTGCTTGTTACCTCTCATTTGGATGCCACTGAAACCTCCACTTCCAGACTTTTACATTGTCTACTCTTTCACATGCAGTAGGCTCCTTGCATAGGACCCTTAAGGTGGCACCCTATATGTGGCTAACATTGCTTGGATGAGCATGCACATTTCTGAGTGTTGAATGTAAAAGCATGGAAGCCTGCCTTCTGTATTTGAAATGGAAAATATTTACTTGCAGAAGATTATTTGGCATTACTACGGGTTCAGATGAAAGTCAAGCTTTATATTATGAAACAGTTACAAGACTGCCATATTTAAAGGTACACTAGAAAGCCAAATCACCTCCTTAATAAAACTTTAACTTCTCAGCAAGTAGGTTGTACTTTTCAGTGACTATAGCAGCCAATGTAGACATGGCTGATATGTATTAAAAGAGAAGGCTTCACTTTTTCTCATCAAGAGCATATAGTAACAAATAAGAAGGGGGTGCCATTGTTAAGCAATTTGCAAGAAGCAATGTGGTGCATGTAACAATAGTTAGACCTTAGTAGGATTGTAAAGACCAGTATGCATGATGATTTTTGGATCTTACACTAAGATACCTTTTAGAAAATAAAGTAAAACATTGTGCTTTGAAATCACATTGGGCCAGGTGTATTGGTCAAAACATGATAAGCTATAAATTCCACTTAAAATATCCAATCACCATTTCTCTACATGTACCTAGCTCTCATTTTGCTCCTTTGGGCTCTCTTTTGCTTTCTCTATTCACTTCCAATCTCTCAATCTCTCCCCCCGCTGCCTCCCTCAACCTTTTCCCTACTATCCCTTTTTGTTTGCTGCTCCATCTGTCTTCCCATTCCTGTCTCTCTTGTTGTCTCTTGCTTTTTCTATTTACTCTCCTTTCTTTATCTTCTCTCTTTTTCTAGAACCTCTTTTCTCTTTCTTTTCCTCTATATTCAATTCAATTCAAAATATCTTTATTTCGGCCTTTCTGGCCATAAAAGCACAGATAAAAATGGGACACATTTCATACAATTCAATTTCCCAAGAATGAATGCTAATACATTAGAAAAAACTCCAGATAAAAAGATTAATGTACATATAACTACTCAATTATGTGTATTAAAAAGTTAAGATTATTAAAAAAGTACATAAAAACGGTAGTGGGCTAAAAAAGATCCAATTAAACCAGGCTACATTTTAGTATAGTTAAACGTACACACCACATAGAAAATAAATATCGAGAGACTGAGTACACAATAGGGAGGCTAGTATCGTATTTTAATATCCTATAAGCCTCAACACAGTGGTTTGTCCCGAGGTTCCGGCAGACCTGTTGTAGCCATCGGTGCCTGATCTTTTTATATGCCGGACAGAAGAACAATACATGTTGATCTGTCTCTGGAGTGTTATCACAGACCGGACAACCCTTAGTCAAAGCACCCCCCCCAGTTGTTTGTAAAGGCACGGAGTGGTAACACACCGTGCCTGAATTGTATATAAAGTTTTTTGGCTAGGGGGGGCTGAATGGCATCGAGAACAGGTTCTAACCTGTATTGGTCTTTAACCTCTAGGAATTGCGTAGTCAATATACCAGAGGTGGGATTTGCCTTGGTCAGGTTTAGCTTGTATTCTCTAAAAAGCTTTGAGAGAAACTTCCTGGGGGTTATCAGGGAGGTTGCTTCAGCATTGGTCCATAGGTCGCCCATCCTCATGGCAACTAGGGTATTTTTAATATAAGCTAGCCATGGGATTTTGCCTGCCCCCTGCAAATTTAACACCTCCTTCATTTCTTCTTTAAAAGCCACTAGCTCTGGGGTACTCCAAAGACGTCGCCAGTGGAGAAGGGGTCTAAGGGCGACTTCCTCAGCTATTGGACCGACCCCAAGGTCCATTCGGAGTGGCGTCAGTGGTGTGCTTTTCGGGAGACCTAAAATTTGCCTGATAAAAATGTTCTCATTCTTGGAAAGGGGATCTGATGAACGATGGCCCCAGATTTCTGCCCCGTAGAGGGCCGCCCCCCTTGCTTGCACCTTATAGATTGCCATTACCGGGCCAGCCATTTTATGGGTACATTTCTTAAGCATCTTAGCTAGCCCCCCCGATGTTTGGGCCAGTTTTAAGCTGGATTTCTTTATTTGCGCATTCCACTCCATTTAGTCGGTGAGTGTTAGTCCTAAATAGTAAAAAACTGTGACTTTCTCAAGTGGTTTCCCATCTAGAAGAGGGTTTGGGCGTGTGGAGTCACCTGCATTGAAAACCATGTATTTAGTCTTTAGGGAGTTTATCTCCAAGCCCCTACTTTTACAGAATGAATGGAAGATATCCAAGGCCCGTTGAATTCCCATTGGGGACTTGGATAAAAGCAGGGTGTCATCGGCGAACATCAGGGCTGGAACCCTGTGGTTCACCAGCTTAGGAGCATCTACATCCCTCCCAGCGGTCAGGTGCTCCACAAGATCATTAATGAATAGACAAAAAAGGGTGGGGTCAATACACACCCCTGTCTAACACCTCTATCTATAACTATAGGATCAGTAAGCTCACCATTTTTCCCATATCTAACTTGCGCATAGTTAGATTCATGGAGCCGCTCCATCTGGTGACAAAGGTACGGGGGAGCCCCCATATTGATTAAAATGGACCACAGTTTATCCCTAGGGACCAGGTCAAATGCTGATTTTAGGTCCACAAAGATCAGATAAAGGCTGCCTCCCCCCAGGGACACTGTCTTCCAGTAGAGGAGTTGCAGCCTTAGAATCTGATCTATTGTGGACATCCTGGCTCTAAAACCTGCCTGGTAGGGGCTGAGTATAGAATACTCCTCCATCCAGCCCTCTAAACGGTCCAATAGCACTCATGCATAGATTTTTTGAGTAACATCTAGAAGGCTAATTGGGCGGTAGTTAGCGGGGAGGAGTGGTGAACCCTTTTTATAGATGGGAATGATCTCCGCCCCCAGCCAGGTAGTCGGGATTGGCATTCCCTGTAGAATAGCATTAAATAGGGTCCATAGGTATGGTGCCCAGATACTGGGTTCATTGCAGAAAAGGTCGCCGGGGATCTTATCTAGGCCTGGCGCCTTTGCGGGGGTTACTCTGCTTAGTGCATCCATTATCTCTTTTAGGGAGATTTCTGGGGCATTAGGGGAAGGTAGCTGTAAATTGGTGGACTTGTTCGTAATTTGTCCTGCTTCTTCCTCTCCCCTTGCATAGAGCAATTCAAAGTGAGTCTTCCAAATTTCTGCCCCAAGATTTGGCTCTACTGCTGATTTACCTTCTTTGGAACCAGTATTTACTAGGTTCCAGAAGGTCCGCATATCCCTAGAGCATAGGGCAACCCTCATGCTTTCCCATTTGTCACCTTCCCACTGTTTTTTTGCTGTGCTAATTGTATTTTTGTAGGCTATCCTCGTATCTTTTATCATTAATCTGTCCTTAGCTGTGATTGCTTGAATTAATGTTTGCTTGGCCCTTCGACAATCACCGTTGTACCAAGAGTGGCCCACAGACACCTTTAATTTGTGTTTTATAACAGGGAAAAAAATATTTGCCAAATCAGTTACTAGGCTTTGATGGTTACTCCCAATTTCTGATGAAGCTATATTAAGAGGTGCTGCTATACTAAGTTGGTTGGCAACCTCGAGGTATGGGATAGCGATTTGGTAGAGGGAGGCCAACTTTTCCTGGGAGTTACAGAGGGCCCCCCATTTTACTCTCCTCCTGCAACCGGCTAAAATTGGCCTGGGCCCATTGGAGTGCTTATCTGCAAGAACATCCCTGGAGCAGGGCGATAGCGTCTCTAATAACAGGGCACTATGGTCGCTATCATATCTAGGTATGACCTTAAAGTCGATCACCCAGTGCCAGGAATTAGTATCCATCAGGATGTAGTCTAATATGGAGGAGCTTCCTGGTCTATTATAGGTATGATTCGCTGGGGAATCAGACTTGGTACGGCCATTGCAAGCCCTGAAAGAATGCGTCAGTGTGAGGGTGTTCATTTGAAGCACCAATGGTGTCCAGGCTCACGTTGGTGGGGCGTTCAGTTCTGGAATAGACCGATACTGGTCTTCCTCATCAATATCACCCCCAATCAGGTCCTTCAGTGGTTCATACTGGCAATTAAAATTGCCAGCAAGGACCACCAGAGTGCCATCAGGAACGGTGTACAGGAAGGTTGACAGCTGCTCAAGAGTTGCCGACTCCTGGCCGTAGCTGACCGGGCGAGAATAAACATTAATTAGAGCTATTCTAATTTTGGTGGGGAAACTCAAGATGACACAGTATATATCGCGTGAGGCTGTATCAACCTGCCTTGCAGTGCATCCCAAGTGCACAGCAACCCAGGTGCACAGTCCTCCCGCGGGTCTTCCCCTTCCCCCACTGGTGGCTGTTAGGCAATAAGTCACATAGCCCGGTCTATGGGTAACCTCTCTGGCCCATGTTTCTTGGAACATGTTGATGTCATTTGCATCAATGAGGGATCCCCACTCCAAGTTTCCCAGTTTAGAAGTGAGGCCCGCAATGTTCCAGGATAAAACACGGAACTTGGGCTTATTGCTTGATGACTGATTTGAATTTCCATGAGCCACTACAGCCAACTTAGGGCTATTTCTGGTAGCAAGATGGGTGAGAGTAATGGGTATAGATGCTGGGGTCAGCTGCTGGTGGCCTGTAGTTGTTTACGCTAACGTTGGTAATGTGCCTGATGTAGTATAATTCGAAATTGGCTTCTCCATTCCCTCGCTATAGACTGTTTCTGCTCCATCTACCCTCCTATCTACCTGTTCTGCTTTCTTTGGTTCCCGTTTCAGTTGCTGTACTGGTTTTAGTCAGTCTACAGATTCCAGGGGAGCAAATCAATTTACAAGCGGGAGGTTAAAAAACAGTGGGCTCGGGTACTCCTGCCCTGTTGTCAAATTTTGCTCATACCGATGTCTGGGCCCTGCCCCACAAACTGTCCATGAATTGATGTCAGGTGCCGGTCTCGGGGGGTAAAAGTACCCCAGTGGGAGGGGCCTAATGCCCCCTTCATACCTTTGGTGAGTGCGCGTTAAAAGTGTCCTGACAACCTGTAGATTTCTAAAATTAATCACGATGGGATCCCCAGCTATATCTTTGGCTCTTTGGCCTACCCACCCTACCCTGCATGTGAATAAAATCTCACTTGCATCCTTGTAGGGAAATTGAAGTTGTTTAGACAGCCAGAACATGCATTTATTTTTTAAGTCATAGTGTGATTCCCTTTGCCCCGTTTTGAGTTCTGGCACATTGGTTAAAATCAGGACATATGGTGTAGAGTCAGGGGGAAGGTTAATATATGGTAGTGCTGGGTTGCCTTCTAATACCACTGTACGGAAGACTTGACCTTCTTTAATTCTATGTTTCGCACCCAATTGTTGCATATTTGCTTCAACTTGGGGTTCTGCTGCTGGGGGTCTTTGTTTCCTACCCACCTCCCACTTCTGTCTTGGCTCCTGGCTTTCTAGGCTGGCAATAGTGTCGCTTGGTTTGCTAGGTGTGTTCGAATGTAAAACCAAGACTTCCCTATTACTCTGCACTTGTGGTGTTGCATTACAGCTAGCTTCTGGGACATGATCTTTTCTTGGGTAGACTAGATGGGCTAGAGGTTTAGTCGGCTGATATAGATCTACCTCCCTATGATCTGCCTTGCTAATGTAGACGTCTAGTAGAGGGGTAAGTTTGTCTACCCTAGAGGTCAAGGTGGTCAGCTCCTCCTTAATTATATTTCTAACTTCCAAATAGAGGTCCTTTACCAGATTTGACACCCACAGTGGTTTTTCTGTACCGCCCCTGCCCTTCATTCTCTGACCCCCCATTCTCTGCGGGTTCCTTAATTCCCTTCTTCCGGGATCTTGTAGCTTTCACAGCAGGTTTAGCGTTCACTTTCTTTCGGGTAACCGAAGGGGAATGTTCGGTATACAAGTCCGAGGTCGGAACATCGTGAACTAAAGCAGTGTTCTGGGTTGGACCCTAGGAGGGTCAGGGTTGATGGTTGACAGGGCAGATTGCAATTCAGAGTTAAATAGGGGTTGGGCTAAATCCGGTGTTATCGATAGGCGTCTTTCAGTCAATTCGATTTCATTTGAAATTACCCCTATAGCCCTCTGGAGCATCTTGTCAATTGAGGTGGGCTGGTGACTTGGCGGCGATTGAAGAGAAACTACTGGTTTTTTCCCTATGCAAGTGCGCTTCCCCATTTTCGATGACTTGCAAATACAACCTGGGAAGTCAATGTGGGGGAGGGCAAGCGGTCAGGCACAATATGGTATTTGCTGCTGGGGAATCTCACAGTCAGAAGATGGTTTCTTTTGACAATGGTAAGACCAGTTGCACACTTAGGGCACTCACCTTGTGATCCGATTTCCCGCACAAGACCATAGGCAGCGGGGATTTTTACCATGAAGGACCAAGGGGTATGGCCCAGCCCAGTCCTTTTCAGGCTCTGACGGGTGCAGACGGGCACACCGCGCGCATCCCGCGCTGCGGGAATGTGGGCGGAGCTTATATGGCACCTCCGGACGCGAGTGCAGCGTCAGGGCGGCGCGAGGCTGCTGGGGGATGAAGTTCCAGCCGTTCCCCTCACGGACCGTTTGCTGACAATGGAGACCGTTCCCCTCATGGCAATGGGCACCAGGTAGGAGCCGTTCCCCTCACGGCAGTGGATTTGGGCGAAAAGATTTTTGGCGTCCCGCGCTGCGGGAAGTGGGCTGAGCTTATATGGCGCCTCCGGGCGCAAGTGCAGCGTCAGGGCGGCGCGAGGCTGCTGGGGGATGAAGTTCCAGCCGTTCCCCTCACGGCGCGTTTGCTGACAATGGAGGACGTTCCCCTCACGGCAATGGGCACCAGGTAGGAGCCGTTCCCCTCACGGCAGTGGATTTGGGCGAAAATATTTTTGGTGTCCCGTGCTGCGGGAAGTGGGCGGACCTTATACGGCGCCTCCGGGCGCGAGTGCAGCGTCAGGGCGGCACGAGGCAGCTGGGGGATGAAGTTCCAGCCGTTCCCCTCACGGCGCGTTTGCTGACAATGGAGGCCATTCCCCTCACGGCAATGGGCACCAGGTAGGAGCCATTCCCCTCACGGCAGTGGATTTGGGCGAAAAGATTTGTAGCGTCCCGCGCTGCGGGAAGTGGGTGGAGCTTATATGGCGCCTCCGGGCGCGAGTGCAGCGTCAGGGTGGCGCGAGGCTGCTGGGGGATAAAGTTCCAGCCGTTCCCCTCACGGCGCGTTTGCTGACAATGGAGGCCGTTCCCCTCACGGCAATGGGCACCAGGTAGGAGCCGTTCCCCTCATGGCAGTGGATTTGGGCGAAAAGATTTTTGGCGTCCCGCGCTGCGGGAAGTGGGCGGAGCTTATATGGCGCCTCCGGGCGCGAATGCAGCGTCAGGGCGCCGCGAGGCTGCTGGGGGATGAAGTTCCAGCCGTTCCCCTCACGGCGCGTTTGCTGACAATGGAGGCCGTTCCCCTCACGGCAATGGGCACCAGGTAGGAGCCGTTCCCCTCATGGCAGTGGATTTGGGCGAAAAGATTTGTAGCGTCCCGCGCTGCGGGAAGTGGGCGGAGCTTATATAGCGCCTCTCGGCGCGAGTGCAGCGTCAGGGCGGCGCGAGGCTGCTGGGGGATGAAGTTCCAGCCGTTCCCCTCACGGCGCGTTTGCTGACAATGGAGGCCATTCCCCTCACGGCAATGGGCACCAGGTAGGAGCCGTTCCCCTCACGGCAGTGGATTTGGGCGAAAAGATTTTTTGCGTCATGCGCTGCGGGAAGTGGGCGGAGCTTATATGGCGCCTCCGGGCGCGAGTGCAGCATCAGGGTGGCGCGAGGCTGCTGGGGGATGAAGTTCCAGCCGTTCCCCTCACGGACCGTTTGCTGACAATGGAGGCCGTTCCCCTCATGGCAATGGGCACCAGGTAGGAGCCGTTCCCCTCACGGCAGTGGATTAGGGCAAAAAGATTTTTGGCGTCCCGCGCTGAGGGAAGTGGGCGGAGCTTATATGGCTCCTCCGGGCGCGAGTGCAGCATCAGGGCGGCGCGAGGCTGCTGGGGGATGAAGTTCCAGCCATTCCCCTCACGGCGCGTTTGCTGACAATGGAGGTCGTTCCCCTCATGGCAATGGCCACCAGGTAGGAGCCGTTCCCCTCACGGCAGTGGATTTGGGTGAAAATATTTTTGCCGTCCCGCGCTGCGGGAAGTGGGCGGAGCTTATATGGCGCCTCCGGGCGCGAGTGCAGCATCAGGGTGGCGCGAGGCTGCTGGGGGATGAAGTTCCAGCTGTTCCCCTCACAGCGCGTTTGCTGACAATGGAGGCCGTTCCCCTCACGGCAATGGGCACCAGGTAGGAGCCGTTCCCCTCATGGCAGTGGATTTGGGCGAAAAGATTTGTAGCGTTCCTCTATATTCTTTGTCCTTCTCAATATTTTTTATTCTCTCTCTAGCCCTCTTCTCCATAGTACTCTAACACAATCACTAGAGAGCGAGAGGTAATCAGGCCTGAACACGTCCTCACTATCTAGTCAAACCTACACCAAAAGTGTAATGGCCAATGCTTTTTTTTCTCAATATTTATACTGAATGCCATATCTCACAGGAATATTCAAAATATTATATTAAAATATTAAGAGAAAACGCTGCACCCACCAAATGGTGGCATGTTTCATCATCGGCATTTTCTCTCTCCCCAGTAGGTAAATACCGCTATGAAGGGCTCAACCATTTCCTGGGAGCTCGTATATATTTGTGACTTCTGGACAAATAACGAAGATTCAGTTTAGAGTATAAAAACATGGTCATGTGTTTACCTAAAAAGTCTATTAGTGGTAACTCATACCATAATTAAAAACAAAATCTCGGATGTCTTTTAGGAATACTATGATTCTGGCATCCCTAGTCTGCCAACAGGTTTCAGCTGACGTCTACACACCCATGTGGGTCGCTCAGCCTACTTCAGAGCACCTAGACTCTCCTGCCTGCCCTCAACTAAGTGTAGGGGAATAGTGGAAAGTGAGGAGGCATAAGGCTCTCCTAACTGCAATCTTTGTAGACCCAACTTTAGGGCTCTATGGGCGCCATCGTCTCTGAAGGGGTAGACGTTTCTCTGTTGTCACACTTTCACCAGGGGAACAGTGTCTTGGGTCCACCTATCTTCCTCTGCCTTGGTTGTATCAGACCTTGACCACTGTGCTTTTCCCTGTTCTCCAGTCTCATAAGCCTACAATCCCGGGAGCCTCCTGGAACTGGAGATGTCACCTACAATCACGGAACAAAGAAGTTAATGCAATGTGGCCATCATATCCCTGCAACTTGTTGCCAATTCATGTTGGACAGGACACCAGGCTTCAAGAATTTGGTGGGTTTTATTGTTTTAGGGCAGACGACAACCCATTGATGTGCACCACACTACTTTCACAGCACGTGGACTTCAACAGGTTATCCACAGTACTGGGAAAGAAAATGTTTCTGGTAAAAACACAAGAAACATTTTCGTTTTTAAAATGAAAGTTGGCATGCCAGGGAAATGCTTCCCATGAGTCCCAAGTCTGATTTCTTGTTTTGCTGTATCACGCAGCATGCTCTGCACACTGACAAAATACAGCAAAACAAAAGTGAAAGCAGATCACGCTAATGGATTCTGAGGGGATCCGTAAGTGTCCTACTACACAGCATTCCTACACTTCCCCGAAAACAGTGGTAACCCACTTGTGTGACTGAACTATTGCCGTGAACGGAAAGGCAGCCTAAGGCCCCTAAGACACAAGGAAAGATCAAGACTTTGCCTTGCAAATTGAGCAATTCTGGCAGCTTGAGTAGCTGTGGCATTTAGGCCAGGGCTTGATCGGCACCCAGGGAAACCTTCCAGGCCGAGACATATCTAAAAACAAGGTACCTAGGGAAGCATGGGGTGGTGTAGTTTGCGTGGATCCCAAGACCTTTTCTTAACCGCTTCGACGCTCATGACGGCTCCATGCCGTCATGAGCCACGGTAGCCGTGTGCTCATGACGGCGTGGAGCCATCATCGCCCCGCCCGCTCCCTGCCGCTCTGCCCACGCGGCACTAATTCCCCGCCTGTGCGGGAGAATTAATGAGCGGGCGGGGCTATGACGGCTCCACGCCGTCATGAGCACACGCCTACCGTGGCTCATGACGGCGTGGAGCCGTCATGAGCGTCGAAGCGCCACGCCCACCCCCTAGCCCCGCCCGCGCCGCGGCCGAATTTGTGGCGCAGGGAAGGGGTTAACCGAAATGCCCTGCAAACACCAAACTTTTAATAAACCACAGATGTTCCTTGTATTTTTGTGAAGGACAATTCCGGAATCTGTGAGGATCCAGAAAACTCCTTCCACCCAGAGTTTCCACACTTTACCCAATAAAATCACTATCCTAAATGTTCACCAAATATTATGCATTTAGTTCAAGAATTACATAGGACCTCATAAAAGCAATTTATATGTTATGACCATAAACTAGATACATGTAAAGCAGAATTTGAAAGAATACATTTCAAAAAGTAGATTCATATTACACAGGTCTTAAGTTACAATATATAAAAATCAGAAAATCTTAGTCGATGTTGTGAGGAGAAGTCTAGAAGGGTCAATTATAATACAAATGCTTTCAGCCTCAGATATCCTAATTATGGTTTCCATAATATTTGGTTCAAGGAGAGGATGTTACATAAACTACGACTTTGGCATAGTTCTATAAGTTTGCTTACTCACCTACGGGTGACATAGGTGAACTAAGTTCAATGCACCAGCACTGAATGTGAAAGGCACGTTATTGTAGCCCAGCAGAACCCCACCCAGCATATTGTTGGAGTAGAGTTATTGCTTTTGGGTTACTAAAAATCCCTGCAATGGGATCAAGGGCACCGTGGTAACAGAAACAAACCTATTTTGTTATTCACAATATGACACGCACAGAATGCACTAAGAAGAATAGACACTTTTGACTAAAAGCACTTATTATAACAGGGTGATTCTGTTCCTCAGCACATCTAAAACAATTACACAGGATGTCATAAAAACAGCAAGAAGGCACGCTGTGAGGAACAAGAATAAAATGAACATTTCTAACATGTTGAAAGTCTTATTTAAAACCTTACACCCTAAAACCTACTTCTATGCATGGTTCAGAGAGCATGGAAAGTAGAGCAACTTAAAGTCTAGAGTTTCTTAGGGAGAAGAGACGCACTGCACACCTTGTTGACAGCAAGATCTGTTATTGATGGATGCGTGAAGGCAGTGTTCCCTGTGAATGGTAAACATGTACTGAAGTAGCAGCCTTCTTCCGGGAACCGGCTTTATCAGTAGCAGGCGAGATGTACCTTTTTGGAAGTGCGCTGGCAATAGGGGAGACTGTCTCTGGCAGAATCTCAACTGATGATTTGAGCAAAAGACCTCTCAGGACATGTGGTCAAGTGGCAGCCCTGTCGTGTAGTTCCTGGGACCCCCCAGGACCTGCACGTTTTGGATGACCTAAACTTGGTGTGCAGACAGACTCTTGACACCCCCACAGGATGAGTAAGCCATTAGACCAGCTAGCTATACGGTGCCACTACCACTCCCCCCTGTATTCTACAGTGGTGTAGGTAGTTTCTGGCAACCACTAAACATGACAACCCTGATTCCTCAGGTATCGTGGAAAACAATATGGTATCTTACGCTCAGTCACTCATGCTTACTTTTCCCAGATTACACATGGAATGACGATTGGAAAGGTTTCAATAATTATTTATTGGTCAAGCGTCAGTCTAGTGTGAAACATATTAGCTGCGACAATCGAAAGACAGGAGCAGACAAATGTGATCGCTAGTACCATTATCGTAAATAGCAGATACATTTCTACCATAGTGCTAATAAGATGAATAAAAGCAAATTATGTAAAACAATAGCATTGGCGTATTCCTACGATGCGTAGCCTTCCTAAATGTACCTAGCCTAGATATGTAGGTGAAGCCTGTGTATGTAAGTACTAGGATATATCCTAATGGAGCCAAGAATCCCCTGGGGAAGTGCTAACCCCTCCCCTGATGGTTCTGAATGAATGGACCCCGTCTCTGCGTCGAGGATGGCACCCAGCAAGGGATGTCAGATCTCTGCCTGTCGAAGGATCAGCCTGCAGAGCCTCGGGCCAGCCTGGAAGGAATTCTCCTCTCTGTCTGTAAGGGGGAGTGAGGGTCTTTTATACTAAAGTGGTCACTCCAGGGTTTCTTCTAGAATCGATATGTTTTGAAAACATTTGCTAATCCTTTTCTAAATAAACATGATCATGCATGCACAGCTGGCTGTTGGCCATGGATGAAAAAAGTGGTGACCCTTATACAGAATAAATCTGCCGTGCCTGGGGACATGTTTATGTACATCAGTTTCAGGGAGTAAGATAGGGTACCGAGAGCCTGGTTATCGAAGAGACAGAAGTAAGCTACTAGGTAAAAGGTCAACTGTGTAAGACCGTTATGTCATGTGGATGGGACAAAATGTATGTAATTGGTATGTACATGATGGGACTATCCTAAAGGACATGACAGCCCTTATATACTAAATCTTATCAGAGATTGGAATTCTTGACATAAGTTTAGGAATGTCTGACATAGATTATGTGCATCAAGGTGTGCATACCAGACGTTTCCTTATGAACACATAAGGTGAAAGGACGTCAATTCAGACTAGTCTATTTTGGTTATATATCTAAATTTGTTCTTATTTGACCTTGATATGGTGATAAGAAGACACTTGTCCCAGACTAATGTCCCATCAGGTGTTATATCTATACCGTTATCCAAATGACTTGACACTTTTACAGTTCTTAGAAAGATAAGGTCAGGCGACATCTGTGTCAATGGCAGACATGAGAGTGATTATGCATAAACTAAGGAAAATGGTGGCTCCCATTACATAAGATTGAGAAGATGGTGACTCCCATTGCCTAAAATGGATTTGGGGCATACTTGAAAATGGAGTCGGACCTTTAGGACTTTATGTCATCCCTACTTGTACGTCTGAATATGATGTCATAGGGGCGTATCAAACACTTTGGAATTTAGTCAACACAAATGGGAAATCAATGTTCTTAAATTACTAAGATATAAAACACCTAAAACCTGATAAATATCCAAACACAATATATAAGATGTGTCGTAACCTAAAAAAAGTAGCTACTATGATATATATACATATATATATATATATATATATATATATATATATATATATATATATATATATATATATATATATATATATATATATAGTAGGTTATACACTGAGAAAAACACACTTTTTGCATCTTAAGTGTCCTTGCAAAATTCTTTTATTATCGTCCGTCCTTGTTCAGACACGAAACAAGTTGTCTTCAACTTTGGTAGAAGTAACATTTGAAGTACATCATATGCTTGATCACAAAATTCTCTTCACACAGTAGTGGTACAGAACAGCCAAGCCAACACGTGTTTCGCGAAATCAATTAGCTTCTTCAGTTGGTAACTGACTGGTGTTCATATCGATGGGAGGCTATAGCCGTTTTTCCTGATATTGGACGTCTATATTATACAGTGCATATTGCTAGGATGAATCTGAGATCCCTTTATCAAGAGTTGAGAAGACTATTAGTATGAAGGAACAGAAATTCTGAAGCCCTGAAGAAGCGTATTAATTTTGTGAAACACGTGTTGGTATATATATATATATATATATATATATATATATATATATATATATATATATATATATATATATATATATATATATATATATATATATAAATAATTACATATGTAATGAGTGAACCAAAGTATGAATACTTTTAAGCCTTGCATGCATTTCATGATTATATGTAAGAAAGCAGTCTGTTTAAAGGGTGCCCTAAAGAGCGATGCTTGTTGGCGTTTGAACATTCCAGTGATGATAAAAAATAGGTCAGATTAAGACGCTGGGCATAAAAAAGAAAAGCAAAATTAAAAGAGAGTCTTATTTGAGAACATTTATCCAGATCCTAGTTAATGGCTGC
The DNA here is from genome assembly GCA_963921515.1 of Calotriton arnoldi. Classification (NCBI taxonomy): domain Eukaryota; kingdom Metazoa; phylum Chordata; class Amphibia; order Caudata; family Salamandridae; genus Calotriton; species Calotriton arnoldi. Next base: position 40,877 of record CAWUFW010013584.1, on the reverse strand, counting down.
TTTGGTATCTATGGTGAATTTGTTGTTGGTCGACTCACAGGTTTGATTTCAATCCTCATTGGAGGACATGTCAACATCTTCGAGTTCACATATAACATAGGTGTTTTCCTTATAGAGTCCTGATAATTCATGTTCATAGTCTTGAGCCTGCACTTTTGAAGGACCAGCAATTGGTTGCTCCTCCAAGGCACTCAGTGGTAATTGCGACTCCTCTTTAGGTGGCCCGGAAAAACAACAGTGAATAAAGTAATTCATCAAAAGCTGTGTCAAAAAGGGCCACGTGTGATATTGCTCTGTCATAATTTGCATCTTGTAGAAGTGACAGATACATTGCTTGGCATTGCATCTGGTGCTCATGATGTGGTTGAATAATTGCTTCCATAGCAAGATAAGCTAAGGGCTGCTCCACCTATAAGTTCCAGATGATTTCAGTCAGACAGTTTACGCACCAGAACACAGGTTTTACTTGTGTGGCACCCACTTTGTGAAAGAAGAGCATCCAGTGATCACTGAGTTCAGATAGCCAAGCATGTCCCATATTGCGTGCAAGAGTCTCTCTGCACCTTTGTTCAACTGGATACATGTGCTCCATGTTGTTGATTTCTTTTCCAAAACAGGAGAAAGATGATAATACCACAGCCGATTAGCAGTATGAAGGTTGGGAATCCTCCAAAAAGGCTGGAGAACAAAGAGTGGAAAAATGATGGAACCAGTCACCAGATCGGTTCCAATGTTCTTAATAAGATGCGCAACACCAGTCGTCAAAGGCAAATTGAATATAGTTTGCACTATGTCGGCAAAATGTGTTGGGTACAGCATATGTAAGAGCCTCTGAATTTTTGAAACAGTTTTGGCTGTCTGCAGTTTGTAGTTTTCAGCTGCTGAAATCAAAAGGACTTCTTTTTGTAATTAGACAGACAATAGTTTGTTTAGCTCATCAAAAGATTTCATATCTATATTAGGGTAAGGGACATTTCCAATTATATTTCAAGGTGGCGGGTACACGGTCACAACACTGTATTGTTGCAGAAATCGTTATCAGAGATGACTGGCTAGATTCTAACCCACAGCAAGTAAAACATTTTAGGAATAAATGAGAACCATTGTTTAGGAGTTCATGATGTGTGAAGATGGATACACTGGAGGAAACAGAGAAAACACAACTTAACCCTGCATTCCAAGTCCTACACATTCCATGTAAAGATATAGTATCACACATAAGGGAGTGCCCAAGGGGATTCCTGCAATTTACTGTACTAATGTACACAGGGTCATCTTCATTCTCATCTAAACAGCTATAGGAAAAGGAAACTTCTATGAATGTAACAATTGTTAATTATGCATAGAGTCATACCAGCTAATGGATTTATATACCTAACAATCATGAAAACGAAACATTATAATAGGTAAAGAAATTATAGTGTGTATTAACTAGGTAATAGGTGGAGTGCCACTAACCGTAAATGGTGCTTCTTCCACTTGTTCTATACTCAATAGTGTGTATGTGGATTCTTTCTTTGACAATGTTTTTTGAGTAAGTGTCATAGTATACGGTTTAAATATGGCTGTTGCATTGAGAAGTTGCCAGGGCACATAACCGGATCTGAGTGTTTGTAATACCCAATTTAATTGTATAATTGCTCTTAACTGAGCCTCCCGTGTTGCAACAAACCCAGTTATCCTTTTATGAGGTCCAGTGCCGAGGAAAGAATGTACACTCTTTAGAAAGCTTGTGCATTCCATTGTTCAGAACCTTAAAAACTGCTTGCTTGCAGTTTTTCTTGATCTATTTGCCTAAGTCTTTCTGCAGCTTTCCTCTCTGAATATTTGTTCAATATATTATAAATGGCATATATTCCTGTCACCAGGAAACTGTTATTTCTTTTAGGACGAGGACCCAGAAAAAAGTCAGAAAAACCCATGTTTTCATTACTTAAGGCAAAATGTTCTTTTACAGCTGAGAGACTAGAATGCTGCTTACCTACACTAAATGTAGTAACTGCTTCAGGTGTCCGTGTGTTGTAACATGGGTCAGGATGAATAGCTTTAGGTCCAAGAGTGTTGGAAAGAAAACGACACATACAGGTGTCAGAATCGTATGGTCAAAAGGCTAAACCTCCAGCAGAAAACGGTGTTAAATTTTAGGTTCTATTTTGTATTATATTTGAGTCTGACATATTGATTTGGAAAGGCCAGTTACTGAACAGATTTAGATTGACTTTTGGTATAGAAGGTTTCTTTAAGTCCCTCATTGTTCCAAATCCAAGACATGGAGTCTGTTGGATAGTTTTGTTTAGAAAAATGATTTATTTCAGTATTACACCGGCTCGAAACAAGGCTTCTTTGCATTGGATCTGCCAAAATTTGGCCCTCTAAACACTTTTCTCATCAGCATTTGCTTTCCAATACTCATATCCCCAGATAGCCAAATTATGACTACCCCCTTGGCAAAACTCATTCGATCACATGGTTTTTTGGCGATATCCTACACCTACAATATGCAGTCGTATCAATTTCATCTAATGTCGACGTTGTTGCCAAATAATTACCAACTGTCTGACACATATTGCTATCTGCATGCAGGAAAACTGTCTTAAGTTAAACACTGAGAAAACAGAGTTGGTATTTTTTGTAAATGACATTTCTTTCTGGAATGATACTTGGTGGCCCATTAATCTTGGCCTGCTTCCATCTCCCACTCAGAAAGTGAAAAACCTTGGGGTCATATTTGACAGCCAGGTCTGCTTCTCCGAGTAGATAAACCATATCACTTCCTCTTTTCCATCTACTTAAGATACTAGAAAAGGTCTTTCCATTTATTCCCTCAGACATGATTGTGGTGGCCATGGTCCTATCTAAGATAAGCTACTGTAATGCTCTTTACCTGGGAATTCATAAACGGCATCAATCAAAGCTTCAACTTTTGCAAAATGCAGCAGTCCACCTGCTTTTAAAAATTCCCAAATTCAGCCCCATTTCGAAAAGTATTTGTGACCTCACTGGTTGCCTATGAGTGAAAGGGTCAAATGTAAGGCTTTGTGCATGGTCCACAAAGCACTTCATGGAACTGGCCCATTCTACTTTCAGAAAACCTTTACATGGCATGTCCCTCATGGTGACCTAAGATCATCTGCAGATAAATTAGTGGTCACTGCTAAAATAAACTAAAATAAAGAAGGCTTATTGGGGAGGTAGAAGCTTTTCCTATCTAGCCTGTAAGCTTTGGAACTCTTTGCCCTTTTCCATGAGATCTCAAACAAATCGGGTTCTTTTTAGGAAATCTTTGAAGACATGGCTCTTTGTCTCTAGCATTAAGTAGGTCTCTATTCTTTGTCAGCTCGGTTGTAGGACGCTAGCGCCAAGACGCTTCGCCATTCCCGCGCTGTAGAAAAACTTTGTTTACCTACTATGACTAAACGCAGTGGAATGACTCATTTTGTTAGTAGTGATTATGTTTTCCTGAAGCTGTTGTGGCTTTTGTAAAAAATAAAAGGCTGAAGGATGGGATCTATCAGCACTCTGAAAATAAGGGAATTACTTTAAGAAATAGGATGGCTATCAGGAGGCAGAGCCTCACAATGTTCCCATCGTGTGTAATTGTTAATTTCTCCAGGAAACTAGTCCTATGATTGTAAAAATGTGCAAAGTGATGGTAATAATACATTTCTTTACAATTTGCTGAAATCAAATATGTATCTACATTTTCAAAGTAGTACATGCCTGCAAATCAGACATCATTTTTTTGACAGTCTCCGTGTCCCAGTCATCTGAAATAGAACCAAGTATAACAATATCATTCATTGAAACTTTCAACACATATGGTAATTGGAATGTTTCAGTAGGTCCCATAATCTGGTATGGAAATTTCTCCCAAGCTATGCCCTCATACAAGATAGGCTGTGATGTTTGCAGCACAGAGACCTCTTCTGATGCTGTGGGCTGAAGAGTGAGGCCGAAGTTCAATAGCCACAGGTGATGCAATTCTTCTTGAAGGGTCAAAATGTTTATTGAGTAGCAGTAGAATGACTACTATTGTTGATATGTGTTACAGCAAACAAAGGATGGACGGAATGCTGACAATGCAAACATTCTCCCCCAGTCAAAAGATCTGGGTTAAATCCATCGTTCTTTTGCCCACTACGCCACCCCAGTTTGGACCCAGCCATATGCAAATTAGTCTTGACCCTGTGCCCCATGGGAACAGTCCAGACCGAACTGCCAGGCCAGGTCCTCCCTGGACCGGAAACAAGCATCCTGGGACCGGTTTCAGGGTATGTCACCCTTCTTCAGCCAAGCTAGCTTGAATCCAGTGGCACAGTGAGCAAGGGACCCACGTCTGGGCATACCCATCCCACTTAGGGCAAAAAGTGTTACAGCAAACAAAGGATGGATGGAATGCTGACAATGCAAACATTCTCCCCCAGTCAAAAGATCTGGGTTTAATCCATCGTTCTTTTGCCCACTACGCCACCCCAGTTTGGACCCAGCCATATGCAAATCAGTCTTGACCCTGTGCCCCATGGGAACAGTCCAGACCGAACTGCCAGGCCAGGTCCAGTCTGGGCAGGACCTGGCCTGGCAGTTCGGGCTGGACTGTTCCCATTGGGTGCAGGGTCAAGACTGATTTGCATATGGCTGGGTCCAAACTGGAATGGCATGGTGAGCAAAAAAACAATGGATTTAGGCCCAGATCTCTGTACTGGGGTGAATGTATGACATTGTTCTGCATTCTGTCCATCAATTGTTCTTTTTGCATTTGTCACCCCGAGTGGGACGGGTATGCCCAGATGTGGGTCCCGTGCTCTCCATGCCTCTGGAGTCAAGCTATCCTGGCTGATGAGGGCTGAAAGCCCGAAACCGGTCCAAGGACACTTGATTCCAGTCCAGGGAGGACCTGGCCTGGCAGTTCGGGCTGGACTGTTCCCATTGGGCGCAGGGTCAAGACTGATTTGCATATGGCTGGGTCCAAACTGGAATGGCATGGTGAGCAAAAAAAACGATGGATTTAGGCCCAGATCTCTGTACTGGGGTGAATGTATGACATTGTTCTGCATTCTGTCCATCAATTGTTCTTTTTACTATTGTTGATAGCCACATAATGAAAAGTTCTCAAAAATGATCTAGGCATAGGACCATGGAGGAAATATGTACTTGTTCTGAAACCATTGACAAACATGAAGCAGTCTCTGATGATGAGTGATTGTAGAAAGGGTTGAAATGCTCTCTGTAAAGTATTCAGAATCATTTTCAATATCAGTCTCTCAACGCTCTCAAAAAGGCACCAGTTCAAATGAAGTGGCGTCGGGTAGAATTTCATAATAAGCCATTGAATTACAATGGACAGTAGCAACATTGGTGTTGTCAATATCAGGTGCATTTGTAGAACTTAGTGTTCTCCGTAGAATGTTGCACTGGAACATCCCTGGTTGGGAACTCGAGCTAGTAATGTTACTGCTGAGTTCAAGGGGTAATGTATTTAGAGTAGTGAGAGGCACTTCTATGAATCCTTCTGAGTGCATGCGAAGGCCTGCTATAAAGAACTGGCCACATAGTGCTTTTTCACATGGTCAATTGATATCTCTCTGTTTCTCCTTGACCCTGGCAAAGTAGGCAGATTAAAAGTTCTGTTATCTTTTACCCCAAGAACAGGGATGGGCGGTCGGTATGATGGTTCAAAAGCCTGCTTGTCATGTATTTTTTCTCGAACTAGGTCCTCAACTTTGAGAACCCACCCATCAGCGGCAGTGATGATCTTCTTTTCACAGATGGTTGCATCAGAGTGATTCACGATTGACAGCTTGTCTCTGACTTATTGGATACTCTGTAAAATATTCAAACATTTCTCCAAGTCAAATTTATCTTTATCCACCACCTTACCAGGATTATCTAAGCCAGACACATATTTAGAAACTCCCAAGAGAACCTTACATGGAGTGCGTCCACCCAATACTCATCTAGGCAAGTTATTCAAAGCTCTTTGAACTCCATATTGATTATGGTACCAACACCTCAACCTAGTTTTCTAGCAGTCAAGGCTTGTTTAATCATGCTGTTAGCACAATCAACAAGGCCGTTTGATTCAGCTGAATTGCATACATTGAATTCCTGTAAGCCTTGAAGGTAAACACAGGACCGTGTGTGAAATGAATGAACTGCCCCTAAAGCTACCAGACACTGCAAATCTTTTACTACTGCTGAAGCACTTTCATTTCTCTGTGGCCAAACCCATAGGAATCAAAAACATGAATCAATTGCCACCAATATATACTTATATCGATATCAATAGATATCATCAATGTATCAATCATTCAGTCAATCAATCAATCAGCATTTGTATAGCACAGCGCTGTCACCCCTAGGGGTATCTGGGCCCTGAGGGTGCCATGTCTCCCTCGAAAAGCCAGGTCTTGACAATACCTTGGGTCTTGGTTGTAAGATTTCCATGATGCTTGCTGTGAACAATCCAGGGCTGTTTTTATAGCCCTCAGGCAAGCGTCAAAATGAAAACTGCACCCCCTCAAAGCTAAAGGCAGTTGGATACTCACTTTTAGGTGCTACATTTTGACTGAGGAACCCATGGAAATATCCAGGGTCATTTTGTATTTTTTCTGCACAAGGTTAGTCATTAGACCTGTGTTATGAGCATTTTGCATTGCGTAAGATCATATATGTGAATTTATGTTTTTATAGTCTATAAATATCCTGTAGGAGTCACCTGGTTTGGAGACGGAAAACAGGGGTGTGCTCATTTGTGACAGGCAACATGCTATTATGCTGTAGTATTGCAATTGATCAAATATTGCTTTTATATCACGTTTTGCTTCTGGTTTTAAAGGGGACTGTGCCTGTGCTTGAGGCTCACTGGATAAGGGAATTACATGTGAATCTGAATGTTTTTCCCACCCTGCATATATTCCATATGAGGATGGAGCCTGTCATACAGCCCATTCACTGGTGTATATTTCCCTGATGACTTCAGGTATTATAGGAGAGAAAGATACCCTTATTAATTCCTCCCCCAGGGTTCTTCCCTAGTAAAGACTGGAGGCCATTCTTCTTCAGCTAGAATGATGTCATAACCATCTGAAAATTGTGACCAGAAGACCCCCCGGAATTCCCCCCCGGAATCCCTCGCCTCCCAGCCTCTCCTCCCTCCCACCTCCCCTACTTAATGGCGGCCACTGCGTGGTCGGGCAGCAGACGCACGCAGTGAGCGCGCCAAAGGCAAGCCCGTCTGCGACCGTCCGCGACCCGACCACGGCCAGTGCCAGGAACCCTGGACCTCCCACTACCCATCGCTACGACACCACCACCCTCCTCGCACTCAACCCTGGAAGACTTAGAGAATGCCAACAGGCCTCGCCGAACACGACTCACGGCCAGTTCTCCTGCCTCCACTGCCGCCAGACCCTCACCGCCACCCTGGCCTCCAACACCGCCGATGCCAGCACCTGCGACACCCTAAAATGCATCCTCCTCAACGTACGCTCCGTACACAAACACGCCATGAAATCTGGAACCTACTTGACTCTCTCTTGCCCGACATCGCCTTCTTCACAGAGACCTGGACCAACGCATCCTCCGCCCTGACATCAGCACCACCATCCCAGACAGATACAAGATCCAGAGGAAAGACCGCCACAACCACCCAGGAGGGGGCCTCGCCATCGCCCACAAGAGCACCCTCCGCCTCACCACCTCCAGCGAAACCTTCCCCTCCACAAACACCTGCACTTCCAGATCCAGACCACCCCCAAAGCCAAACTCCGAGGAACCCTCATCTACAGACCCCCCAGCCCCCGAACACCCTTCGCCACCACCAACACCGACTTCATCGCACCCCACGCCATCGCCTCAACAAACTACGTACTCATTGGAGACCTGAACTTCCACCTCGACAACCCCAGCGACCCCAACTCCACTATCCTTCGTGACAACCTCGCCAGCATCGGACTTAAACAACTCATCAACACACCGACCCACAGAGCAGGACACACCCTCGACCCCATCTTCATGGCAGGAAACAGCATCCAATTCAGCCACACAACGCAGCCGCCATGGACCGACCACCACTGCGTACACTTCGCCATCAACAAACCCAAGGCACCCAAACCAGCCCCACGCCCACCTCGAAGGAACTGGAGCAAGGTTACCGATGAGCAACTTAACTCCACCCTCACCCGAGACAACCACACCTGGGCACCCGACGGAAACGACGCAGCCAGAGAACTCCACACCTGGATCTCCAACTGCGCAGACGAGCTCACCCCGCTACGCAACCCCGACAGACAATGCCCCAGGAAAGCCGCCTGGTTCACCACTGCTCTCCAAGAAGCTAGACGCACCTGCAGACGCCTGGAGAAGAACTGGAGAAACACCAAGACAACCGAAAACCACACCACCTACAAGGACGCCATGACGGACTACCACAACCAGATCAGAGCCACCAAGAGGAACTTCATCCACAACAAAATCCTGGCCAACTCCACCAACTCCAAGGAACTTTTCAGTGTCATTCAAGAATTCACCAACCCACGCAGCGAAGCCACAGACATCACCCCATCCCAAGACCTCTGCGACAAGCTTGGAACCTATTTACACCTCAAGATCAAAAACCTCTACGACAACTTCATCGACCATCCACCAGGCACCACAGACGGCCCCCAGTCCCCCAGAAACACCAGCCAGCCCACCATCTCCAACTGGACACCGATCACAGCCGAAGACACCGCCTCGACCATGAAAAGCATCCACTCTGGGGCCCCCACCGACCGCTGCCCTCCTCACATCTGCCACAGAGCCGCGGACGCCATCGCACCCGAACTACAACGCACCATCAACACCACCTTCAAAACAGGCACCTTCCCAGCGCGCAGAAGTCAGACCCCTGCTCAAGAAGCCCACACTGACCCCACCGACCTCAAGAACTATCGGCCCATCTCGCTCCTCCCCTTCGCAGCCAAAGTTGCAGAGAAAACAGTCAACAGGAAACTGACACGATTCCTTGAAGAGAACGCCGTCCTCGACCAATCCCAATCCGGATTCCGAAGCAACCACAGCACAGAGACCGCCCTACTCGCCGCCACAGACGACATCCGCACCCCCCTGGACCAAGGCCACTCTGCAGCCCTCATCCTATTCGACCTATCAGCGGCCTTCGACACCGTCTCCCACCGCACACTAGTCGCCAGACTACACGACGCAGGCATACAAGGAACAGCCCTGGACTGGATCCGATCATTCCTCACTGGAAGAAGCCAAAGGATCAGACTCCCACCCTTCCTCTCCGACCCCACGAAAATCACCTGCGGAGTCCCACAGGGTTCATCACTGAGCCCCACCCTCTTCAACATCTACATGGCCCCCCTCGCAGCCATCATCCGACAACACGGCCTCAACATCGTATCCTACGCCGACGACACCCAGCTCATCCTCTCCCTCACCAAAGACCCCACCACTTCCAAACTCAACTTCCAGAAAGGAATGCAAGATGTCGCAGTCTGGATGACCAACAGCTGCCTGAAGCTCAACGCCGAGAAGACAGAAGTCCTCATCCTCGGTACCACCCCTTCTGCATGGGCCAGCACCTGGTGGCTGACCGCCCTCGGAAGCCCACCTAACCCCTTCAGACCACACCAAGAACCTCGGCATCGTACTCGACTCATCACTCACCATGAACCAACAGGTCAGCGCCGTCACCTCCAGCTGCTTCAACACCCTCCGCATCCTCCGCAAGACCTTCAAGTGGATCCCCCCTGAGTCAAGGAAGACAGTCACCCACGCACTCATCACCAGCAGACTGGACTATGGAAACGCACTCTACGTCGGCATCAACAAGTCCCTACTCCGCAAACTCCAGACAATACAGAACACCGCCGCCAGACTCGTCCTCGGCATCCCCCGACACGAACACATCAGCCAACACCTACAAAGTCTCCACTGGCTCCCCGTGGAGTAAAGAGTCACTTTCAAAATCCTCACTCATGCCTACAAATGCCTACACAACAACGGACCCAAATACCTCAACGACAGAATCAACTTCCACGTACCCAAAAGAAACCTCCGATCTTCCAACCTCGCACTGGCCAAAACCCCGCGCATCCTCAGAGCCAGAGCAGGCGGAAGATCCTTCTCTCACATTGCAGCCAAGACCTGGAACGAGTTACCGGCAGACATCAGACGCGCCCCCTCCCTGAACACCTTCAGGAAGACCCTCAAGACCTGGCTCTTCGGCTAAACAGATCTACGGACCCCCTCCCCCCCAGCGCCTTGAGACCCTCACAGGTGAGTAGCGCACTTACATTTCCCTGATTGATTGATTGAGAAGACTGCTTTAATGGTACGTGGTATATCCCCTTCCATTTGTTTGCTTAAATTATAAATCATATCAGGAGGATTTAAATGTTTATCTGGAGTCTCGATATGTATACGTTCACCAGTTGAATTTGCATCCAGAAACCCCTGGAGCATCTAATGCACGATTGTGACTTTTGCTGCTCTGTCTAGAAGCCCACGCCCTGTTTCATAGAAGGACTCGTAGCTGTATCAGCATGTTTCTTAGAAAGTCCTGCTACTTTCTTCTTCTTTAATGGGGTTTTAGAATTCAATCCTTTTTCCTCCCTCTTTATGCTGATGTCAGTCACGCGTCCTGCTTCCCCTTTTCTACTGTACTCTTCCTAACTTCGGTAATTGGATCAACTCCCCCTCTCTGTTCATTTACTGTCAATGTCCTGAGAAGAACATGAAGAGGGGCTATCAGAAAACTGATACCGGTAAAGTTTTTTTGTGATCTCTTAAGTTGTAACCCCCCATGCCAGATTCCTGGGAAGTGGGGGATCCAGTTCATTTTTTCTCTTTGTCCCTCTGTTTCTTCTTTCCTTCTGCTGCAGATTTTTCTTAAAGGGAACCCTCAGTGTAAATTTTAGGCTTCAAATGAGGTTTAAGGGTCTGTGTACCCAAGGTATCGCACACTACAGAGATATAAACTTCTGCGATAGTTTTTGGTAGTTCCCATTTGCGATCTTGAACTGGAGCCGCTTCCAGTCTTGGGCGTATTATCAGAACTGAGGCATCTCCCTTAATGTTGCTTAGGATGACAGGGGAGACTGTTGAAAAGTTCCCCATTAACTTCATTCTTATGTCCAGAGCTGGTGCAGCTCCATGCTCATTCTGTACCTGCTTAAGTACCTCAAAGAAGGCGTACCATGTGTGCTAGTGTAAATGTATTCAACAATGCTTCCCCAGGTGTTGCACTCCTCTAATGGTAGCACCATGTCAAGATAGTCAGTATTCTATGTTTGTCTTGGGGTGTATGTATGGGCACACTGCCTTAAACTGGTTAGTCTTGTGAGCAATCAAGAAGGCTATTTCGTCATGCTTCGTGGGCGCCTTTCCCATAATGGCGTTAATAGTATGTGGAATAATGGTTTGTACTTGGGTAGGGGTGGCTGGTCCTGCTGCAAGAGCAGGTCTGGAGCTCTAAGTACGTTGTAAGAACTGTACGAATCTCCTGTATAAGATTATTTAAAAAATCTCACCCACCTCAGTGAGTGTTAGGTTGTCGGAGCGAGGAATGGGCGTGTAGCCAGCCAAGTCAGGCCACATAGCCCCTTCATTGCATAGAGGTCCCAAACTGTCATTTCTGTGTATATGTGGCAATAGACCAGCAAGCCAGTTCTGGTGTTCCTGGTAAATTAAAAGGATTTCTAAATATTGGTAAGCCCATTGCGTACCAGCCAGTCTACCGCTATGAACACATGAAACTGCCCTTAGGCAGCATTGATAGGCTCGAATTTCAGCCATGGTTAAAATGCCTCAGAGACATACACTGTGTGTACAGCTGTTACAAAAGTTATTGTCCCACCCTTCAACAGGGACAACTCAAGCTTTTGAGATGCTGAGTAACTGCTTCCCCGTTATTAGCCCATGTTACAATAGGTGCTGCCATGACAAACTGATTCAATAGAAATTGGAATCAAAGATTTAGATAACCCACAGAATGGTGAATAACCTTTTAAAAGTCAAGCTCGACAAACCTACGGAAAAGGTGCTCTTCTATCCATAGTAGGAGGTAACTATGATTACTATGAATGTCTCTGTAATAACATAATAATGGTTCATGTGTGTGTGAAAAATGAAAACACTACTCGAGGTGCAAGCATAAGATATGAGCCCCATGTTGGGCACCAACTGTTGTGCAAACTACAACTTTGGCATAGTTCTACAAGGTTTGATTTCCCACCCACGGATGACAGGTGAATTCAGTTCAGTGCACCAGTGCTATTTGTGAAAGACAGGTTATTGTAGCCCAGCAGAACCCCACCCAGCATATTGTTGGATTAGAGTTATTGCTTTTAGGTTACTTACAAGCCCTGCAACGGGATCAAGGGCACTGAGGTAACAGAAGCAAACCTATTTTGCAGTAGCGGCCCGTGGAGGGAGCTCCGTGGGGCGGTGAGGCGGGGGGTAGTAAACACCGGAATATGGATGAACGGAGGTAAGTAAACAATTAAATAAATAAAACGAATTTCATTGCGTGCGCTGCATCGCATTTTGCGATGCAGCGCACGCAACGAAATTCATTTTATTTATTTAATTGTTTACTTACCTCCGTTCATCCATATTCCGGTGTTTACTACCCCTCACCCTGCCCCTCCCCCGCCCCGCCTCACCGCCCCATGGAACTCCCTCCACGGGCCGCTACTGCTATTTTGTTATTCACACTATCACACACACATACTATTCTAATAACAATAGACACTTTTGAGTAAAAGCATTTATTACAACAGGGTAAAATTGTAACTCAGCACATCTAAAACAACGATACAGGATATCATAGAAACAGCAAGAAGGCACGTTGTGAGCAACAAATATAAAATGAATATTCCTAACATGTTTATAATGCCATTTAAAAGCTTACACCCTAAATCCTACTTCTATGCACTACACTAAGAGAGCATGGAAAGTAGAGCAACTTGTAGTCTAGAGTTTCTTAGGGAGAAGAGATGTTCTGCATAACTTGTTGACAGCAAGAGCTGCCATTGCCATTATCGATGGAGGCGTGAAGGCAGTGTTCCCTGCGAAAGGTAAACAGATGATGCGGTAGCAGCCTTCCTCCGTGACTCGGCTTTATCAGTAGCAGGCAAGATGTAGCCTCTTGGAAGTGCAATGGCAGTAGGTGAGACCCTCTCTGGCAGAATCTCATGGGAAAATCTGGGCGAAGGATGTCTCCTGACAAATGGTCAAGTCAGATCCCCTAGGATATTGCGGCATGTATTGACAATTTGTGCTTCATCAAAAGTGGAAATTTTGCGGCATACAGTTGTGTTTTTTGTGGCATTTTTGCAGCTTTGTTTTACCCATATCTGGTTGTCCTATTCCCCTGATACACTGAGGATCCAGTTAATCCAGTTAACATTTTTTAACCCAGCAGTTTCAATTTAGAAATGAAGCAGGAAGTACAAATCCTGGACTCCAACACCTCTGTTTTTTTAAAATTAATCATTGGTCGGAGGTGATTGTTTCGGAGGAGTGTCATTAGGGTTAATGATTGCATTAATTGTTGTCCATCTCCCCCACATTCAGGGCCTCCCTGCTCTAGATTCCACTTCAAACTAAAGTATACAAAAAGTGATGATTGGAATGCTTAAATTAATCTCAGCCACTGGTAATCATTTAGGCCGCATTCCAGTCCATCGTTATTTTGCCTACCATGTCACCTAAGCCCAAACTGTCAGGCCAGGCCCTCCTTGAACTGGAACACAAGCAACCCAGGGCCAGTTTCTCACTGGAACCAAGCTATACCTGGCTGATGAGCCCTAACTAGGGTGAAACTGGCCCTGGGTTGCTTGTGTTCTAGAGAGGACCTGGCCTGCCAGTTTGGGCTGGACTGTTCCTATTGGGGCAGGGTCAAGACTGATTTGTATATGGCTGGGTCCAAGCTGAGGTGCCATTGTGGGCAAAATAACGATGGATTGGGATGCTATGATTACCAGTGGCTGCGATAAATTCAAGCAATCTTATATACTTTACTAGATTCTGGTTCAGCATGTGGGGCACAATGAGTCTCAGATAAAAACACAAACATTAGTTCATAATTTTCATTATGTGCACCTTTTGGTCAGTGTCATGTGCAGGCTCTGAGAGGATTGTGGATTTTTTTTTAAATCAGCCATAGGGTACGCATTTATTTTAGTAGTGTTCCAAACATGCACATTTTAAACTACAGACATATTGTACATTTATATTTAGATTTGCTTCACAAGTAAAGGCTCACCTAACCCAGCTACCAGTTCCTCCAACAATTCCTTAGGTTTTTGCTGTTAACAGAAACTGAGCTACTCTACTAAACAAAAATACACACTCCTTTATTCAGAAATGCGAAGACGATTGTGGATGGAAGCATTTGAGTAGGAGTTATGCTTTTAAAATGATTGGTCAGTGCTTGTCAGATTTATGCACAAAATGTTTAGTTTTATAAGCCTTGAATGTCCCGGTCAACAACAGATAAAAAGTGAACTAATAATATTGCACACACATCACCCCGGAATAGGTATCTTGGCACAGACTAAAAATACCAGCCTACCACCATATGGCCCAAGGAAGATGAGGGCCCTCTAACAATATCAAGAAAAGTCAGAAACCCTTGGGTAACCATGGATTAAGACTTATATTTGATACCACATGTTAACTACGCAAAACAGAGTGCTTTCTACACAATGAAAAAATTATGTTGCATTCTCCCATACCTTGGATACCAACAGAAACTACAAGCCATCCTCACACTTGTAATCTCCAAACGTGACTACGCCAGCAGCCTATACCGTGGCACACCAGCATTCATGATACACAAAATACTGCTGCTAATGCTCATCCAAAATAATGCTGATAAGCAGGTAAGTTAAGGAGAGCTGACCTGTGCTTCGCGGAGGTATTATATAGTTAAGTAAGTTCATACATAACAATACTGCTTACACTAATACTAATACCATAACACTCAGCAGTCAGCAGCCAACTGTAACTTGCACCTTTTACATTCAATTAAGGCACATATGCTACAAGGGAGGGTTGCCCATCACCAGTATTGTGTAGCCAGTAAACTAGCCACAACTAAATGAGTCAGCAAGGAATAACTGAAGAGAGCTGTCACACACGGCGAGTCAATCAGAGGACTTTAATCTAGTCCATGGCTGCAGGTCCCAAATAGCTATACACTAGGACCGTTTATTTACATCTCACAATGGCTTTTAGATATGAGATGATAGTATCAATGCACGTCTCAGCAGATCTCTCCACTTCTCTCTCTCTCTCCAATAATGCCAGCTCTGGCCCAGAACTATACAATAGGGGGCAGGTTTGCTTACATCTTGCATCAGGATTGCGTCACTTTTACTGTGCGTCCCTGATGCAAATCCTTTTTTGTGTTTACTAAGCCATGTAAAAGCCATCATGCATGGCTTTGCGTAATAGAGTAAATACAAAGTAATGCAAGGCAGCGCATGCCGCTTCCTTGCATTTCCTTGCATTGGAAAGACTTTCCTTGGGTGGAGCATGGGTTTTCTCATGCATCCACCCATGGATTTTGGCACATTCCCAGATTGACTACAGCTAGTAAACCTGGGAATGGGTCAAAATACTATGCCATCCCCAGTGAGGTATAACGAGGAAAAATATCTTTATTTCACCTAGTTACATCCTCATTCTATGTGTGCTGCATTGAGAAGCACACATAGAAAAAAGAATATTCCTCTAAGGATTGTTTTTGTGCAGGAAGCTGTCTCTTCCTGCACAAAAACAATCTTGCCTGTAATGCAGGCACCCTTGCACTATGGCACAAGGGTGCCTGTGTTGGCACTAGGCAGCACACGGTGTGCCAGCGCTAGGAGAATATGTAAATGTGGCATATTTCTGAGGTCTGCCTTTCACGCAACACAGTAGAGCAAGTTGTCTTGCTGCATTGCGTGAAATGTAAGTAAATCTGACCCAAAAGCCCTGATTGGACAACCTAGTGCAGTAACCAGATATGCAGACTATAATCAAAGGAAATACCATAGTGGGACCCACAGAGCTGTTCAAAGTTCTCAGCTTACTAAAAAAACATAAACTGCATGTCTGTGTCCCTCACACCTCATCATCCACCACACTGCTAAGCACTGCGTCCCATAACATGATAACCGCACCTCAGTGGTCATCACGCACAACATAAAAACAACTCCCACATTGGATCACAAAACAAAGACAACACCCTTCTAACCCCACCCAACAAATTGACATCAAATGGTATTTCTTTTCACACTCTCTGTACGCAAGGTCACTGGAATTATGTGATTCTGCGGACCCTGCGTTTTCCGCATAATTATGATTTGCACACATTTGCCACATAATCCATCATCTGCTGCATATTCAGCAGATTTTAACAAAAACACATTTTGTTTCTATCTCCAACAGATCAAAAGTTACTAAAATGCACCAGCAGGTGCTGATGTGCAGGGGAAGGTCCTTTACAAAGGTTGACTGGTCATCTTTCAGTAACTTACAGCTGTATTTGGATGTGGAACTGGTACTAACGAAGTGAAACCTTTGCCCAGATAGTGCTAACGTGTAAAAATGTTAAAATAATAAAGTATTACTATTAAAAAAAACTTGCCAAATTAAGCTGCATATTTGTGCTTTCTTCCCACATAATTTTGTCAACATTGGTGCAAAATGTAAACCTTTCCTGCTGCCTAATTCAAGTGGCTTTCTCTGTACCACAGAGGGAATGTCACCTATTTCACTTTTAAAAATCCTCCAACTTTGCAGTCAAAGGAAGAAAACTAAGCAACATCTCCACAAGCAGCAATTTGTCAGAAGACATAGCCTGACATTTAACCTGCCTTGGAACACACAGCAAATGTAACAAGCTAAAAACATAATTTAAATGCATTTTTATTGCTCATTCACCTTCTGAACTACCGCACCTGTGCCAGATGCCTCGGTCGTTTTCGAGGGCCAAAGATAATTATGGGCTGGCCTGGCTCTCAAATGCATCGCCTACAGACCCCCTATCCCCCTCTGCCCCCCCAGTGACAACGGTCCTGTACAGAGGATGACTAAAGTTTCCCGTTCATCCGATGGGTCCAGTATCAGGAGTTACATCCACATCAGCATCTGAAGACACTTACGCCAGACCCAGAAACGGTGCAAGGATTTTAAGCGGTCCAGACAGAGTAGCATTTTGCCTAGTGGAGTACTCTATTTTTTTTTTTTTTTAGAAATTTGCGGTGACCACTAGCTGCCTTACCCTGTATTATGGAATCTGCAGTCCTGAACTTACTCCTAGCTGGGACCTTACTGAGTAAGATACCCATGCAGAGCCGAGCCGGTCAGAGCAATCCAACACTGTAATGAGAAAAAATAAGTCTCTTTGACAAGATGGCACAAGGAAACTGAAATATTATGCGTTCAACCAGTATTGGACTCAGGGCCGGCTTTAACACTGGTAGCGCCCTGTGCGACAATGTTTGTTGGCGCCCCTCTACCCCCAATGACCACCTCTGCCACGGATTCCCTTACCACCGCCCTTTAACAGTGCCCCTCAAGTCTCCAGAACCACTGTCTCTCAGATTAATTTAGTTTTATAGCACCACTCATAACAGTGTAAGGTGTCAGAGCACTTTACATCACACACACACATTGCACAGAGACAATCATAGGTGTATGTGTGTAAATCAGTGTATAGGAAATGTTACATCAGACAGTGCTACAAGGTGTAGTGTAGGAGTAACATGTCATCGATACTGGTAGGCAATATAGTTTAAGAGTCCTTATTCTGGAAAAGCACAAATTCAGAATTTAAAATGTAACACCATTGTTAGGGGTTCTCTTCAATAACAAGAAATGTTTTCTACCCAAATGAACCCTTTTGGCAAGATTAGGATAATGAAAGACTGTGCAAAAAAACATATAGCTCTAACATAATACTTGCAGTTTACACGCAGCTCTTTGATGACAGTTAATAGCTCAATGTTCTATATTAGGATTTTGACTTACAAAGGACAAGTAACAAAAGGAGCTCTCTTACAGCAGCAGTAACCCACTGACCTATTTCATTACAAGCACTTTGTTATCTGGATGGTACACGTTCTTAGCAGTAGGCATTTTAACCCACTGCGCTACCTTAGGATGAGTCGAAACTTCCAGGAGACAAACCTCCGTCTCTTTCCAGGAAGACGATTAATCACCGGAGTTATCATGACATTTTAATTGATGCCTGAAAATTGCTAGAGGCCAGGAAGGCAGCAGGTGCTTCTGAATTGTCAATATACTTGCAAAAATGACGCCCTTACCCCAAGTCAGCGCCCGGTGCGGTGGCACTGATCGCACCGCCCTAGAGCCGGCCCTGATTGGACTGTCCTGCAGGGCACTGCCAGATGAGCCAGCTTTATAGGGCAAGTGTGTAGGCTATTATTTTGGTCTAGTGGGCAGTAAGTGGATTAAAAAACAGCCCATACACTGGCCCTTTCAAGCCAGCTCATCTGACAGTACCAGAGTGCCCGTCACTGACTGCAACCCTGCTACTCCTCACAATCCTCACCTCATGAGGAGAGAGCGGACGTTGCCACATCTTTAAGTGATACCATCTGGCATCGAATACGGTAAACAGACATAATATCGAAACAAAAATATCGAATGGACACAATATCGAGTCCAAAATATAGAATGGACATAATATCGAATGGACATAATATAGTCGTTAAAAATATCGAAATTAAGGTAAGTAATATCGATTGTTAAAATATCGAAGTACATAATATAGGCATTAAAAAATATCGAGGGCATATTAGCAAGACCCACGTTAAGATTATCGCCGTTTTAGCGGCAGGAAACTGCCGCTAAAACGGCGATAATGGGCTTGCTAATATGCGTTATGGAATTCAATAGAAGCCCAGGTTAGATGTCCTGCACATCTAACCTGGGCTTCTATTGAATTCTATAACGCATATTAGCAAACCCATTTTCGCCGTTTTAGCGGCAGTTTCCTGCCGCTAAAACGGCGATAATTTTAACGTGGGTCTTGCTAATATGCCCCCGAATTTTTAATAATATCGAATTTTTTCTAAGTGTATTGTATGTTAGTATATGTGTTAAAAGTGTATATTAGTTGTTGTAATGTATGTTTAATTTTTTTAAAGCAATGAATTTTATGTTATTTAATTTTTGCGTAATTTAATTCCGTAGCGGGTAGTGGGTTTATAGGGGAATAGGGTGGGAAGTAATTTAATTAAAATTAAGTACATATTAATAAATATTAATTGGTATTGATAATTAATTTATTGTTAATTAATTATTAATTGGTAATAAAATTTTATTAATTGGTATTTTTTTTAATTGATTAAATGGTAATTATGTTAATTCTATTAATTAAATAGTTGTAGCGGGATGTGGGTTTATAGGGGAAAAGGGTGGGAAGTAATTTAATTGAAATTAAGTACATATTAATAAATATTAATTGGTATTGATAATTACTTCATTGTTAATTAATTATTAATTGGTAATTACATTTTAATAATTGGTAAAAAAAAATGTAATTCATTAATTGGTAATTATGTTAATTATATTAATTAAATAGTTGTAGCGGGATGTGGGTTTATAGGGGAATAGGGTGGGAAGTAATTTAATTGAAATTAAGTACATATTAATTAATATTAATTGGTATTGATAATTAATTTATTGTTAATCAATTATTAATTGGGAATTACATTTTATTAATTGGTAATCATTTTTTTAAATTTATTTATTGGTAATTATGTTATTTCTATTAATTAAATAGTTGTAGTGGGATGTGGGTTTATAGGGGAATGTGGGGGAAGTAATTTAATTGTAATTAGTTAATTATAGAAAATATTTTTTTGTATTGATACTTAATTTACTGGTAATTAAATATTAATTGGTATTTATTTAAATATTTATACAAATCTGGTAATGATTATTAATTGGTTGTTAATGATTTATTAATAGGTAATTAATTTTTAATAAATCATATGTATTGTATTTATAATAAACTAATTATTAAAGATTTTATAATTGGTAATTAGTGTTATTAATAATATTTATTAGTATTGATAATTAATTATTTTTAGTAAAATATTAAAATATTACTTTCCCTACTGTTGCACTCTCTGGAGTGGGAATAGTAATTATTACCCCTACGCTATCCAACGCTTTCCCTACTGTTGCACTCACTGGAGTGGGAATAGTAATTTTTACCCCTACGCTATCCAACTCTTTCCCTACTGTTGCACTCTCTGGAGTTGGAATAGTAATTATTACCCCTACGCTATCCAACGCTTTCCCTACTGTTGCACTCACTGGAGTGGGAATAGTAATTTTTACCCCTACGCTATCCAACTCTTTCCCTACTGTTGCACTCTCTGGAGTGGGAATAGTAATTATTACCCCTACGCTATCCAACGCTTTCCCTACTGGTACACTCACTGGAGTGGGAATAGTAATTTTTACCCCTACGCTATCCAACTCTTTCCCTACTGTTGCACTCTCTGGAGTGGGAATAGTAATTATTACCCCTACGCTATCCAACGCTTTCCCTACTGTTGCACTCACTGGAGTGGGAATAGTAATTATTACCCCTACGCTATCCAACGCTTTCCCTACTGTTGCACTCTCTGGAGTGGGAATAGTAATTTTACCCCTACGCTATCCAACGCTTTCCCTACTGTTGCACTGTCTGGAGTGGGAATAGTAATTTTTACCCTCCCGCTATCCAACGCTTTCCCTACTGTTGCACTATCTGGAGTGGGAATAGTAATTTTGACCCCAACGCTATCCAATGTTTTCCCTACTGTTGCACTTTCTGGAGTGGGAATAGTAATTTTACCCTCCCGCTATCCAACGTTTTCCCTACTGTTGCACTTACTGGAGTGGGAATAGTAATTTTTACCCTCCCGCTATCCAACGCTTTCCCTTCTGTTGCACTGACTGAAGTGGTAATAGTAAATTTTACCGTCCCGCTATCCTACGCTAAAAATATTGAATATTTTTTATAAATATTACGTTAATATATTTATGTATTAAAAAATTAAAATGTATGTTTATTTTTTTAAGTTACATTAATTATTTATTAATTTTAAAGTTATTTAAGTATTTTTAAGTATGTTTTAGTTAATTATATATATTATTTCATTAATTTTACATTACTTTTCATACATTTAAAAAATTCGATATTTTGACTGACTATATTTTTTACAACTATATTTTGGAGTCGATATTTTTGTACTTACCTGTTTGTAGATAGGGAGTCGATATTTTGGCATTCGATATTTTTACTTCGATATTGTTGTAGGTCGATATTCTTGTTATCGATATTCTGTCAGTGATCCATCAAATACAAGTGATTCCCAAAAAACATGGCAAATGTCAGGGGAGTCAACTTGCAGATCAGAAACTCTAATTATAGCTAAAGGCCTAAGAACCCTCCTCATCAGTCCATGAAGAGAATAAAAAGCAAGATAAAGCTGTTACAACGATGGACTTAGACTTCCATACAGCCGGAGACTTCTCCACAGGAAAAACAAGAGAAATCAGGGCAGGCCTGTGCTATTGAAAGGTTAATGGAGCCAGCTCACAGCAGGAAGCATGTCAGGAATCACAAAGATGACCTTCTGACTCTGCTTGCCAAGGGCCTCTGGAGGTAGAGAGCTTGTGTTGATTCTTTTCCATTCAAACAATCCACCTTGTTCCCCTGTGACCGCCAGAGGTACAAATAACAACCAGCAGAAGTATGTATTCATTATGGAGTTCTGCAGAGTGCTGCCTGTCTGATTTTGGTTTCCTCAGAGCACTGATAGTCTTAAAATACTTTCACTGGGGCACAGCAGCTGGGCTCCTGTGGGCAGTCTACTCCTGCAGAGGTATATTTCACCCCTTTCTCTCAGCAGACCAGGCAGGCTTCAGTACCGAGGCAGCCCCACAGCTTTTCCAGCAGTTCCCCTTACCTCAGGGAGACTGGTGGTCAATGACACCAGGCCTATATCTATGGAATTCTTCTAGTGTACCGAGAAGTACCACCTATTTAGTCAGTGAGAAATCTGAGACCAAGTGGGGAAGCTTCAGTCCCACTTTAATGTCATGTTGCAGCAGGGAATGTTGATTCTGCTGTCTGGGTCCAGTCCAAAACCGTTCCCTCTCTTAGTGTATTTCTGCTTTGCAGAGTAGACACGGTCTTTGTTTTGAGCGATTGTTTCCACAGCAGGTAATGACGAAGGGTGTCTCAATTAACTGGAGAGACACAAAATGAGCACAATCACTTCTGAAGACCTTGCACTTGGCAACTATTAGCCTTTGCGAGTAGCATTTCTGGGAAGGACAAAGGAGCTAGCTCTATCTGAATAATTACCCCTGCAAAACAACTGAGACCACTGTTTCCACCTCCCACACTCTACATCTAGCTACATGGCTAGATAGTGCTCAGGAAGAGACAATAAGCTTCTTAAAAAGGTCACTGCTGCATAACTAAAGCAGACCTGTCTCCATCCTCCCACACCTTGCTGTCTGATACCACATCAAAAGCTCAGGAATGGCAGCAATACACTTTGCCAGCCTGGTAAGGCTATCCATCAGCCTCCATCTTGAGTCAAGTTTCAGCAAGGATTGCTGGGTAGGGGAGGCCCCCCCCTGTTTGGGCTTGTTGGGAAGTCCAGAGGGGCTGGGACTGGCTCCCTGGGCCTCTTGTCCTACTGTTACTCTCGTATTTTGTGGTATTCTGTCATGACTGTATGCATTCTGTTTATGACTCACATCGTTTGCTATGTGTCTGAAAATGCTAATAAAAATATATTTATAAAAAAAAAGTTTTTCCAAAATGGTTCCCACTGGCCTCATGGATAAACACTTGCATACAATGTGGAGTCTCACTACCAGTTGCCATATATCCTCCCCGTGCACACACCATTCACTCAAGGAAGCCACTGCAGGATCCAGTCACTTTGCAGTAGCAGAAATATACCCAAATGAGGCTGATAGCCATCTCACTCTTCAAGGACAGGAAAAGGGCCTGTCCCCACGATAGATCAGAAAAAGGTATGCTGCCACCACCACTCCATGATTATATCCTGGGACATAGAAATTAGTCCCATTTTCCTAGGAAGACCTGCTTGGTGCACCCCAACAGACCACAGAGCCACGCTTTGGGCCTCAGAAGCAATCACACACAGTGTTGGCATCAGCATAAGTGTATGAATGTGAATTCGGAGCACAAAATAATTTGAATACCAGTGAAAAAAAGGTTGACTTATTCAGGGCAGGAGTGCATGTCTGTAAATCCATGTAAGGGACATTTTTATGATGTTATGTTATATTATGGTTATTTCTAAAGTGCACTATCTACCGCAAGGTATCCTGGTGCTGAGCAGGTGTGTGTGTCTGGCCCTGCCTATGGTAGGTTGGTTAATTGAAAAGCCAGGTCTTCAGCTTCTTGAGGAATTCAAGAAGAGAGGAGAAGGCTCTGATGTGGAGTGGGAGGTCATCCCACAGTTTTGGAGCGATGTAAGAGAACACTCGTCCTCCTGACCTTGTTCTTTGTATGCATGGGTTATCTGTGAGGAGGACACCTCTGGAGCAGAGGTGTCTGGGTGATTCGTGGAAAGAGATGCAACTTTTCAGGCAGGTGAGCCCTAAGTTGTATAGTGCCTTGAATGTGTATGTGAGGAGTTTGAAATTAGCACATTTGTGTATCGGGAGCCAGTGGAGCTCCAAGAGGTGTGGTGCGATGTGAGTTCTGTTAGGGAGATTGAGGGTGAATCTGGCTGCAGAGTTCTGGACGGTTTGTAGTCTTCTGGTGATTTGCTTGGTGATTGTGGCACAGAGGGTGTTCCAGTAGTTCAACTTGCTGGCGGTTAGGGCTTGAATGATGGTTTTTCTAGTGATGCTTAAGAGCCTTTTGAAGATCTTCCTCTGCATCTTCAGGATGTGGAAGCAGAATGCAGTGACAGCCTTGACTTGTGCAGTCATGTCCACTTTGTTGTTGATGATGATTCCAAAGTTTCTGGTGTGGGTGCAGGGTGTGTGTGTTAGTCCGAGTTCAGCCAGTCACCAGTTCAAGTCCCATGGCGAGGTATTCTACTTGAAGATTACTTCTAATGTCTTATCAGTGTTGCACTTTAGACAGTTGGCTTTCATCTAGTCATCTAGCTAGCGTCTTCAGTCATGCAGGCAGGGAAGTTTTTTCTTGTGATGGGGTTCTCAGCTGAGAGGAAGAGTATGAATTGCATGTCGTCGGCATAGCAGATGTAAATGCGTTGTGCGCAGATGACGTTGGCCAGAGGGATCACATATGAGCTGAAGAGGGTGGGAATGAGCAATGAACTTTGAGGCACTCCGCAGATGATTTTGTGGGCTTCCAAGAAGTAAGGTGTCAGTCCAACAGCTTGTGTTTTATGAGTTAAGGAGCAGATCCAGAGGAGATCTCAATCCTGTGCAGGTGCCGGATGGGGTGAGAGATCATACCAAATGCTGTACAGAGGTCCAGGAGAATGACGGTTGCTGTATCTCCTCTGGCAAGGATCGTGCGTGTGTCCTCTGTGGCGGCGATAAGTGCTGTTTCTGTACTTTGGTTCGGCCTGAATGTGGACTACATGGCGTTGATGAGCTGGATGAGACACCTTAACATCAAATTACCTATACCTCATTACATATGTATACATTCCATGTATTTGTAATCTCCTGTACCTACTGTACAATGCGGTACTGTAAACAGTCTGTGCTAAGCTATCCATCAACACATGATTGACTTTGTCAGGTATTCTGACACCTGTTCTCTGTACAGCACTCCAAAACTCTGTTGAGTAGAGTTAATGCTTTATAGAGCTACAAATAAATGAGTAAAAAATAAATGAAATGAAAAATGAATATATGGACCATATATCTCATAACCATAAGTAAAGGGGAGAAGGGTCAGTGGGCCTTTTCAGTAAGGACTTTAACTGGATTTGCCAAGTGGTCCCATGCCATGGGTGACAGACTCAATGAGGCTTTACTTTTGCCTCCAGCAGTTTGCATACAGAGGCTTATGGGACAATACCTATAATGGGAAACATGAAATTACAATGCCAGCAGATACTAACTGCTGGAAATAAAACCTAAAGTCAGCCTGTCACTATAGACTGAGCAGAAGGAAATGACATTCATCATGAGATGTATTTTAAATAAAAGAAAGTAAAATTCGTGAGACCCTGCAGCAGTAGACAGCCATGCCAGGTGCCCTAGTCTGAGGGATACAGCCAGATGCCTAATTATGCAGAGGTATGAGGAGTGCTGTGTGAGAGTCATCTACAAGTCTCTTCTGGGCAAGAGGAATGTTAATGCTGTTTACATTTTAAAGAGAATGCTAAATTGCATATTCTTGTGCATGAACTGACTTGGCTTAAATATTTTAAACAATTGTAGTAGGGAATATCGAATCTCTGGGGCCCATTACGATGGCGGGCGGAAGCACAACCGCCGTGCTGGCGGATGCAAAAACCACCAGTTACCGCCGGCACGCAGCAGTCCACACGCCCGCCCAATTACGATGCGAAAAGTAGGCCAAACACCGCCGGCAAGCCAGCAACACCGTCCGCCATCAAAGTGCGCCCGTACATGTAGCGGCGCAGCCCAACTGACACACACCGTCCGACGAAACACGTCCCGCCCGGCGCATAAATTACGATGCCGTAAACAAACGGCTCCCACGGCCAAGAGATACCGTACGACAAACCGAAGCGGTAACACGGACGCCGAGCACGGACAACGAAGAAGCGGCTCCCCCGAGCATGAATCCAGCACTGCAGGCCGTCCCCATGCTCCTGCTGAGGCACCACCAAGGACGCAACGTACAGCGGAGACGCAAGTAGGCACACACACAACAAGTGCACGCAAACAGCGCACACAGTGCAAGGGCGGAAAAAGCGGACAACCCCCTACCAGCGCGTGTACACTACACATCCACCATCGCATCCACATATGACACACAGGCCAAATCGTAACATCGCAGAACACATGTGTACACACCACCTGGGACTAGGAACCAACCACCCCGTCACGGCCCCAAAGCGCCGATGACGCCGCCACACATGCGCACAACGCAGAGGCCAACCGCAGCGCCATGCATGCGTCGCACACAGACACAGGGACACAACCAAGCAGCACACACATCAGCCCCACCCCGAACGCACATGACACGTGACAGGCCGGCCACAGACATGTCCTCAACGCCCAATTCACGGACAACACCCAACGCCACACAACCGACGCACACATATCAGTGAAGACACGCAACAGCAGGACACACCCCAGTGTAACAAACATGGCGTAGCACACAGCGGCGGCAACACCAACTAGGAGAAGCAGGGCCCTTCGGGAAGAGGAACGCCAGTACCACACAGAAACACCCATACCACCCTGCACATATGAACAAGACATATAAAACGGAACACCAAAGAGCCCGGGGACCGACAACAGGTGGCCCAAGAATAACATTCACACACAAGGCCCAACGCAGAGCGGAAAGGCAGCCTGCCGCCCACACAAGGGAGAGCAGACAGCACTGAATGACCTTCCATTCCAACTCCGAAACCACAGCCCTACGACAGAAGCCGGTGAATACAGCCATTGTCCAAGAATAGACCAACACAGGCATGCCGAGGAGACCGACCACAGGGCAGATAGCGCATATCACAGAAGCACACAACGGACGGGGAAGAAAGAAGAAAACACTCCCCCATGTCGGCCACATGCAAGTTAATTGGAAGGAGTCACACAGCACTGACCTTGAACTGTCTGAGAAGCATGTGGGAAGAGGGCCCGTGTCCTCCAAACAAGCCAACAGAACACAAGTCCTGTCTCCCTACGACTACACAGAGCTCACACCAACCCCAGAGCGTGCACATTGCAGACTGCACACACAGCCGGAGCACGCCACCTCAACGAACCGCTGCGAAATGGCAACCGCAACACACCTACCCAACTACGCCGAACAGCTCAAGCTGTACAAAACCAACCTGTGCCATACATTGGGATGCGATCTCCTGTCCCTGCTGAACGTAAGTTACCGACTGACTTACCGCATCACATTGTTCAGCTGCGTCATGCCCGTCTTCTACTGTCGGAGGTGTCCCTACCAGCATCCCGTCGAGATATGCCTCTCCAACCCGGCATGTCTGAAGGCGGACCTGCTACCACTACTCCTCCCTCTGGACGCACACAACAGGGCCTGCTCTGCCTATGGGGGCATGGCGTATGTGGCCAACATCGCACCCGCACTGAAATGGGACCACTGTGCCTCCACACGACGGATCATCGATAACAGCTACATCGAATGTCACCCAGCATGCCCCATCATGGTCCTCCAAGGGACAACCTACGAACAACACCTTGACAGCCACCATCTGCTTCATTGGCTGGCAAACATGTACACCACCAATGACATGGAAGCCCTGCTGGACGGCATCGCATACCTGACAACCTGTAAATACGTCGGACCACAACGCAGGTTCCCCGAGTGACCTATGATGTCCAACCCCGCACCCATGCTTAGCTTCCGCACGGACTGGCCAGTCACCACCACAACAGCCATACCAAACGACCGGCAACTGTAACCACACCATCAACGACATCGCCATGACATCGGATATGACCGGGACATGCACACTGTTCCCCATCACATCCAGGAACACCGCATGCATCGTGGGAGGCAGTGGCATGGGCTCTGTGTATCGCACCCACATGGACGGAACTGCATGAACAACCAGGACACGACATGGATCCAGCGCCCATGGACACACACACCGCTCAGTGGACATGAATAGGTCGCCTGGAGTCTGTGGGTGCTGCACCCCTCCCACCCCCGCCCCGGGAATCCCATACCAGGACCTTTGCATGGACGACAAGTGCATACAACAACAACACGACCCCAGTGACTGTGACATGTCCAGTAACCACCACAGTGCAACAACAAGTGGCACGCCGCTGCATGCACGCAAGCACATGCCCTGATGTCATCTCACATGCACGCGTGCATGAGGAACAACCGCAGCAAACCTGTCACATGGAACTGAGATGGACTGTGCCCATGATGCCAAGCGGTCTGGTAGGCTACATGTATACCGTCTGTGTCAAAGTCCGCAGCTCCGCAGCTATACGTAAATGTACATTAGCACAGCCTTGGCCAAGCAGATGTCACTCTGAAGCCCACATCCCACATGCAACAGCCAATCACATGTAACCCCACACCCTATCCCATTTGCAATCATGCTCAGTATATCCTCAACATGTATCCCGCTGCCAGTAGTGTCCACTATACTGCATCACAGAGGACAGAAGACTCAATATAATGTTTGAAACCAAAACTGTCTCCGCTGACTCATTTCACAAGTACGAATGAGAGAGGATGAGAGTATGTGAAGTACACGGCAGTCGTGACATGACCATGTAGTCCACTGGTATTGGATGTCAACGCAAATGAGTAGCACTACTGTGGAAGACACACATGTGTCGTGTGAAGTCGTATGGACGCAGTGCTCAGGTGGGTGGGTGTGACGGGTAGATGCGCACATGCCAAGTTGGAGCACGCCGTGTTGGGAGGGGTCATGAACAGTACACCACCGCTTCCCTGGGCATTGTGAGAGGACACCTGTCGGGGGAGTGAACACGTGTGTGCACAGCAGCCGGGCACACGTACAAAGCGGTACCAGGCGCACCTCAGCCCACCCTCTGTGGACAAGCTGGATCCTGTTGTGCGCCCGCCATGCCCCTGACAAGGCACACACAGCCCCAGTCGACCAGGTGTAACCCCAACATAGTCAATCCGCACAGGCGATACAGGGCACGGGATGGCAGTGGAGCATGGTGTGTGAGAGGTCTCCTCGCGCTCCTCCTGGTCATATCACGCAGGCAATAGAACCTCAACGTCTAGCATGGCACAAGTCAGATGGAAGTGTAGGGGGACGCACCACAGCACGAGCAGCACTGACGTCACGGGAGGTGGCTCGCACCATCCCATCCATTGCCCATCATACCAACCACGCCACATGCCATTGCGACTAAGTGCAAGCGCGTGCGCCACCACCCCCGAGCCCTCCCCAGAGAGGCCAAAGAGTGAATGTGTGGGCCATCAGCCACAGACGGACGCGGCCTGGCCGCAAGGGCAGCCACAGCCACTGGGTGTCGAAGGTGGCGGATCCGGAAGGCGAAGACTGTGATGCATAGTCCATGCAGGCCGGGTCACCATTTGGGGCACCACGCAGGTGGACGGCGTCCCGCGACACATCATACCCTGAGACAGCCCACTCGTGCAACTGGACCCACACATACACTCCTTGCCCTCTCTGGTGCGAGCTTGGGGCTGCCTGTGCAAGCGCTAGCCTCGCAGGTGAGCATGCATATTGGGGGAGCGAGGGAGGACATGAGGGCTGGGGCGAAGATGACTGTATCACTGTCAGTTAGTACAAGGGATGACCCAGATGTGGAAAGGAAGAGACGTGTCCCGTGTGTACTGCAACTAGTCGCCAATACAACTACCCCCCCATGTCCGGAATGTAAGCCCGCACCTAGGCCCGCCCATCCGCCACATCGAACATACCACCAGCACGACAACCTTCCCATTCGAAACACTGACTGGGGGTGGCGACCAGTGTACAATCATGTGTAGCCTACCCACGCGTACATGTGGGCCCTCCATGATCCATGTCACCTGCGGCAAAGTCATGACATGCGCAATGAGGGAAGTGAGGAGAGCTGCCTGCCCCACGCGCAGAAGGTGCATCAGCTCCACAGACCCAGCAGCGAGTCCAGCAGGGGTCACATGTGCAGGGGCAGCTGTGCCTGGTGTGAAGGCACATGCATATAGACAGCACATCGACCAATGTGTAGTCTGCCCACATCTACAGTCCATCATCATGCGGACATAGGAATTGAACACAGGGCAACACATCTTAGTGGGTGCACCCACCGTGACCAACAATGCGCAATCATCGACGTACCCGCCCTGTGCATGGCCCCCCACCCAACGGCGGCACATCCAGTGCCACCATCCCACACACACAAGCCTTCCACGGAACATGCTGTGTCCAATGGTCAGTACAGAGTCAGCGCCCATCTGGTGGATCCTGAACAGGAGACACATGCACACACATGCCAGCTCCCACTATGTACGACTGCCACCTGGCACGTGCAATGTAACCTCTCACCTGTGACGTGTGACTGCAAGCACACAGCCGTCTTGGCATGGGGCTGTCAATGTGGACACCTGTCAATGTTTCGGGAGGTGTGATCCGTACAGTGCTGTACATAGGGTGCAGTGCTGACACCTACTACTGTCTCATATCCCCTCGTGCCACAGGTCCCACTTGTTTTGGCCGCTCAGCCTGTGCCCACATCGTCGTCGTCGTGTGCCATACTCATCCAGCCGCGGAAGCAGTTCCATGCTCAGCAGACATTCATGTTGCCGTGGCGTTGCCGCTTGACGGATATGCAGTCAGTCCCCATCAGCACGCCCCGCAAGTAATTGGGGCCTGGATCCCCATGTGCATGCACATGGCAGTGGTTTGTATCACTAGCCATTGCCATTGTTGGGAGACCTGTGTAAGTGTATTGTGGCCGTGCCGTCCCAGCTTGACAGCTGGGCTGTGGCTCCTGTGCTTACTCAGTCATGTCAGTGATGTGTATGCGAAATTGCTATGTGTCGTGTTGCTTTGACATGTGTCCTCTGCCATTGTCCCTAGGCGGAGACCGAACATTGACCGCCCATACCAATTGCTGGCGGACATGGACGATACAGAGGTTATTAGGAAGTTTCGGCTGGACAGGCCAACCCTGCATCGACTGTGTGCCATGTTAGAACCCCATCTCCGTCCCCGCAGGGTGTATCCGACTGCTGTCACCCCCACGGCTAAGGTGATGGCCGCCATGCATTTCTTCGCCACTGGGTCATTCCAGCACACAGTGGGCATTGGAGGAGGGATGTCCCAGCCCATGTTCAGCAAGGTGCTGAGGGATGTACTGGCAGCCATGATGCTGTACCGGAACAGGTACATCCGCTTCCCCAGGGCTCGTGAATTGGCGGCAGTGAAGGGTGCATTCTATGCCCTTGGCAGAATCCCACACGTCGTTGGAGCCATTGACTGCACACATGTCGGCCTTGTTCCACCACAGGCCACTGAGCACCTGTACCGCAACAGGAAGCACACGCACTCCCTGAATGTGCAAGTGGTGTGCCTTGCGGACATGGTGATCACCCACGTGTGTGCAAAGTTCCCAGGCTCGGCCCATGACGCACACATAATGCGCAACAGCATCTTGCCACGACTGATGTCCAATATGCAACAGGATCGTGCCTGTATTGTCGGTGAGTATGTGGAGTGGTGTAGCGTGCTGGCTGTGCGATGCTGTCCCCTGTCCAGTTGGATTAGCAACGGTTCTCTGTGTCCCTCACACCCAGGTGACTCTGCGTATCCGAATGGGGCATGGCTGCTCAGTCCATTGAGGAATCCTCGCACCCCAGCAGACGATCGCTACAATGAGGCACATGGGAGGACCAGACGTGTGGTCGAGCGTACCTTGGCCTCCTCAAGTCCAGGTTCAGGTGCCTGGACCGCACCGGGGGTGCGCTGGCGTACTCCCCACAGAAGGTGTGCCGGATAGTGGTGGCGTGCTGCATGCTGCACAATCTGGCCATTCGGAAGCAGATCCCCCTCATCGTGGATGACGGAGATCAACCAGGGCCCCAGCCCGCAGACCAGGACAGCTCGAGTGAGGAGGACAGCGGAGAGGAGGAAGCTGGTAATGTGCGGCAGCAGCTCATCGCCCGCTACTTCACTTGACGGTGAGTGTCCATGTACGACGGCTGATGTGGCTGTATCTGTGCAGGTGTGTGTGTGCTGTGTCAGGGTGGCCGTTTGTTCACTGCGTGCTGTGTGTCAACGCTCCATGGCCAGGGTAGTATGCCACTGTTGGTGGCTGTGGCATTGTGCCCTATTGCTCAGTGCGATGTGTGTACATTGCTTGTAGTTGTTGACATGTACTGTGTGATGGGTGTGTGACACACTCATTGAATGTGCTCCTGTTCTGTCTCCCACCCCTAGGTCCCTACAGGCCCTCCGGATTCAAATGCCATGCCACGCATCAGGTGCCTTTCCGCCCAAGGTGGCCGTTGTATTCCGTACAAATAAGACACAGGGCACAAACAGCAGTTAGTGAAAAAGGTGCATTTATTACAAACTGTGACATGTGATTGTGTGTAAGGTGATGACAAAAGTGGTGCGTGCAGTGACAATGAGCTGTCGGTCATGGCTGCGTGATGATCAGGGTGTACCCACTGGTTCTATGTCCATAGTCCAACACACACATGCCATCCAGATGGCTGTGTGGAGTGGGATCGTAGTCCAAGTCAATGCAGTGGCTGGTCAAGGAAGGCTGGCGGAAGGCTGGCTGGCTGCCTCACTTGCGACTGGAGCGTGCGAAGTCCTCCCGGGAGATCTGTTTCCTCTTCGGACGGCCCCTTCCACGTTTGCGAGGGGGTGCCTGCTTGCGACATGCTGGTGGTTGAGGTGTGATCACTGGCTGTGGACGCAGGGGAACTGGACACTGCTGCTCCACCCTGCGCCCCGGCAGGTGGTGGCGGAGGGGAGCTGCTGTCCCTGGCTGTGACCTCACCGCCACCACCAGCTGTCCCATGAGGTCCACGATTTGGCCCATACGGGCGTCCATGGACCTCAGCACCCCCAGCACCTCACGCGTGTCTGAGGCAGACCGGACCCATTGTCCTTGGGCCTCTTCATAGGCCCCAAGGACTCTGGCCATGTGAGGCAGGGCATGGCTCCCAGGGAGGCTGGCGTTTCCCTGACCCTGCTCCTCCTAACAGTCCTGCTGCCACCGGCCTGCCCACTAGCCACATTGCTCACCACGGTCCTCGCTGTGGCTCCCAGGGTGGATCCAGTCGTCCAGGCCACCACCTGCGCTGGGGCTGGTGCCAGCGAAGACGTGGCGGTGGTGGCGGCGGTGGTGGTCGGTGCGGCGATGGTGGCGGTTGCGGCAGTGGTAGTGGCCACAATGACCGTGGGTGTGGCCGCAACGACAGTGGCAGCAGGGGGCTGTGAATGTTCAGCAGCCCTGGATGATGGGTTGGTGGGTAGGAGGGGTCCTGGGGAGCGGCTGGGCCCTGCCACACCAGATGGGCCTGCTTGGTTGTCCGTGTCCGAAGAGGAGGACAGATCCTCCAGATCCGTGTGTCCTCGTTGGGGGCTTGTAGGCTGGCTGTGCTGGCTGCTGGCTCCATCCCCAGCATCCAGCAGTTCGTCACCTGTGGAGAGAATGAGATTTGTTATTGTGTTGCACCTGGCGAAGTATGTATTTGTCGTCTGACATTGACAGTTCGTGCAATCTCGTACATGGGTTTCCCGGAGGCGTGTGTGTGGCTGTAGCATCTGTAGTTGTGTGTGCTTGGCAATGGGACTGTGTGCTGTGCACATGTGGCATGGGACGGATTGGCCATGCCGATGGGTGTGTTGCTGTGCCCCTACTTATTGTGACTCTGGTGTATGCGGGCTCCTGGCCCATCCTGGGTCTGGTTTGTACTTTGCTTTTGGGGTTCAAATGGAACGCTCAGGAACGCATATGGCAACATGGGGGCTATGCCCCAGATTCGCATTTGGGAGGGGATATGCTTTTGGGGTTCAAATGGAACGCTCAGGAACGCATATGGCAACATGGGGGCTATGCCCCAGATTCGCATTTGGGAGGGGATATGCTTTTGGGGTTCAAATGGAACGCTTAGGAACGCATATGGCAACATGGGGGCCATGCCCCAGAATCGCATTTGGGAGGGGATATGCTTTTGGGGTTCAAATGGAACGCTTAGGAACGCATATGGCAACATGGGGGCCATGCCCCAGATTCGCATTTGGGATGGAATATGCTTTTGGGGTTCAAATGGAATGCTTAGGAACGCATATGGCAACATGGGGGCCATGCCCCAGATTCGCATTTGGGAGGGAATATGCTTTTGGGGTACATGCTGTGAGCCATGGGTGCCGAACGTGACATGTGTTGTGGCAGCATGACAGTGCATGGTTTGAGGTGTGTGCATGCTTGACATGGCCTGCATATTTGCTGTCTGTTGTGATTACTGGACATGGCATTGGACGCATCGTTATGAGTGAGTGATGGTTGTGTGCCAGCCAACGTATTGCAGTTGTCCCATCTCCTTGGTGTGCGTGCTGCCCTGTGCATGTGCATCACTGCAGTGCTCGGGGGGGTGTGGCCCATGTTGTGTGTTGTTGCTCACAGTGTGTCGTGCACTTCATTGACTTCTGGCACATGGTTGGTCATGGGCATGTATCTTAGCGTGACTGCTGTATGTGTGGCAGCTGTGCGGATGACATGCCTTTCATGAGACTGGGGCTGACGGATGGGATGGATGGTATGTTGTTTGTGCATGGTGTGTCTGTGTGTTTGATGGGTTCAGTGGTGTTCGTGTGCATTTATGTTGTTCCGCTCTGTTGCGTCTAGTGTTGTTTGTCTTACATAGGCGTAGTTGTGGGGTGTGTGGTTGACAGGCAGTAGGGGCTACATGGACAGGACTTCAATGGTGTTTCGGTTGTGTGTGATGAGTTGCACAGTGGCTGCCGTGTGGTACTATATTCAGTGTGGCTTGTGCATGCAGACGTGGCTCCTTGGGTGTTGCTATGTCTGTGATGGGTCATGTGGGGTGTGAGTCTGTTGTTCATGTCCGTGTGCACATTGTTCACTTGTTCGTGACGGTGGGCGGTGCTGCGTGTTCGTCTGCTACGTGACATGTCCCATGTGTTGGTCGTGTTATGGTCCTCATGCCTCCAGTAATCCAGCCCTGTCCAGTTTCCCACCTGCAAGTTGTTCGTGCGTGCACTGTACTGGATGCCACATGGCTCTAAGCGGGGGTGCTCCATGTTGCAGGTCTGTGGGGGTGGGAGGGTGTTGTGGGTCGTGGGGGTGGCTGGATACCCACTGACACCGATTGCTGTGGACCGTGATGTCTGCCTTTCGGCTGTCGTTGTGCACTGCGGTGGCTGACACGTGGCTGTGGGGTGTGGGGGATGCTCCTCCTTGCTGTGCTGTGGAACTGGGGCCTGGTGTGTGTTGTACTTGGGCTGTCCACCGTCCCACCCACTGCACTTTGTGTTCCTGCCACTTACCTGTTACTTGTCGGTTAGTGCAGCTGTGGCGGACACATGGGTGTGGTGGGTGCTCGTTGTGGCGCTTCTGGCATATTTGGGGACCTGTTGGTGGTTACGTGGCTGGCTTAGTGTACACATGTCCCCACGCATCTTACAGTTGTTCTGTTTGGGCTGTGTGTGGTAGTGTCTGTTGCATGTGTGTGTGATGTGTTGTGTATTGTGTGCTGGACATGGGGGTGTTTGTCCCTGGGAGCTGTGGCATGGTGGTAGTGCATGTGAGTACATAGCGGTGTGCTGGTATACATTAGTTTGTACTTACCAGCCTCCACTCCCCTGCTAATCCGGCGAGGATCTCCGGATGGATTACGACTCGCACCTTCTCCTCCCACGCTTTGAAGGTCTTAAAGAGCGCGGGATTCCCTCCGCCAGTGACGGCAGCCAGCTCTCTGTTTTTGCCCTCCTTCTTCTTGACCAGGCTCTTTACGTCATTCCAACGTTTGTTGATCTCGACTCTGTTCCTGGGCAGGGTCCCGACTGCATTGACCTGGTCTACGATCCGGTTCCACATTCTGTTTCTGGTGGCTAGTGGTGTGTGCTGGACCATGTTCCCATAGATTTGTGGGTACACCTTGATGATCTCGTCGACCATGACCGTCAGCTCCATGGGCGTGAACTTGGGCATTCTTTGTGGTGCCATGATGTTTGTGGTGCTGGTGCGGTGTGTGTTGTGTAATGTGCAGGGGGTTTGTGGTGCCGGTGTTTGGTGGTGGTGGTGGTGGTGGTGGTGGTGGTGGTGGTGTTTGGTGGTGGTGGTGGTGGTGGTGGTAGTGATGTGTGCGTTTCTGTGGTGTGCTGCTGTCCTTGCTGTGTCACTGTGTCCTCTCCTCTCCTCTCTGGTTTGCAATGTAGCAAGGGGTTGTGGTCTGTGGGAGTGCTGCTTTTGTACTCACCTATGTGGGTGTGTCCTCATGGTCTGTTGTTTTCAGGTGTGTTGTGTCTGGGGTTCTGGCCTTTGTATTTTTTGTTTGTCCGGGGGGTGTTTTCGGGATGTGTACTGTGCTTGTGTATTTGTGCGTGCCTTGCTGTGTGGACTTGTTGGCCATGTTGTGTGCTATTGGTTTTGTGTGCGGATGGTTTCTGTGCAGGTACGTTGGCGCCATGGCTTCTGCCGTGTCGATTCTCATCGGCGTTGTTTGCGCTGGCGGGCGGTATATTTGTGGTTTTTCCGCGCTCATGTCGGTGCGATCGTAATTTCACGTGCGGTGTGTCGGCCGTGAGGGCGGGCGGTTTTGTGTTGTCGTGCGTGTTTCCGTCCGTGGCGGGCGGTTTGTCTTCGACTCGGACGTTGGCGGGCGGTATTTTGTGTGCTTTTTCGCCGATGGCGGTATTCGGTTTGTGTAATCGTAATGGCGTGGTCGGTGTTCAGGCGGTGTGTGCGGGCGGATTTTTGCCGCTTCCATGCCTGGCGGAATTATTTACGCCGGGTATCGTAATGGGCCTCATAGCTAGTCAAATATCGACTTTAACAGTCTAGCAATGTAAAATTAATGAAATAATATATATAATTTAACTGTAACATACTTAAACATTTAATAACTTGTACCAATAAATAATTACTGGCAAAAAAATAAACATACATTTTTTAATACATATATATATTTAATCTGCAATATTTATAAAAATATTCAATATTTTAGCGTAGATAGTGAGGGTAAGTAATCAATATTACCACTCCAGTGAGTGCAACAGCAAGTTACTGAGGAGGGTAAAATTACTATCTCCAATTGTGTCGTAGGTTTTAGATAGTGGAAAATAATATTCTGTCTGCAATGCAACAGTAGGAAACGTTGATTACGAGGTAAATATCACATTCACTCCAAAGAAGTGCAACAGTAGCTGATGGCGAGGTAAAAATTACATCCCACCCAGAAAGGCAACAGTAGGAGGCGCTGGATAAATAGGTAAACATTCTGCTCCAGAAGTGTGAGCATAAATTTGTTATCTCACGTGCACAGCAGGAGTAGTTGATAGCGCAGGGGTAAAAATACATCTCCACTCCAGCGAGCGTAACAGTAGGTGCCGCTGATAGCGCAGGGGTAAAAATAGCATCTTCACTCCAGGCAATATGGGAAATAATGATTTCCAATATCTTTAATAAAAATAAAATAATTATCACACAATAAAAATTACTAAAATGACTTACAATTACAAAATATTTAATACTCAATCGCAATAATAAACATTAATTCTTAAAATTAAAATTTATTAATACAAATTACCAATAATTAATGTTCACCACAAACAAGAATTACCACACAAATTGACACCAATACCAATAGTCAAAAATAAATAATACAGAATCATTAAATTATCACTTATGCCCAGCAAACTCGACAATCTCGCCTCCGAATACCACCACGCACCAATATAACCATCAATTCAAACACCACGTAATTGACCAATAATTAATGTGTTCAATCAATATCAAAACACGACCACCACACACTAACACGAATCATTTATTAATAATAATAGTCAGCCCATAATTACTTCATTCACCAAATTATCTCACTTATCTCTCTATAAATTAATAATTCGCCATTACTAAACGAAGAAAATTAAATAAATATAATTGTCGGGTTCCTAAAATTAATATTAATTTTACTATAATTAAATATTTCCCAATTTCATTCTTTATAAATCCCACAATCCCGCCATAAGAATTACGTTGTAATGAAATAACATGTTCATTACTTTGAAATTGAAAACATACACATAAAATAATATACTTCTTTAACACATATACAACATTTAAAACACTATGTGGTCTGATATTTTAACAACTATATTACGTGATCGCGTTCCATACCTTCATCAACGATACGCTTACCGAATTCTCGATATCTAACCACCAGCACTTGCGCACCGGGACTCGTCCATAACCGGCATTGCTACCCGACATGTACCGACATGTCCGTTTGTCAGAACGACAGCAATACTTCAGCGGTCTCTGATCGTGTCTTCGTTCCTCTCCTCCCACGCCCATCTCGTAGGTCCTCAACATCGGCACTTCGACATAGGCACGCGAAAACTGCCAGCAAGACAACCAGTTAACTCGGCCACCGACATCGTTCAGCACTGAAGACGTTCTTCGGGCAGAGTTCTGCAGCATTACGCCTGAGTTCAGGTTGCGACTGCCGAAGCCGCGTCAAACGAAGCACATTTCAGTACGAGGGCCTCTCTTCGAGGTGTATCTAATCGTGCAGATTAACTCGCGAGGTCATTGACTTCAAATGTCATGGTTGTAAAGGACATTTGCTGCATCACGCCATTTCCGTAATTATAAATTGTCCTGAACTTCCTCAACATTTCGTTTCCTGAACATGTTTCAGTGCCGTCAGCCAAAGTGCTGTCTAACTTAATTAGCGTGAGATGCTCGATCGTTGACATCATGCTGAACACTTCGGCAGACAAGGCGTTTCAAATCCCAGCTCTGATTGCGCATCCACTACAGCAGTCATCGTAAATTTAAGAATGCAGTAGAGCGTACTTTCACATCACGCGCACAAAGATCCTCACATTTCTGCCTTGGCATCATCACTAAGTTAAAAATTATCAACGGCCGCCAGATAGCATTCACTGCTCTAAGCCGCCAATGACACTAAGCTGACTCCTGATGCCACAGAAAGCATGAATTGAGAATATTTGCAGGCTTTAGTTCTACGCATAATCTAAATAGTGCTAATAAGAATGACTCCAAAGTCAATAGCATTCTTCATTACCTCTGAAGATTGTAAATGCTTTAGCATACATTCCAGCAAGGATTCATAGGAAAGACTTCACCAGGTATTGATTTGACAGGTCATCACACACCTATACGCAGCTGAATTCATTGAAACATTAAATATTATCACTACATCTTGTTGAATTGGGCAAGAATTTTGCAGCATCTACTTCTTCATGCGTTTTCAATGTTACGCCACCATTATCTCGATGCTTATGACCGCACTTTCTCACATATGCTTCCAGCCACCACACCTCGCACTGACGTTTGCTCGGGGCGTTTGGCCATCTACTGACTCACAGAAGAAGGCTGCTCAGTCTGTGGTGCAATGCGATGGCAGCATATTGGGAATGATTTGCGAGGTTCAAGATTTTATCTATCAGCGATGGAATCAATGTAGCCAAAATATCAAATATGATTTTGATATTTCGATTCTCTGAGCAGCCTACTAAAATGGGTCAAAATAAGACGAACGCGCTTTAAATCCCGCCTCTTAGATCAAAGGCTATCAAGATCCAGTCAGAGAATGAAACGAATGCATCAGCTCACTGCCTCTTCCAGCCATTGTGTCAATGACCGCAACTAGTCCATCGCTAGCCATGCCACGTGCGACACATCAAACGGACGAGATGCGGCAGGCGTGGCGATAGCTGCGGTCGAGGAAGCTGGGCGCTCGGAGACGCCGAGCCCAGGCCTGAACGAAGAGTGAACAGCGTCCTCGACGCACGTTTCTGAGTGTGGAATACGTTGCACCAGAAGGAAGAGAACACCTAGAGCTGCGCGGAACAGGAGAGATCGCATGGATGCCTCCGCAGGGGAGACATCGACCCGCCTCCTGTTCCCAGATTATTGCCTCGGAGGTGGCTGCAAGCCGTGGCAAGTGAGTAGCCTCCAGAGCATACACGGTGAGAGAAGGAGTTCTGGGGTGAACGAGGTATAGCGTGACATCACCTCCCCAAAGCCATGGTGAAACATTAAATTGAAGGGTTTATTTACTATCACTCAGTATCGAATTACTAACAATTACGATAAGAAGAGTTGATACCACCACGAATATCGGATATTGAATGCGCAGGAGCTACCTATATGCTGCTCTTTCTTTTTATGAGGATGACCAGCGCGAAGTCAAGCCCCGAAAGAAGAAAAGAAGAGACTTCAGAAATGTAACGTACTCTTCATCTTTGCGTTTCATTATTGGCCTTGCTTATGAACGCCTATAAAGAACCTCAAATAAGAAGACAACAGTTTACAGACTTCACATTCAGCCAAGACCAAATCAGCAGACCACAAAACGGAAAACAAAAGAAGAACCAATATTTTAGCAACAAAACATCGCTAAGAATAATGCCAATTGTCTTCTTGCTGCCGCCGCTACATCAGTAAGCTTATAACTTTTCAGGAAGAAATAAAATGACTCTTCATCACCTTCTTTAGCCAGGTTTCAA
This sequence comes from Calotriton arnoldi, assembly GCA_963921515.1. Lineage (NCBI taxonomy): Eukaryota > Metazoa > Chordata > Amphibia > Caudata > Salamandridae > Calotriton > Calotriton arnoldi. The sequence goes on along the minus strand of CAWUFW010013584.1, from coordinate 468 downwards.
TATGTTTAGTACTAAATAGTTAAACTGCAAGGGCTATTTTCTTTCTGCAGGTTTCATCAGTCATTATAGGCCTAAATCTAAAACAGACAATCTATTGATATGTTATACGTCACATTGCCACTGATTTCTCACACTCCCTGTTCGATATGCTGTCGCAGACCTGGCCGGCGGGCCACAACATTGACTCAGGTTTCGGCATTTTGGCCGACGGGCTCTGAGTAGAGAGCCCAGGCTAGCTCAGTTGGGCGCAGCAACGATCAGTGGTATGCCTCAGCGTGCCTTTCGAGAATGCAGGCAGGCGCTACTCTGGCCGTGCGTGGTCGACTTTCCTTCGCGTACGTCACGATGTCAGCAGCTCAATCAATGAGGACCGAGGGACAGCGAGCAAAGTCAGTACGTAGTTGGGGGCTCTTGATACCTGTTTCACGGCGCCAGCGAGCTGGCCAGATTCTTCGGGCCAAGCAGTAT